>JANAVB010020799.1:3709949-3858722 GCA_029216955.1 Iris pallida | reverse complement strand
GAAAATAACTGCTAATAGAATTGCATGCTAGAAGACTTAACAGTTATGAGTTGGCATTGGACGGGAAACATGATTGGAAGTTGACTACCACTATCTATCGTAGACTCGCTCGCTACTGAGGAATGATAGGTAGACTATATGCTATAGACTCGCTCGATACTGAAGAATAGTATATGGTGTTGTGACTCGCTACTGAGGTACTATATTGGTATTTTCTTGACTTGACCCAGTAGTCATGCGACCATGAACTGTTCTTAAAATTTCATTCACTTAGATTTGGTTAGGCGCCCTTATCCGTTAGGTATGAGTACTCTTGGGTTGGGTACTTGTATCTGACCGTGGCTTGGAACAATAACTTGTCGCAGATTAGTTCGCCACACCTTGTCCTTGTTTGGTTGTAGGTGTGCTTACTACTTCAATGAGAAGGTATTGAACCTTGTTGGGGTCCGGATACCATATGGATTCATAGCATGGAAAGATATGTCATCGTGAATTAGTTTACCATCTTCTATCCTTGTTTGGTTGGAGGGATGGTACGATAGTTCAATAGGTGGTATTGGACCATGTTATAATTCAATTGACTTATTTATTTGAGCAATTTATATTCAGTTATATTGGTATGATTTATTGTCTTGTTACGTCCCTCTGAGGACCTGGTTATCTCTCCAGGTGTGTGCTCTTGTCTTTCACAGGTGTTCTAGCCGTGGCCATGATCATCTCTATTTCTTCGAGGATGGTTGCACTTTGATCGTCTTCGCTTCGCTCGCCAAACTCTTTCTTTTATTATGTATTTCTTTTCATTAGTTGGTAGTGGATTTGTCTCCGCCCAACTACATGTACCAATGACAATTCATAGTTGATTATATGATATCTTTTATTCTTACATTTTGTGGATGAGATTAGTTAGTTGTGGTTTACTGTACTTTACAGCTTATGTATCCATACGAGGCCTATGTACTTCGTATGAATACAGCTGGCATGTCTACGTTCCTATTTCTACATATTTTGGGACTGGGGCGTTATAGGACACCAGGCGAGAACAGTTTGTTGTCTTGTTTTACTTTTGTTAATTACTATCATTTCATGATCAGTGATACATATTTGATTCTTGATACGTTCAGCACACAGGTTAGTGTCATATGGATTTTAGTCATGATACCATGTTTTATTTTACCGTGTTTTTGATTTATTGTCGTAACAAATCCATGTGTAGTAGTCGGGTGGGAAGTACATACTAAGTAGATATGTGATTATTTGCAAAAACAAAAGTGTAGAACTTTATTGATACAAACTTTGTAAAAGATTACAAGAATTCTGGAAAGTACAATTGTAGAAATCCAATCTAGAAGACGATTGCTTTATCCCTTGGACGATGTGAAATTTGAAGACGATAGCCTCTGAAGTTGAAAACAACTCTGGAATTGAAGGCAAAAAGCCTCGGAAGTTGAAGGCAAAAGCCTCGGAAGAATACAGCAGCACTTGGGCAAGAACTCCTGGACTCTCTGAACTTTAAAGTCTGATCTCTCTATGATCTGATCTCTGATCCCCTTGAATGGAGACTTGAAACTCTATTTATAAAGTTCTGAAAAATAACTAACTTTTAGTTATTCTGGACTGCGCATGATGGATTGCGCACAATTAGATTGCGCAACAGTGGACTGCGCAAGCAGTTGTTGGATCGTGGGCCAACTGTCTGGGACACATGGCATTATTTGATTGAAATACGCATGATCGTGCATAGACAGTTGCCACGTAATGAGCAGTTGATGGCATGAATGCCACATGTACTTTGTCAGTTGTGTTGATGAAACGCGTAACCTGAACTGCGCTGGCATTGGATTGCGCAGGAATGGATTGCGCCAACATGGATTGTGCTGCTAGCTGTCCTTGAGCGACGTGCTGTACGATTAAACAAACAGTCGCCTCATTCTTCGCACTGTCAGCTGTCAGAAGATTTGATTTGTGTCAGGTAATGATGACGATTTGCCACGTCAGACTGCGCATTTGATAGTGTGCGCAATGTAGTATGCGCAATCTATATGCTGCGCAATCTGATGTCTGCACAATTCATTTGAAAGATTCATTTCTTGATCTTCATGACTTTGTTGATGTGTGCAACTTGATTTTTTAGGACCTACAAGACCCCCTTCAAAGTTTTCGAAAGTTGAATTTATTCAAAATTTTGAAATACTTTGAATTTTGAAATTTAAATCAATTTGCGCATATATTGAGCTGTCTGCACAATCTGAACGACTAGCCCCATTTTCAGGAGCAATCTGAGGTGGCCGTTTCATTTTCGAAAACTATAAATATCTCTTCGATTCTCATTTCCTTCTTTACTTTGCCTTCTTCGTGTATTTGAGAGAGAAATTCCGAGCTCTTTTCTTCCTTTCTTCTCCGACGATCTCGATGGCTCCCAAACGTTCCTCCGTCGCTGCCAAGGGCAAGGCCCCCGCCGAGACTTCGGCTAGGGTTGCGCGACGTGCTTCTCGTCACGAATCTGCTCATCCCGCGCTGATAGGTAGATAACCAAATCAAAACTCTTTTTAGGATTTTGATCTCACTGTTCTTCAGAGTCTATCTCTTTTTTAGAGATGTGATCATACTGTGCTACCCTTTTTAGGGTTCTGGTTTGCACAAATCAGTTCGTTCTTCATTTTTATGAAGGACGACTTTCTGCATAATCGGTTGAACTGCACTGACAAAAGTCAGCGCAATTTGCTGATTTGCGCGAGACTGCCAGCGCAAACTGATGACTGTTTGTTTGTGCAGTCTGATTGTTGCACAGTCTGATTTGCACAATCCTGATTTGCGCAATCTGATGTTGCGTATTCTGATGTTTGCACAAACTGATGATAGCATCCTTGATTTTTCTTTATGCTGAATTTTTGTTTTCTTTGTCTGATGCAGTTAATACTAGAGAAGATCTAGAATATGAACTTCGTAGGGACTCTTTCAGAATCAGAATACAAAGAGGACCTATCCCATGTGCACTATCCACAGTATGATTTGCCAGCTTCCCGCCAAGCTATCTTGGTAGCCCAAGATAATGAAACTCTGTTATGTTTGATGAATGGACAACCCCTTGAGTCGGCAGATGCTATTATTCATAAGAAGCCCCTATTTTGTTTGGCGAGGCTTTGAGAAGAGCTCTCAGTCGAGGCCACGGATGGAGGAACGGATTGTCCATCAAGAAGAAAGGACAATCTCGATACCAGATATCTCCCGCTGCGCGCCTTTCCTTATCTCGATATGCTCATGCAAGCTATCCGAGGAAAATGGAATGGAACCTTACACCTTTTCAGGATGCCCGTCCAGGAAAGATTCTTGTGAAGAAGGGGCCTAATAAGAAGGATATGTTCTACAGTTCTTCAGAACGATACAGTGTCTTACTTAGAGGTTTGAAGCCCGGTTGTATTCCGCCGAAAAATTCTTCTTTGTTATTGCCTGTGAGAGTTCCAATATTCGCGAATGAGTTCGCGAAGGTTGAAGGGAGGTATCCAGATCAGGACCTCAGATTAACTGGACTGGTGAATCCAGATTTTAAAAGATGGAACTGCATAGCAAATTGGATTTTGACCAAGTTTGAAAACAAACTTCAAATCAATTTGTACCAAGCAGTGCATGCCACTGTTTATGGTTTTGCCCCTAACTCGCATCTGTTCTTGGCTCTAGCAGAAAGATACAATTACAGAACAGGGACTTTCATGACTCCTGGCGGAGAGATCGGGTTTGCACTTCATGAGATGCAGTACATCTCTTACTTGCCAATGGGGGATGCCCCATATGAGAATTTGTCCCAACTAATGATAAGTTGGACAAACTTCGAAAAGAGAACGCAGACATGGTAGCAGTCTTCGAAGAACTACTATGTCATTATAAAATCTGTTCTCTGTTTTACAAAAGTGCTACATCAAATACCTGCTATTCCTCAAAATGGTTGCCTTATCTGTTCCTTAACCACATTAAAGAAAAGAAGACCAAGGAACATGATAGATGCTATCCTGACTTCTTTAAACCACTGAGCAGTAGTGACGTGGTGAAGTTGATGGAGTTAAGTGGAGATTTGGATGAAAAGATCAAAGATGATTATCAATGTCCTCCTCTAAAGAAAGGAGACACTCTCGAAAGTTATATGAGAGTGGGATATCGATTCATGTCAAAAGAAACCCAATTAGCAGGATTTCTGACGGACTGGCTCCGTCGGTTCGTCGTCCCTGGATCAAGTGCCGTAGACCGCTTCCATCGCGGTGTTCTTTTTGCCGCCGTTTGATTAGTCTTCGGCTACAAAATGGATCTTTTATCGGCAATGACTTGTAGATTGAACGCCAGTCTTCGCCTGTATGTCGATCTAATGCTGAAGGCTAAGGGCGAGAAAGAATTTCCTCGGTTAGAATTGCCGTATACATATCTGTTCGGGTGGTTGCTTCTTCACCATCCTACTTTGATGGACCCCGGCATGGGACCAGTCGACGGCAGCTTTTTGCGGAGATACTCTCATAGTAAGTGGAAATATACTTCTCTGAGAGATTGTAGATATGCTCTGAACCTGAGCAAAGGATGGAACTTTTGTTGCACTCCTCCTCCCGCCGGATATGAACAAATGCCGACAAATATGATTGACTCGAAGATGCAACCTCTGAACCGCGTAGCTTTTGAGTGGTTGAAAACAATTCGACCGTCTCATTTGGTGTATCGGTTTGAAGAAGAATACTATTTGGAGCCATATCTTCCCAGTCGATTTGCTCGGCAGTTCGGATACGACCAATTCCATGTAGGTAATGCCATCTCATGCCTACAAGGAAAGGGTTTCTTGATAGATAGAGCCCGAGCTTGGGCTTATTATAACGCTCGAGATACGAAAGTAACGTTCTCGATGCCGGTAAATAGCAATCACGGTCCTCGGATGCTATTTACATACTCAGTATTTTATACATCATCAAACACCTTTGTCGAGAATTTTAATCTTGCGGATAGCTTCGCATCTTCAACAAGATTAAAAAAGGGAGGAGTCATCATGTCACTCCCAGGAAATGATGAAGTGCATGAGCCAGTAGATGCACCCTTGGAAGCTTCAAGGGACGCTATGTTCCCTGAAGAGGTTAACGTGCCACTGCGCGTTTCTTTGAAGGTTGCTAGATCTCCAGCCAAGAAGAGAAGGAGAGAGGAGTCTTCCGCTCTGGTAGCAAAGAAGAAACTGATCTTAGATCATTCTTCTGAAAAGATTACTACCAGGTCTCAATCTCGGCAGCTGGCCGAGACAATTCAGCAAGAAGAAGCTACCACTCTGACCTCTGTTCAAAAACAAGTTGAGACAATAGATGCAGAGAGTCCCGAGAGACCTCTTCATAGAAGGAAAAGGTTGGTCCGTATAAGACAAGTTTCGTCTTCAATTGTGATAGACGCTGCAGCGGGAATCACCATGCCCTCTCCAACTCCTGTTTCTGAGACTGGACATAAGACTCCTAGTCCGAACAGAGGGAGGATATTGAGCAGAGGGAAGAGCTGGACCAGAGAAATGAGGCTGAAGAGCCCAGAGATAATGTTGTAGAAGAAGAACACAATGTAGTACGATCTCCTTTGCCAACAACAGTAGAAATCCATCTTCCTGCCACCCGGGAGCAACTCTTGCTGAAGAAGATCGTTTGATAATTGAAGCTTTATACGACTGTGACTTCAGTTATCAGGAAGAAACTGATCATGATGCTGATGCTGCTAGTGAGAGATTCCTGAGGACAGCGAGAATGAGGAGAGTACCTCATCAGAAACTGCTGATAAAACAGAAGATCCAGAAAAGAATATTGAAACCCAGAGATCCCCTCGAGACACTTTAACTCCTGAAAAGAGGCCGAAGTCGAGATCTCCTGAGAAGATCGCTGATGAAGAGGTGGACGTGGAGAAAACTCCAGTTGCTGCTTCAAAAGGTATTGTAATGAAATAATCCTTTTTTAATAAGTAACTTTGATAGCTAACATCGTTACTTTTATTCATACAGAGCCTGGATCTTCTTCTGCTCTTCCAAATTGTATGGATATAGTACTGGCAACAACAATTGCCAGTAGCAGCCGCCATTTGTCTTGTGGCTCTGAAGCAGGGAGTAGCCAGGCCGTAGCGTCTGAAGCTACTTCTGCTCAGTTAAGGTCTGTTCATGCAGATGATAGGCCTGTTGCTGGATCCACCCATGGTAAGACTGTTTCACTTTTGATTCTATTTATCAATAGCCAATGACAGATAAAGTGACAGTATTCAATTTTGCAGAGGAACAACCAGGAGGAGCAACCAGCTCCACTTTAGTTCATTATTCAAAGAACCTGCAGTTCAGACACGAGAAGTCGAGCGTCTACTGCTTCGTCATCAACAGGAGTAGCTGCGACTCCTGGCGCTATGGCGACTAATCAGCTTGTTATCCAGTCATTCACCAGATGCTCCTTCGAGTCTTTGGGACCACTGATTAACAGAATGATGGACAAAGAAGATGCTGACTTTTTCATGGTTAGAGGTCTAACCTCTTTCTTGGTGAACGCTATTCGGGAGCAAGGTGATGAGGCTCAAGCCACTTTCTTGACCATATATTGAATAAGTTAGAAATCTCTATGAAGGGTTATAAAGATCTCAATAAAGGGGAAGTGGAACCCTTGGTACAGGCAGAGTTCGAACAAATGGCTCAAGCAGCGGCAATTGAAAGAGTGAACCTCCAAATTTCTTGGATGCTTATACTACAAAAACTGCTGAATATAATTCTAAGTTAGAATCGGTGATTTCAGCTGCTGAGCGAAAAGAGAAGAGAATTGCAGATCTGAGAATGGAGATTGTTCGTTTGAAGAAGAACTAGAAAATGAAGTTACAGAGCACCAGACAACGGTACAACAAATTGATGCTCTTACTCAGGAAAGGAATGAGTATGTAGCGGCACATAATGCTGAAATCACTCGCCGAATGGTCTCTATGTCCATTTTCAATGAAGAATCGGGAATGGAAGAGGCCAGGAGGAAAGTGATGGCATCACGTGAAGAACGGTTGCAAATTCTGAAGCAGCAAATTGCTACTCTGATAATGCCTCCGTCTCAGTAGAAAGAATATTTTATATCTTTTGTAGCACATGTGTTTTTGTAATGTCTCATATTTTGATTAATAAAAGACATTTTGTTGTGGCTCTATCATTTATTGCATATCTTGTTCAGATATAAATAATAGAGATAGAAAATATTCAGAGGTACAGGACATGATATATTTCTAATTTTGTAGGAAAATAATTATATTCATTATATCTGCTGAGAGGTAATATAGACATGGCAGAATATAATTTATCGAATATTATTATTTCAATTGACAACTTAATCGAAAATGACAAGTTGCTGATGTGGATGATGAACGATAACGAATCGTCAAAAAGGTGTGAACGAAATGAATCGTCAAAATGAACGGGTAAACCGTCGAATGGTGGAATGAACGGACAAACCGTCAGATGGAAATGAATGAACGGATGAACCGTCAAATGATGATTAATGAACGGATGAACCGTCAGGTAATAATATAAATGAACGGTGAACCGTTGGATGAATCGAATGAACGGATGAACCATCGGATGAATGTGTCGTTTTGTTATTTGGAGAATCTCTGCCTATAAGAACAAAAATTTAGCAGGAAGGAGCACTTCCACTTTTCCAACATAAAAATCGTCTGGAGATGCACCCAAGAAAGTCGAAGTCACCCCAAAGGTTGAAGAAGGCGTTGAAGAACGTCCGACCGAACTGGTCCAGCCAAAGCAGGCAGAGGCAGGCGAAGGTTCGTCTGCACCAAAACCACCGCAAGATATCCTCGACTTCCTGCTTGAACCAGGAAAGACTGAAGAGGAAGAGGCCATGAGTGGCTGCCTGCAAGTTTCTCGTGAGTTCCAGCAAAGATGTTCTCAGCTCTTTTGCTGATTATGTCTTTGATAAGGACGGCAGTAGTCCTCGTCCTAATGTCGATAAGGATGACAGTGATCTTCATTGATATCATGTAACATCATTTATGATGAAATAAAAATCAAACTTTATTTATGAATTGTCTGATCATATTTACATAAATTTTTGTTATTTTATACATAGTATTTCTTGAGGAATTAGCCATTGATAGGCATCATTGCAACAACCCGACCGTCTAACTCTGAGAGTTGATAGGCTCCATTTGAAAAGACTTTGCTGACAACATAAGGTCCTTCCCACTTCGCATCGAATTTACCTTTACTCATGTGAGTCATAGTCATAGGACGTCTGACTGTTAGAACAAGTTCTCCTTGTTGAAAGGTTCTGACTTTAACTTTGCGGTTGAAAGTCTTCGAGATGCGGGCTTAATATAGCTCAATATGTTGCTGAGCCATTAACCGCTTCTCGTCGAGTGCTTCCAATTCTTGAAGTCGAAGAAGGTCGTTGTTCTCTGTAGTGAGCTCATTGGCAATGGCAATCCTTAAAGAAGGAATTTGAAGTTCTAAAGGGAGAACTGCTTCACAACCATACACCAAAGAGAAAGGTGTAAAGCCTGTGGGATTGCGGACCGTAGTTCGATAGGCCCATAAACACTCACCGAGCTTTTCATTCCAGTTCCGTTTGTTAGTAGATACAAACTTCTTGAGGAGCTGTCACGCCCCAGTACCGAAATACGGAGACGGACTAGGCCAGCTACTCCATATGAGGTACGTAACGTCATACGGCGATCATGGCTGTCGAGAGACTAGGAGGTACATGCTACAATCAAGTCTCCTATGGTCCCACAGAGTTCTATGTCTCAATCAATCAAATCACATCAGCAAATAAATGAACATTAAAGATAAAGCAGTAAGGCGTCCCCGACGCTTCATCAAAATGATCATGAGAGACTAGCTTTATAATTTAGCTATCTCAGAGAGTCAGGAGTACAAAATTATACACAGCTGTAGTCTGTTTAATTACAATTATATACTGCACAAAATATCAAGTAATCCGGCTAACAGGTGCCGGTGGCTAAATGCCGCACAAAATAAGCAGGAGTGGTGGAGAAGAAACCGCGAGTCCCCGAACCGCCATGCTCCTAGTATGCACCATAGATGTCAGGGAGGAAGATCGTGTCCTCTGGCTCTGCTACGAGATCTGGCCAAACAAAACCAGCGGGGTCAGCCCCGAATAGCAAGTACCGCCAAAGGGGCACAAGAGTTAAGATTAAAAACCCAGTTAAAAGAATGATTGATAATAATAATGCTCATGCTACTATTATAGGGTAGCGCAACATCCTCGAACCCATGTGGCACCCTTACAACCAAACAAGGACAAAAGATGCCGCATGGAGTCGGGACGTGTCGTACTCTATAACTTTTACATAAGTTAAGGGATAAACAATAAAATCTCCTGATCGTGACTTCGGTCGATAGCCTATCGTAGCACAATAACCAACCCAACAATCAAACAAGAACATGGGTTGGATCATGTACCATGATAGACCATGTTCCTCAGTCATTCACAGAAGTAGCACTTCACAACCAGAATAAGTCTTCCATTCATAACTTCGGTCCACAGCCTGTCATAGTACGATAACCAACCCAACAATCAAACAAGAACATGGGTTGAATCATGTACCATGACAGTCCGCTTCCCTCAGTTATTCACGACAGGTAATAAGATACACGCAAGTCGTTTTTGCGGCCAATCAAGTCTACGAGTTTCTAGTGGGACGAGGTTATCCTCGCATCATGTTATTTCAAAATCCTCAGATCATATCTTTCAGCAAGGCTAGCCAACCCAGGGGTTCGCGTAGACAGGTGTCATTGAGCACAGGTCCCTCGTAAGGCCACCTTGCCAAGACATATAATATATAGCAAGAATTAATCGGATACAGTCATCCACTCGTTGCGGATAACACAGTATCCGTGGAGACCAGCCGGCGCGTCAAGACAATATCTCAAGGCGGCTGGTGTAACACGATCTCGGGATTCTGCCCTCCCCATGCATCTAGTATATTTAGTTGCCTAGTTTAACCCTAGGTGAAATCTTGGACTCATATGCTGTGGCCAGCATGATTATCCTCCTAAATGTCGTACTCAAGTACGAGTACCCCAAAAGAGGATCCATGTCAATCAGTATGTCAACATGTTCTACCCTCCTTGGTGTAATGCATCATTGCAAATATGCCACGTGGAGTTACGAGTCATTTGTCGAACATGAACGAGAACTGGGACATTCAGGTACAAGTATCAGGTAGGAACCCTTTGTTCACCGGGGTTTCATTAGTGCTCATATCATGCTCAGGACAAAAGACGTAAGGATATATAGCATACACAAACATTTACATATATATACAATATAATATATACATATAAAAAATAAGGTATAGGGGAGTCCAGGTCAGAGCGCGCTCAAGTCAGGCTACGCTCAGGTCAGCCTACGCTCAGGTCAGCCTACGCTCAGGTCAGCCTACGCTCAGGTCAGCCTACGCTCAGGTCAGCCTACGCTCAGGTCAGCGTATGCTCAGGTCAGCCTACGCTCAGGTCAGCCTACGCTCAGGTCAGCGTACGCTCAGTCAGCGTATGCAAGACATACGCTTCCAAAAGGCAGCGTATGAGGTCCATACGACTCCATGTCACCCAAGTCAGCGTATGCAAGACATACGCTTCCAAAAGGCAGCGTATGAGGTCCATACGACTCCATGTCACCCAAGTCAGCGTATGCAAGACATACGCTTCCAAAAGAGCGTATGGGGCAGACTGTACTGTGCTAAAGAGCACGCACAGCTCAGTGGCGCAGCTAAAAAGCTCGCGCACTGCTCACTGTCTTCTCCAAAACAGCAAGAACTCCATGGTTTGAACCCAAAGCTTCAAAAGTCCATAACTTGGTCAAAATAAGTCAAAATTCAACTTTTCAAAGGTTAAAATTGGATAGAATAAAATTCTCTACAACATGGAACCATCAAAACTTGAAAATAATGAAGTTTGCTAGATCAAAACCAAGAAGATCCGAAAATGTTAAAACCTAGATCTACAAAAATTAAAGCTTCAAAATGGAAAACTTCAAGTTCTAAACTAGTATAGAATGAGGAGAAGAACATATTTTGGCAATTAATTTTGTAAGAAAACATCAACATCATCTATGGATCCATCTCTTGAGCAAGTTGATACTTGCCTTGGTTGGTGGAGGAAAGTAAATGAGAGGAATAAATGAGAGGAGAGAATGAGTTGAGTTATTATATAGAATCTTGAACCCATGGGTTCATGATGAACCATAGGTGAACCAAGAATAGGTTACCCAAATGAGCCAAAACTGTAGGCCCAAATGCAGAAAATAAATTACGAATATTTTGTCGAATATTTTGGGAAATGCATGAAGAAATACAGCATATAAATATCGTATAAATACAAAGTAAATACAATTTATCGGTTTACGTATTAAAATACGTATTCCAGGATCGAGGAGTGACAGGAGCTTAATGATGGTTTTGTTGAAAGCTTCCGCTAATCCATTAGCAGCAAGATTGTGGGCCGTCGAAGCGACATTGTCAATTCGGTGATCATCACAGAATCTTGCGAATTTCTGGCTGATGAATTGTGGTCCGTTGTCATGAATGATCCTTCGAGGGACACCAAATCGATAAATAATATGGTGTTTAACAAAGTTAATGACACTGCTGGTTTTGACTTCAGCCAAAGGTATAGCTTCAGCCCACTTAGAGAAGTAGTCAGTTATTGCTAGTATGAACCGATGTCCTCTAGAAGAAGGAGGATTAATAGGACCTATGATGTCCATGCCCCAAGCTTCGAAAGGCCAGAAGCGGCCGTCGGATGTAGAAATTCTGAAGGTTGATGAATGAAATCTGCATAGATTTGACAAGCTCGACATTTTCTTGCATATTCAATGGCATCTGATACCATAGAGGGCCAGTAGTAACCCATACGTCGTATACGATCCTGTAGTTTAGGACCGGGTTGATGTGCTCCGCAGACACCGTCGTGAGCTTCACGCAATACTTGTTTTGCTTCATCACCAGCTAGACAGCGTAGAAGAAGACCGTCATAAGTCCGTCGATAGAGAGTCTTAGTGGTTTGGTTGTAGTAGAATCATAGAGATCGTCGACGAATACTCGTAGCTTCTTTTAGATCTTTAGGGAGTATATCATGGACTATGAAGTCGATGAAGGGAGTTCTCCAATCTTCACTGATAACATTGACTTCAGCAAGATTACTGAACTCGATGTTACGATTGTTTTCGACACAAAACAATTCTCGATTAGAGATAACCACCACTTATTGTCTTCTGATGGAAATGGCTAAGACTGCTACAAGATTGGCCAAAGCATCTGCCTCAGTATTGCATGCTCGGCATACATATTCAATGAAGAAAGCTTTGAATATGTAGCCATGTTAATTGCTGCTTCATGATAAGGCACTAGGTCTTGATGGCGAACTTCATAGGTTTCTCTAACATGGTTAACAACCAGCTTAGAGTCACCATAAACTTCAAGATACTCAACGTCTAGTTGTTTGGCTAGCTGAAGGCCAATGAGTAGAGCATTGTACTCTGCCACGTTGTTGGAGCAAGGCTCATCTAGGGAGTATGCTTTTTGGATAGCTAATCCGTCCGGAGAAACAAGGACAACTCTAACTCCTGCTACAATGGCACCATTGGGTCCAATCCTGGATGCTCTGTCAAAGAATAGACGCCAAGTAGGAAATTCTTCGGAGATTGTATTAGATTCCAAAGTCTCGTCTGGAATTTTATCGTAAAGTTTAGATGTTTCTGGAACAGATGAGCTGCTAAGAAATCTGCCAGTGCTTGACCTTTGACAGACTTTTGAGAACATATACCATGTCATATTGGGCTAGCAGAATGGCCCATGTAGCCAGCCGAGAGTTGAGTGTGCTAGGCTTCTTCATGAGTACCCGAAGAGGATTAACTCGGGATATGACATGAATAGTTTGGCCAATAATGTAATGCCGAGTCTTTTGAACAGCAAACATGAGAGCTAGGCATTCTTTTTCGACCGGACTATAACGGTGTTCAGCACCAATCATAGTACGACTGAGATAGTAGATGGCCTGTTCATGACCTTCTTTATTCTTTTGGGCGAGTAAAGCACCCAATGAATGGTCCATAGCACGGACGTACATTAAGAATGGAATACCTTAAATTGGTGGTACCAAGACTGGTGGGTTCATGAGATATCGTTTGATGTCGTCGAATGCTTGTTGACATTCTTCGGTCCAAGTGAAAGATACACCCTTCTTCATTAGTTGAGTGAATGGTCTGCTGCGTCCAGACAAGTTCGAAATGAATCTCCTGATGTATGCAAGTCGACCTTAGAATCCTCGTAGCTCTTTTAGGTTGAGTAGAGGATGCATCTCTTGAATGGCTTTGATCTTCTCGGGATCCAGTGTATACCCTTAGAGGTAATGACGAAGCCGAGAAACTTACCACTAGAGACACCCAAGAATGACTTGGTGGGATTCATCTTGAGCTGATGTTGGCGCATGAGATTGAAGATTATTCTCAAATCTTGGATGTGATCTTCTTTCAGACGACTTTTAACAGTGATATCGTCAACATAACATTCGACTGTTTTACGAAGATGTTCTCTGAAAATGGTACTCATAGCCCGTTGGTAAGTTGCACCAGTGTTCTTGAGACCAAATGGCATCACTGTGTAGCAATAGACTCCCCGAGGAGTGCAAAAGATGTGTATTTTTCATCTTCGGGATTCATCTTGATCTGATTGTATCCAGAGAATCTATCCATAAAAGATATTCGCTCGAACCCACAAGTATTGTCAATCATGACGTCCGTGATAGGGAGAGAAATTCATCTTTTGGACATACTTCATTTAGATCTCGGAAGTCGATGCAAACTCGAACTTTGCCCCTTTTTTTCAGGACTGGAACAACGTTGGCTACCCAATCAGGATATTGTTCTTCTCGAATAAAGCCACAAGCGATGAGCTTCTTGACTTCATCATCGATTGCATCCATCATTTCCGGTTTGAATTGCCGTTGTTGTTGTTTGACTGGTTTTGCATTCGGCAGGATATTTAATTTGTGAGTAGCGATTTTGGGATCTAGTTCTGGCATGTCTTCATAACTCCAGGCAAAGACATTAATGTATTCTTTGATAAGAAGAATCAACTCTTGCTTACTGCTTCTGCAAGATTCTTGCTAATAAATATTGGACGAGGTGATCCATTCTCTCCTACAACAATTTGAACCAATTGATCTTCGATAGAAGGTTCTCTTTGTTCGAATCGGAGTACCTACTGATTGTCCATCTGTTGAGCCCAAGGATCTATTTTAGAACTTTCTTCAATGTCTCCGTCATAACCTTCTGGAAGTTCAGCAGAGACCATATTGGAAGATACGACCAGTCGATGAACATCACCGATGCTGGTGTCAGAATCCTACGATCTAGAATCAGAAGAGTTAGAACGCTCCTTGCTATCAGATTCAGAGCCTGCTGGGGAAAACATCGGAGGAGAAGCATATCCGAGACCTCTTTTGGTCCTGCTGTAGTACATCTCTGACTTTCTTTTGGAACAGCGTACGGAGAGGAATTTTTTACCCTTACCGTAGTTGAGGCCGCTCTTGAAGTCGTAACCCATCTTTCGGATGATGTCTTTTGATTGTTGACTGTAATGACGGAGTTGAAGATGTCCCGTGTCGTTAACTTTGCTATCATCGTATAGCTGAATTGTTGTTCCGGTCTTTTACTAAAGAGTATTGGATTTTGCCTTTCTTACGAGCGAGAACAATACGATATGAATCCTTTGGGTGTTCACATAAAACTTTTGTTTGAAGAGATTGCACAACTCCTATTGTAAATGACTGATAGCTATCTAACATATCCAAATAGCATTTAGTATGATAAATGACATCAGTATACTGGAAAGTAGGTGCTTTTTCATTGATTTGTACATTTGTATTTACAGCAGGACTTTTAGCCTTAGCAGGCTTAGTCAGATTGATTACAAGAGGGGAGAAGAAGAACGTGAGGAGGATTAGCTTTGTTACGACGGAGGTCGATAACAAGCGGCTCAGAGGAGGTGAGCTCCCTTTTCTTCTTGTTATGAGATAGATCGACAACAAGGGCTCAGAAGAGGTGAGCTGCTTTTTATCCTTGTTACGACGTAAGTCGATAACAAGTGGCTCAGAAGAGGTGAGCTCCTTTGATCCTGATCATCGCTTGATTGCTTTTTAACTGGCAAGTGAATAGCCATTGGCTTGGAGGATTGAGGACGAGAAACACGCATTTGACAGGAATGATGAGGGTATCTTTAGGCACTGTTTCTTGCTCTTCTTCAGTATCCAGAGACAGGACAACCTTCATGAATTCGTCCTTGTACATACGTGCATCATTGCAGTATGTCTCAATGCCTTTGAAAGGATAGAGATCAGCAACCTCCTTTTGCACCTCTCCATTGTCATCAACATATTTAAAACATTGATGGAGAGTCGAAGGACAATGTTATGCTCGTGCAGAAATGGTCTTCCCAGCAAAGCATTGTAGGAACAACCATGATTGTCAATGATGTAGAAGGTAACCTTTGTGCGAAGATTGCCTATTTGGAGTTTTAGACGAATCTTGTCCAGAGGTTCACTTCTTCCCTGATTGAACCCAAGGATGGTGGTGATTGTACTGGAGAGACTATGCACTGGGATTTTCAGCACATCCAACATTGTCTTGGGCATAATGCTGAGAGGAGACCCTGGATCTATCAGGATACGATCGACTTTCATTGAATCAACATATCCTGTATAGTAGAGTGGACGGTCGTGCCTGTTATCTTCTATCAACATGTCGTCTTGTGTAAAAGTTATGTTTGGAATTAACTCCAATATGCTATGACAATGGAGGCAAGAAACTGGCTCTGCTTTTGGCTTCTTCAGAAGAGCTAAACAGGTTTCAGCTTGCATGAGAGCTTCGCTCAAAGTTTCCCGAGTCTCTTTGGAGAGGTACAAGAGCTCGAATATGGACAGCCGGGCCGGTGTATTGGCCAATTGGGCCAGGATGTCAAAGTTGTAAGGTTTTCAAGTCCGGAAGGAGATGACTTCTTAAAGGTTTGTCAAAGCGGACTTGCTGTTTGCTTTGTCAGCGACCGTCGGTTTGGAGAATGGGTATCACAATCGGTGAGAAGCAGTAGGAATATCCTCAGTAGAAGCAGGCTGCACTGGAGCAGGCTCAGAAGAAGAAGCAGGATTCTCTTGGGTTTCGGGTAATCCTTTAGATAGGCTTTCCTGATCTGGTGCCTAGCAATATTTTTTCATCAACTATGGGGTCAAAAGACACCATATTGCAAATCTTTGTCTTGCCCTTGGAGCGACCTTTCTTCTTGGAGGAAGAGGGAACTTCGAACTCTGAAGTAAGATCTGGATGAATCCACATAATCTCGCCATTGTCAAGAGACAAGGGACAAGACCTTCACTTTGTGGAGGAGGGAGATTCTCAATCTCAAGAGTAGCCTTGGGGATAGGAATGACACGTTGCACCATCTGCTAAGGAAAGTCACCAAACTGAACTGATACCATATTTGCGGTAACAGTCTTCTCGTCTTGTTGCAGAGTGACGACGCCAACGTTGACCAGCTCTTGAATTTTGCCTTTGAGCACATAACATGTTCGAGTGGGATGTCCGATGAACCTGTGATAGACACAGTACTTGGGATGATCAGTCTTACCAACTTCATCAGGCTTCTTGGGATCTGGAAGTTGGATTTTATTGCTTTTGATTAAGCAATCAAAGATACTAGCTGTGTCATTCTCGTCAAAGAAACTCTACTTTAGGACGAGGTTCCTCGGTGGAGGTGCTGAAGGAGTAGAAGTGGACGTAGGAGGAGCTACATTGACCGCCAGAGATTCTTTGTTCTTGTTCAAATTGATGTTCAAAGTTTCTTTTGGTTTGCGGTTGTTCTGGCGATTGCCACCACCTGATGTTTGATGTTCATCCGATCGGGGTTAGACATTTGTACCCCTAGCTGCTTGAATTTGTCGGCGCTAACTTCTGCTGCTTTAGCGTTGACAATGAAGTATGGCCAATCTTGGAATTGAGTAGACCCCGTCCACATGCTGATGATGGGCAATAGATTTGCCTTGCAGGTGTCTATGGTAACAGCAGCCGGAGTTCCTGGAGGCATTTTCAAAGCTTCCCGACGGAATCTTTCAATAAAACTCTCAGCAGTTTTATTGTGCTTTTGTTTGATTTTATTGAGGGCTGACATAGTCATGTCGTTGATCCCTCGTAAAATCGTTCCAAGAAGATTTACTTTAAGCCAGAGAAGGAGGTGTTACAACCATCAGGCAAGCTTCTATACCAATCGTATGCTACGCCAGCTAAACAGCCGACGAATACTCTGGTAAGAAGAGCGTCATTTGGTTGAAGTTGGACAGTCATAACCTCAAAGTGGTGATGCACTGACTGGGAGATGTGCTGCCATCAAACAGCGAGATAGTCGGGATCTTGTACTTCGAAGGAAACGGAACTTCCTTCCATTCAACTGGGTAAGGTTGCTTGATCCCCAGTCTTTGCAAGTTGTCCTTCTCCTTGAAAGCTTCGAACTGAGTTCACAAGAGCTTCACAGCTTCATTGGCATCTTCTACTGATGTAGAAGGAGCGGGCTGAACCACAGTGTTAGGAGGAGGAACAGCATGATAAGCACTACCCCCAGCACCTGACTGACTGGGTGTAGGTTGGACTTGTACAGGAGGTATTTGAGTAGGTGCTACCCCTAGTCCAGCATTGACAGGCACCGACGATGCTATGATTTCAGGATTTGTAGGTGGTACAGTCGGTGGAACTGTGTACTGTGCCACAATAATAGAATGCATACTTGCGACCATTTCCGCCATTGTCTTCAACTTATCTTCTAGTGCAGCTATTCTTTGTTCTTGACTAGCTGAACTGGAAGCATCGGGATCTTCATTGACAACATAAGATGTCACTTCTCTGGGTATAGTGGAAGACACTGTTTGTTCTGAGCTTTCGCTGTATGCATCGTAGTCGAAGAAAGAATCATCTCCTGAGTGAGAAGGAAGAAGACGTTCAGAAGGATCTTGAAGATTCCTTGACTGATTGTGTCTCAGCTTCGGAAACGAGTGTGTTGGAATACTCCTTCAGAGGATTCTTGGAGTAGATCCAAATACCGTTGGCTTGGTTTGCGAGGCTTCCCGTGCTTGGAGCACTTTCTACCCCCAGTGTCTCTGGAAGTCATGTTGACGGAAGCGTACAAAACCTCATCTTCATCTTCCGACATAGGTTCAGAGTTAGGAAAGTTCAGACGATCGAAGACAGATTGTCTTGTTGTTTGACAACAACACTTGATGACAACCTTATGATTACAATAATGATGATCACTTGGTTGAATTGGAAGTGTTGAAGTATTGTCCCGCCTTTGCTTGAGGTGTTCTCGGAGATCGGGAACAACAACGGGACGAGGAAAAGTTCGAGGGATATGTTCTTTGATAACATTCGGAACATGGTTCCGGTTCTTCAAATGTTTTGTCCCTTGAGTGTACAGGGAAGTACTTACTTTATTAGCATAAGTGTCCGGATTCTTGATCCTGGAAGTCTGCTTTTGATGATGTTTAGTCTTCGGCATTGGCAGTTTGCGTTTTACCGAAGTAGGCCTGTTGAGATAAGTCCTTAGATCTGCAAACTCACCCCCAGGGGTTTCTGTTTGAGATACCAATAATTTTCCCTGTCTTGAGCGAGATATCTTGAAAGTTGGGAGGTCCTGGAACTCTGCTACCGGGGTAGGCAGAATACCTTTTGGTCAGTACAAGTTCTCTTGTCATAAAGGAAAGAAGAATCTTTGTTTGAAAGAGTTCTAGTACTGACTGGTGCCGAGGCACGTTCAGATTGATCTTCTTCGATAAAAACTGAAGAAGATTGAGAAAAGACCAAAGGGCCTTTTCCTTTGTTTTGTGAAGAAGGGTTAGCTAAAGAGCGTTTCCCTCTATTGTCTTCCAAGTCATGAGACAAGAAAGTTTAAGAAAAGACCAACGGGCCTTTTTTTGTTTTGAAGAGGAAGAGGAATAGCCAAAGGACTACCCCCAGTAGATTGCTTCGTAGCAACAGGGTGTTTGGGAGGAGGAGCAGAGCCTTTTCCCTTGTTATGAGAAGAAGAGAGTTTAGCCAAAAGGCTGTCACTTTTGGATTGTGCAGGCATGCTTTGCGCATGAGTGGATGGCGCACTGGTTCTGGCCACAGAGACTGTGGTTTGTGCATCAGAAGTTCTTGTCACAGAGTGCCTAGGGTGGACTATGGTTGCTGGAGTGTTGGTTTGCGCAGAGAGATTGGCAGCCAACTGCGCCAGAGGCATAGGAGTCTTGTACTTAGCCAAGGCAGCATATGAAGTACTCTGTATACTGGCAACAGCAGATTGTGCAGCATTAATTGAGACAGATTGTGCAGCAGGCTTGATGACAGAAGCTTTGGACTGCGCAGCAGTCTTGCTGGCAGACTGCGCAGAAGTCTTACTGGCAGCATCAATAGACTGCGCAGCAGTCTTTGGGACCCACTCTAGGCGCACTTTGCTTGTGGCAGAAGTAGTTGCAGTGCGAGGAGTGGTCTTGGAGTTGATCATAGCCTCGTAGGCTGTCTGGTTGATCTTCACAACCAGTATCTTCTGCGTCTTTCCGATAGACGCTACGTCACATTGAGTTGTCACTTCCTCATCGGAGGAGAAAGTCGTCCCCAGCAGAGTCGTCATTTTGTTTGCAAAAACAAAAGTGTAGAACTTTATTGATACAAACTTTGTAAAAGATTACAAGAATTCTGGAAAAGTACAACTGTAGGAATCTAATCTAGAAGACGATTGCTTTATCCCTTGGACGATGTGAACTTTGAAGAAGATAGCCTCTAAAGTTGAAAACAACTCTAGAATTGAAGGCAAAAAGCCTCGGAAGTTGAAGGCAAAAGCCTCGGAAGAATGCAGCAGCACTTGGGCAAGAACTCCTGGACTCTCTGAACTTTAAAGTCTGATCTCTCTATGATCTGATCTTTGATCCCCTTGAATGGAGACTTGAAACTCTATTTATAAAGTTTTAAAAAATAACTAACTTTTAGTTATTCTGGACTGCGCATGATGGATTGCGCAGCAATTGGATTGTGCAACAGTGGACTGTGCAAGCAGTTGTTGGATCGTAGGCCAACTGTCTGGGACATATGGCATCATTTGATTGAAATGCGCATGATCGCGCATAGACAGTTGCCACGTAATGGGTAGTTGATGGCATGAATGTCACATGTACTTTGTCAGTTGTGTTGATGAAACGTACAACCTGAACTGCGCTGGCATTGGATTGTGCAGGCTTGGACTGTACAGGAATGGATTGCGCCAACATGGATTGCGCTGTCAGCTGTCTTCGAGCGCCGTACTGCACGATTAAACAAACAATTACCTCGTTCTCCGCGCTGTCAGCTGTCAGAAGATTTGATTTATGTCAGGTAATGATGACGATTTGCCACGTCAGACTGCGCACTTGATAGTGTGCGCAATCTAGTATGCGCAATCTATATGCTGCGCAATCTGATGTCTCCGCAGTTCATTTGAAAGATTTATTTCTTGATCTTCATGACTTTGTTGATGTGTGCAACTTGATTTTTTAGGACCTACACTGATCAATCCCGTAGATTGTGCTATATTTTATGTAATGTAGACCGTATTTTATTTCATACAATATAGACCATGTAGACCGTATTTTATTTTATGCAATGTAGACCGTGTAGACCGTGTCTTATTTTATGTAATGTAGACCGTGTAGGCCGTATTTTATTTCATGCAATATAGATAGTGTAGCCCGTACGGTGTAGTGGACCAACCTGATCACATATTGAACAGTGTACTTCAAATCACGTGGTTGGTTAAGATTCCTTGTTCCATGCTTTACTTCTTTTTATAGTTCATGTCAATTGTTTTCCTTTACTTACCGTGTCATGTTTATAGTTTATTTCTTTCATTATGTATGTCATGAATTTTTACTGTTTTTATAGTCATTTTCATATATTGGAACTGCATGCTTGGATTGTACTCGTTCCATTCCTGACTGAAAACCAGTATTTTTTAGGTTTATCGCGAATACTCTTAGCCATGGGGAGATACAGGTGCACTTGCAGGCCAAAACCTAGAGATTAGCTAGATAGATGAGTTGTAGTCATTTTTAATATTTGTAAAAACACTGTACTTTCTTTAAATATAAATCTTATAAATGTTTAGCAATGTGAATGAGCAATAAAGATTATTTTGAGCATTTTGTTTTATTGTGGCCTGGATAGCATTCTACCGTCGATACTGCGGCGTAGGCTAGCTTGGACATGCATTCGTATCCCAAAAAGCGGGTGCGGGTCGTGACAAGTTTTTGTGGTGGCCCATGCAGGTCAGTTTTTGCAAATTGTGCGAACTCGTGATAGTACTTAAGTTAGTCATGCTATTGTGAGCCTGCGACTAGGAAATGCTCATTCACAAGTTAGGGTTAATTTAATTTAGGAGAATGGCTAGGACTAGGAAAAACCTATTTAAATTGACTGTTGGGTAGTTAAGGTAACTACGTAGGTCGTGTGATTTAGCCAATGATTTATTGATTTCTAAAACCCTATTAGATACTTGATACGATGGTAGGATCAAGGTGAGTAGACTGTTCGCCTAGTAAACTAGGACTTCCTAGGATTCAATCCTTAATGTTGATAATTTGTTGAATTACCTTCCTGTCTAGGCCGTACCCCTTATTTATTTCCATAAGAAATTATTTTCTAGGAAGTTAATATTCTATTTCTCGTTGACTTTTGAGCCTATCATGACCCAGTTATCAATCTAGTAATTCTAAGTCTGTTTTGTTTTATGTTGACCTTTGATCCTCGAGTATGAGAGAAATAGAAAATTAGAAATTTTACTTCGGTCATTTCTCCTAGTCGATCGCTTAATTTTCAAAATGGATACCTAATCGATCATTTGATTTTCAAAAATGGATGCTTTCACTTCAAGGACAGATACTTACAATTTTTCTATCATAGTCAACTTGTTTGAATATCTAGAAGCTCCTTTGAATTCTTACGAATATAGTTGGAAGAATATTCGTTAATTTGTAATGGCAAGACAGCAGCGCACTGTCGCCATTTATTTAACTTATGGAGACTGCGGGGTTCACTGCAGCCAGCAGCGCACTTGCAAGGCATGACCCCTAAAGTTGAAATATTTCAAGTAAACGTAGGTTATCGAATATTGTTGAAACTATGTCTTAGTTGTCCACTTCTGATCTTAGTTATCTTCATGTCAATATTGGATAGAGCTAATAAAAATATCCGATAATCATATCATATTTGAGTCACAAAACAAAGGATTTAATTACTACAGCCATGTGTACACTGGCGAGACATAAATTTTCGGTTAAAATGACTTCAAATATGATTATATTTTTGGATACTATAGAGGTTAGGAAAATGACCTGTATGTCCCATTGATTCAAAGCCAATACTAGTAGAAATTTTATAAGTTGGGTAGCATGCCTTCCAACCTAGCATCACGTTGTCTTTATTACCTATTAACGAGGTAATTGACTGACACTAATAGGTTTACCTAGACTATGAGTTTAGAGGTCCCTAAACCATTGGTTGACCAAGGCCTTAGACAAAAAGACAAGCAGGACAACTATAGAGGCACCAACACCGGACGAGTTTAGATTTTGATGAATTAAAACTACTTATGCTTTCTTTCAATCATAAATCTCGCGTACTTATAATTTGGACTATCTTGACTAACGCCGCTATTATAGCCTAGTTTTGCAAGCTTATCATTTATCGAGCTTGATCACGACATATGTTTAATGAGGACGTCCACTAACATATTGTCTAATTAGAATCGGTGTATTATGGTCTGATCAACCCTAGTGCACTTGGTTCTCCCTTTATATGATTATCCTATGTAGATTGAGATATAGATGTCCCTAGGATCTCATCCACAACTACCTTGACAACTCCCTTTGAATTATTCATTCGTCCTTGGAACCTCGTATTCACAGTCGATCCCCTCTCCCTTAAACTCTTTATTGTTTTCTGCCTTTACTTATTTCGAAAAACAAATGCTTGTATTTGAGGAAAGATATACCCAGAATGTCCCCCTTATTTTACCATATCATCTATGGCTATGAAAGCTATTACACAATCATTTTCCACCTATTCGAAATCGAAGAACGAGCTTCAACTTGATTCATATCTACCGTATCACGTTATCTATTACACCGTGACCACGACTTGAATTTTCTAACCTCATTAATCCTAAAACCGTATCTTAGTCTCTGGAGTGAATAGATTGTAAGTCCTTCTGAATTTTAGAATTTTTGGGACTATGATTGATTAGGATAAGTTGGTTCCCACTAGAATAATAAATTCGTCCCTCATGAACATCCACTTTCTATTTAGATCATTTGGTGTCCCCGACCGTGACATTGATATTCGGAGCACGAGACCAGCTGCTATTTTCCAACAAATTTCATATGTAAGACCTAGACGAATCCACCTTCATTTATGCATATAATGTCCCACCCAAACATGTCCCTCGTGCTCTATTTTTATGATACGACTTTCAGGTCAAAAAGACTAACTATAACCCTTACCATAATATCGATATACTTTCCGACTACAATTAGAGACTCAACCTCGACTCAAACCTTTCGACCCAATATATGGTTATGATCTACTCGAAGTCCACTACGCACATGCCACTAGTGTGCCACTCAATTAAGTCTTCTTGTGCTACTTAAATACAAAAGTCACAGAAGGCGCACTTTTGGGCTTAAGGAACCTAGTTAACCAATCTGATTGGCAATTAGTCCAACTACTTGAGTTAGAACCTATTCTAGGTTACCCAAACCTAATAAGACTGGTTCAAATTAATTTTAGGGGATCTTGCTCAGCCAATATAGTTTTGAAATCCAAGATTCAATCGATCAAAGATTGATGTCCAATTAGGAAACCCACTAAAATCTAGTTAAACTCACCCATGCATATCGCCATATTTAGACTAGATAACCAAACTTCATGAACTAGCTCTCTACACCTATTATGTATTCCATGTCTCTTGGTCCACTGATCCTCCTGCCATAAATTCTTTAACCGTATCCTTTCGTAGCCTAAGTTATGCGATGAATGGAATCTCGTTGTACCAACTTGTTTCCGGTTATGCTTGACCAAGACCCCTCCTACTGTCTTGATAAAACATGGTCATTATATAAGCAATGGTAAATAGGTAATATCTTGGCTTCCTATAGAGTTCGTGACTACGATCAGAAGTGCCCCATATCCTCATACTTCTCCTTGCAAATTGATCTTCTTAGGAGTTCTATTATTGTGCTTTCCATGACAACCAATTTATGTAAGTTGGGTAGAACCTTGAACTTAGTGTACTCCATCTCTAAGAGTGGGATGCTATTCGTAACCGTTCTTCCATCTGCTTGGAAGTTGCGGAACGATCTTCGTATTACATTTTACCTCTTTTTCTCATACTTTTAGATAACTGCAGTAGAAGATCACAACCATGAATTTTTAAACCCCATCCATCATAGAGTCGTCTTAGTTTCAATTTTGAGGAACGAAATTTTTTGTAATGCATAGATTGCAAACCCCTCTAGGAATTAGCAAAGGATTAGGATAGATTGGTTCAAATTGAACTAATAAAACAACGGTTCATAACGTCCACTCCTATCCGTATCATTTGATACCCTCGACCATGACTTTGATATTGGAAGCACAACACTAGCATTTTCCTTCCAACAAACTTCACACTCATGAACTAGACCAGTCAAGCTACACGCATGACATGCATGTCCCATGCAAACCCACCTTCCTGTGCTCCATTCCAATTGTACCACGGGTATGACACATTTTCCCTTAGAACAAACCATAGAGGCCCGTTCTGTTCCATTTGATTTTAACCATGCAAATATCGACCCATTCCCTTAACTAAACTAAATACCCATGTTTCATGCAAGACACATCACACCTATGACATAAGCTTTTCACTCAAGCAAGCACCTGCCTCCTACACAACACCAAACACCAACCCACGTATACTAGTCGTTATGACTTAAAGATTTTGAACACTTACTTAATCAAGTTCTATAGAAAGGTTTCCTGCACTTACTAAAGACCCCCACCTCTTGACCCATAAACTCTTCTTTTTCGAAATTTATTCAATCTCATCTTTTAGTACCTATGTTAGGCGAACACTGAAATTCCTTTTAAACCGACACGTTTTAGTTACATTCGAACAAGAGATGCCTACTATCTTGTTGGAGCATGACCTCTATAGGAACAATGTTAAATAATAATAACTTTCTCTATGGAATTATTGACACAGAACACCCTGGTAATACTTAGGCATCCTTCGGAGTCGTAGTTATAGACAGAAGTATCCAGTACTTACATATCCTTCCTTAGAATTTGACATTTCCAAAGTCTTCAACGACGATTTTTCACGGTTAGCCAATTGCTATAAGTTGGGTAGGACCTTGAACCGAGAATGTCCCATCTTGTAGAATATAACATCAATTTGGATTCCTTTCATTAACTACTTTCACCATCCTTTCGAAAACGGATTATGATTGGGCATACTTGCTATCCCTTCATATTTAATTTCGTTGTTCCTTGATATTAGACTTATTTTAATTTCGAAGACGAAATTTTTATAAGTTGGGTAGGATATAAACCCCCCCATTTTTCTATTTTATTTTATTTAGTATTTTATTGTATGTTCATATTAGAAAATAGCTTAAGTTGATGCAAATTCTTCTGAGGTTCTTTCTGGAGCTTACTAAAGGAGGCCTTACCTTGAAAGCTTGGTCCCGGTCCATTGAGTTTGGAACCCTGCACAGACTGTCGGTGATAAGCCAGAGGAAGGTGTGAAGTGAGCAAGCCCGTAAGGAGAGCGAAGTGAGCCTGGGAAGGCGAGCAAGCGGAGCTAAAAGGATAGCTTCAGTAAGGAAAAAAGCATTCAGTCCATATCGACAATTATGTGAGGCTAACCCACTCGCTTTTCCTGAAGGCGACCCATGGTCTTTGGTATGAAAATGAGCAGATAGATGGGCCTTGACCTTGGCAATACTAGCATGATCATCTCCTAATTAACATATGTTTTTATTAAATATTTCAGGACAATGAAAATTTTAAAATATTTGATTTCAAAATATTTTTCTGTTCAAAACATCACTGAGTTTTTAGAAAATTTATACGTGTACATCTATTGATATATAAGTGTGTGTGTGTGTGTGTGTGTGTGTGTGTGTACACACACACACACACACACATATATATAAGAGATTATATATAAAAGATTTTATATAGAAAAGATTTTATATAGAAGATTTTATATAGAAAAGATTTTATATACACACACATATATATAAGAGATTATATATAAAAGATTTTATATAGAAGAGAGTTTATATTAATTTTAGGGTATATAAGTGTGTTATATATATATATATATATATATATATATATATATATATATATATATATATATATATATATATATATATATAAATTTCTCATATATATATATATATATATAAATGAGAAATTTTTATATATTTTCAATTCTCTTCTCCCGCTGCTAACCGGCCTCCCCAAAGCCGAGCATAACGCGCAGAAGATCTTACGGTTTGGAACTCCAATCTTCCAAAAATTCAAACCTATCCAACCTAATCATATTCTCCATAGGATCGAATCAAATCCAATCTAAATCTTGATTTAATTGGACGAGGAAATCTTCCTAAACACCACAGTTATATATATATATATATATATATATATATATATATATATATATATATATATATATATATATATATATATATATATATATATATATATATACGTATGAACTGTCGATAGAAAACTTCTATCAAAATCGAGAAAAACCATCTCGTGACCAATGCAGCACAGACCCAGAGTCTCGACGACGTCCTCGCGCAGCTCCCCGACGTCCTGCATGTCTCCGCTGGCCGTCGCACCGCTAGGGGGCCGCCCTAACCCGACAGGACAGAGCAGTGCTCTGTATTCGAAGCACAGCCAGGTACCTCTGTTCGATACGCAAATCTTTTAGCATATTCGATCGTTTTGCGATTTGTAAATTTCTACGTATAGTTTAGTTGAACCTCTTCAATCCTTTTTAAATAAAATTTCCATATTCGAGCTGTACTGCCCATGAAAAATTCCTGAAAAGTCAGGAAAAATCACAAGTTAGACAGGGTTGAAACAGAGCCTCCAACCACCTCGACCTAATATTGGAAGGCAAATATCTGTCGATTTAAATCAATTTTTTGACATATAATTAAACAGGGTTGAAGACAACATATACGAGAGTAAAACCCCTTTCTTAGTTCTTTATTTCATCTACTGTATGCCATGAAAACAGAATTCGAAAATCATGAAAAATAGTTCTCGAAAATATAAAATTTTAGGAAAATTTCCCGATACGACGTGCGTCCTATAAACCAGACGACGTGGTCACAACCCATGAGCATCAAAAGATGCGTATGGATGTTATCGATGTGTGGGATTCGACGAAACTCAATTTTGCTGCATGTGCACGACGAAATCGAGGTGTACCCGTCAAAATACCATGTATCGGCCATTTTGCAAACTAGCCCATAACTTCATGCACGTTCGTCATTTCGAGACAAAACTTTCGCCAGCAGGACTATATCATTTTTCTTGTCCTGTATGCCAAGTTTGGTCCGGTTCTGTGAAGGTCGACCAGAACGTTGTTTTGGCGAGCCCGCGATCCGATCTAACAGACGAATTTGTGTACGACCCACCGAAATCCAACTTTGGAAATACGGTTGGGTTCGTCTCGTCAAACTGGACCCATAGATATATAGTTTGATGACTTTCGAGATCGTAGATACTGGCACGCTTTTTGGTGCAAAGCGGGTCCAACGACAGACATCGTTTTGACCCAAAATTATAATTTTGCCCATGTGTCCAGAATTGGACTTTTGGGCAGACATTCTTGGACATTTCTTTTCTACCAAATACGTTTTGTGATGTTTATTTCAGCATCCGAGGATGTTTGTGGCTTTTGGCTTTTCTTGCTTCACCAGACCTTTATCAGCAGCTCAGGACACCAGGCGTACAGTTCATGTCTTGTTTTCAGTATTGTTAATTACTATAATTGTATGATTAGTGATATATATTTGATTCTTGACACGTTCAGCACACATGTTAGTGTCATATGGATTTTAGTCATGATACCATGTTTTATTTTACCATATTTCGTGATTTTTTTTGCCATGACTAATCCACGTGTAGTAGTCGGGTGGGGAAGTACATAATAAGTAGATATGTGATCAACCTCGTAGATCGTGCTTTATTTTATGCAATGTAGATCGTATTTTATTTTATGCAATGTAGACCGTGTAGATCGTATTTTTTCATGCAATGTAGACCGTATAGACCGTGTTTTATTTAATACAATGTAAGTGTAGCCCGTACGGTGTAGTGGACCAGCCTGATCACATATTGAACAGTGTACTTCAAATCACGTGGTTGGTTAAGATTTCTTGTTCCATGCCTTACTTCTTTTTATAGATCATGTCAACTGTTTTTCTTTACTTCCCGTGCCATGTTTATAGTTTATTTCTTTCATCATGTATGTCATGACTTTTCACTGTTTTTATAGTTGTTAACATATATTGGAACTGCATGCTTGGATTGTACTCGTTCTATTCCTGACTGAAAACCAACATTTTTCAGGTTTATCGCGACTACTCTTAGCCATGGGGAGATACGGGTGCACTTGCAGGCCAAAACCTAGAGATTAGCTAGATAGATGAGTTATAGTCATTTTCAATATTTGTAAAAATACTGTACTTTCTTTAAATATAAATCTTGTAAATGTTTATCAATGTAAATGAGCAATAAAGATTATTTTGAGCATTTTGTTTTCTTGTGGCCTGGACAGCGTTCTACCGCCGACACTGCGGCGTAGACTGGCTTGGACACGCATTCGTATTCCGAAAAATGGGTGTGGGTCATGACAATATATATATATATATATATATATATATATATATATATATATATATATATATATATATATATATATATATATATATATATATATATATATATATATCACTTTTGCATCCCCAAACATCCCCTCTTTCACATCCGTTGGATCTTGTTTAAGTTATCTAATCTTAACCATTGAAAAATCAACGGTTAAGATTAGATGACTTAAAACAAGATCTAATGAGTGTTATCATGGGGATACTTGGGGGATGCAAAAGTGAGGGAATGTTGATCCCTACTCTCTCTCTCTCTCTCTATATATATATATATATATATATATATATATATATATATATATATATATATATATATATGTAGAAGAAGGATCGACATCCCAATATTTTGCATCCTCAAGTATCCCTATGTAGACCTGTCAAGTGGGCCGGCCTGGCCCGGCCTGGCCCGGCCCGGCACGAAAATTGGGTGGGCCGGGCCGGGCCCGGGCCTCTTGGGCCCATGAACTGTAGCGGGCCGGGGCAAAGGTTGAAAATCTCGGCCCAGCCCGACACGTGACCCACGGCACGGTGAGCTTCGGGTCGGGCCGGGCCGGGTCTTGATTGACACTTAAAATTTGGGCATTCATTTTCGTTCTTCTTCTCAAATTTTTTGTATATTAATTACAATTATTTTTTAAACACAAAAGATTGAACATCCAACATGTTTTCATATATATTTTTCAACAATCACATATATTTAAGTAGATTAACATAACATAATAACATGATTATATTTTCTAAATATTAATAACAATTATTTTTTGATATAGAAACTACTAGATTCTTATTTATTTGGGTGGGCCGAGCCTATGTTATGGGCCGATATATGTAGCCCGGCACGACCCAATATACTGGGCTGGACCGGCCCGGGCCCACGATTAATCGGGCCGGGCCGGCACATGGGCCAATTTTTCGTGCCGGGCTGGGCCCGGCCCAATTGACAGGTCTATCCCCATGTTATCAATCGTTGGATTTTTTTTAAGTCATATAATCATAACCATTGATTTCAATTGTTCAAATCAACGGTTATGATTAAATGACTTAAACAAAATCCAACGGTTGATAACATGTGGATGCTTGAAATGCAAAAATTAAGAAAATGCGGATTTCTCCTCATATATATATATATATATATATATATATATATATATATATATATATATATATATATATATATATATATCCCCCTCTTCCCCCACCCTCCTCGGCCTCCCCGCTCTTCCACCACCCTCCTCGGTCTCCCCGTCGGGCAGAGCGCCCTCCTCGGGCAGTGAACCGTTCTCGGTCCGCGCGCCCACACCCTTCCCCAAACAGCCTTGGGCCACGCACCCGCTTTCCCCCTCGTTTTTCAAAATTCAATCTTCGGCTTTGACTTTTGAAATTCCGAGCCCTCCCTCTGCGGGCCGTGTTCCTACAGACCCATTCCTGGGCTCCTGACCCAGCGGGCCATTGGGACTTTTTGGTTTTCCCGTAATTTTAGTTATTTCGATATTTAGTTTTACTGCTTTTCGTAGTTTTCTACCGTGCTTATCAGAGCTAGTTTTGTGTTTCTTGGCTCTGTCACCCCTTGTAATGCTCTCTTTGAGCTCACCTTTTTTAAATAAAATGTCTTTTGTTATATATATATATATATATATATTAGTGAACGCAATCACACAAGTTTAGTTGTTGGCAGTGAACGTGGGCCTGGTTTAAAGCCCATTTCCAGCCTCCACCCATACATAAATTATTCTTTATTTCTTTTGTTTGAAAAAAAAAAGGAAAAGAAAGAAAGACAGAGAGAGAGAGAGAGAGACGGGACGATAATGTCTGCAAGTCGTCATGTGATGAAGAGAATTCCGAGCATTAAATTCCCTCCGAGGCACCCCAAACCCTCAACCTCTCCTCCTCATTCTGGTTAATTTCTTTCTCTCTCCTCTCAATTTAATTCTTATGTCTTTTTCTTTCTTCTTTTCTTTTTTATAAATTAGGGTTTCCTAATGTCTTATTATTATTTCAGGGACACTTCCTGTTACGGAGCAAAAAGTAGGGATCTCTCAGTTTGGTTAGTTTGGATTTTATTTTTTCTAACCCTACTTCTTTAGGGCTATATGCGATATTCTGAGGATTTATTATTAGGGATCTTATATGATTGCTTCAAATTAACATAGTTTGCAGTATCGGCCGTTACCGATCCGATACGGCGGCATGTCCCGATCCGATACCAACATCGGGAGCCTCTTTTTTAGTCAAGTCGGCAATAGAAATCGAACGAAAAATACCAATTTAGCAAGGATGAGCATAATAAGGTTGTAATAGCATGTAAAAGAAGAAAACTTATTTATTGCAGGTAAACCAATTGGCAAGGGTGATTACTATTTCATTTAATTCCAAAATTACTAAAAAACAGCACATGGAATACTTAAAATTATGGCTAAATATATAAAATATTTTTTCTTCTACAATTTTGATATTTTATTAATAATTATTTGTTTTCTGATGCCCAAAAGTCCGATACTCCGACCCAAAACCACCGATCCGATACTCATAGGAAGGGTCCAATTACCGATTCCGATATCGATACTGTGAACCTTGGTAATTAATTAACTCTAGAGATGATAATTGGCAGACCCAACACTGTCCAAACCTAGTCTCATACTCTCATAATAATTCTGACCAACGGAACGAGCCAGATAAGTCCTAGTTTAACAGAATCTAAGGCTAGGGCCATCCCTTTTAAGTGGATAGAATACAACAATTAAACTCTACAAAAGGAACAGACAATTTAGGTTTGGTCCTTGCATTGAATTGGGATGGGACTTCTAGCCCTCGTAGCAACCATTTGATCTAAAAGATCAATGATCGCAAATGGGTCAATAAGGGCCGGTTACGAGATAGGGTTGGAAGGGGTATTATACCGTCCGAAACTAAGTCGCCCAAGATTTGTGCTATCCAATTCGTTTCACCTTCGAGTAAGGATAGGCTCAGACTTTCTTCGGCCAGCTCACGGATGTCCCTATGGCCTATCTAACTCCTAAGTTTCACCAGACCAAAAGATTGATATACTTGACTTGTGACTGTAGAATTTAGATTCATATCACACTGACCAACTGTTGCAGATTTACTACGTAGTATATTAAAGTACTTTTGGGGCTTTCGTTGCTTCCTTCGCTAAGAATTTGGCACCAACATAGATGGTTGACCTTAGGTCGACAACCAGCTATAGGAACTTTGTCAATTCTTTTATCTAGTTTTCTTATTAGTATGATCCATAGCCACATTCTGATGAGAGAGGGCTTTCATTATGTTGATAGTAAAATAAAGATGTTATTTCACCCATTTAAGACTCAAAATGAGTTGTTGATTACATAAGTTAACCTTACACCAGCATTACTAAGATAAAATTGTGGACATGAGTAAGTTTAGCTATAAAAGCTGCATAGACTTGGCTTCACAAGAGATGGTTGAGCAGCGCCCTCTTTCCTACATGATTGATTGTACTAATGAATGGTATATTTGGTGCAAGTGGTGATCTAAAATTTATCATGTTGCAAAGTTGAATGATATCTGTTTTAATGGTGGTTCCCCTAGAGGTTAATCTTCATAGTTCATATTGCATTGGTGATAATGGTCTAATCAAGTTAGTGGAGTAATTGGGGACTTGATCGTTGTAAATACCTGTCAATCGTTAGTTCCAAGATTGAATTTCACATGATGAATTAAGGGCCCGTTTGGTAAACCGTATTTAGAGCTGGATTTTAGGATTTTATGGATTTTGAGCCAAATTCATGGAATCCTATGTTTGGTTGGAGATGGATTTGGATATGGAAAGTATGACAAAATCCAAAATATGGATTTGGGAGGAAAAAGTTAGTTATTTTTTAATAATTTTGTTTTTATATTAAATATTTAGTTAAAACTAATTAATTATTAATTAATTAATAATTAACTACTATTTTTTTTTATATTTATTAATTAATAATTAACTAATTAATAATTAGTCATTATTTTTTTAAAATTAATTTTCTAATAACTAATAGGTAGTTATTATTTTTTATAAAAAAATAACTAATAGTTAGTTATCATAATTATAATCTAAATTAATAATTTATTAATTAATATTTTTATTATTTATTATTTAATAATAATAATAATAATAATAATAATAATAATAATAATAATAATTTATTAATCACAACTACAATCTTAATTAATATCCAATTATAATCTTAATTAATAATTTGTTAATTACTATCTTATTATAATCTTAATTAATAATATTTTAATCACAATGATAATCATAATTTATAATTTATAATTTAAGAATTAATATATTGTAACAGTTTTAACTAATAATTTATTAATCATCATTATAATCATCATTATAGTCTTTATTAATAATTTATTAATCATAACTATCATCATAATTAGAATAATTATTTAATTATCAATTTTAACTATAATTATAATTATAATATTTAATTAATATTTAATTTATTATTTTACTATTTAATTTTTTATTATAATCATAATTATTAATATGTTAATCATAATTATAATATTAATTATTGATTTATTTAGTAACGTTTTATTATAATCTTAATTAATTAATATATTAATTATAATTATAATCTTAATTAATTAGCATTTTATTATAATACAATGGCAAATTTTATTTTATTTTATATCAAAAAATGGATTTGGATTTCAACCAAATCCAATGAACAAACCAAACAATGGATTTGGTAAATGGGATTTGGAAATCCAAGATTTGGATTTGGATTTGAATTTTGGATTTCCAAATCCAAATCCAAATCCAAATTCCATTTGCCAAACAAGCCAGAGTCACTTGTTACAAGTTGATGTCAATCCCACAACCTGTGTGTGATTGTGCTCAGGTGGCAGAGTAGTTAATTAAGAGCTAGAAAAAGAAGAAAAAAAAGAAGAGATTTAAGCTCTAGTGCTTATTCTCATTTGTCAAAGTCTAACCAGCCAAATAGGTGAATAGTAATGAGATTAGCTATTGTACTGAGATCCAGAACTTAAGTGTAAGCTAGAAAGATGAAGAACTTTAGGATCTATACGTCAGACTCAAAAGTACACTCCTGCTTGGTGGTCAAGATTCTCTTCCAATGGTATCATCGTCAAAGTTTTGACACTGGTGGCCAAGCTTCCATACACATGGGCTAATAAATTTGCAGGTGCATGTTTCTCATCCATTAAAAGCCAAGCCAAACATCACTGCCTCATTTTGCACCGTGGTTGTTCTCTGTGGTATATATATAATGATATTAGTTACTGTTGACACTGATATGTAAGTTCTCAGAAGTATATAATGAAATATATATTGGGTTTATTGTTTTATTTTTTGATAGATACATATGTCCTATGTTATCAAATCAAGATATATTTTGCTTTATTTTCATACTGTGTATTGTGTGGTATTTCTTAATATATATTATCCTATAAGAAAATATATTTGAAAAGAATAATATAAAAGTTTAACCCATTAAGCAAAAATAAAGATTATCATTGAACATCAAGTATCATGATCATCATTTATCACAAAGAGATGAAAAGTGAAACTAAAACAACACAAGTTAAGAGACAACCATGTGCGTGCTTGTTAAAAACAACACATTAATTTACTAGTTCATCACAAAATAGATCATTAGGAAAAAAAAACTTTAGCTTAGCATGATGGTATTGTATTATTCATGAGTATAACATCATTGCATCAATATAACTCTTAGCAATCAGTTCGTTGATATTCAAAGAATGATAGTATGATACATTATAGTTTGTAAATAATGTATAACCTATGAAGTCCTAGAAAACAGAATAAGAAAGCCCTCTTAAGAATAAATCAAAACAAAATAGAGAATCTCTTAAGAATAAATCAAAACAAAATAGAGAATGTTCAAGAAATCTTAAAAAACGAGAAATATTTAAGAAGAAAATTATAAAGTTGTAAACGAGAAATCAAAAGGTTATATTAGAGGTCACTCGAAAGAGGTGGTTGTTTGTAACAAAAGAGTTGTAAAGGGTTCAAAAGGTTGTATAGTTAGCTCGATAAAGTTCCAGAGTTGTACCATTGAGTTATTATAACATAATTTTTAAACCACTTCAAAGTTGGGTTTAAGCCATTCTAGTTCATGTTAATATGGTGATTACAATATGGAACAATATATCGGAAATATGTGTCATATCCAATATATAAGATAGATTCTCTCCTTCGTATGGTTCAACAAATCATATCATTTGTAGGAAGATTGTAGCATATCATAAGATAAGGGCCATGTCGTGATAGTAGGCTTGTTGCTTGCATCATGAAGGATGCATACTTGAGTTGCAAAAACAACTCATTTTTATATAATGGGCTTAAGACTTTGTATTTCCTGACCCTCCCCAGTCCCTAGAGTCACCCTCTACACAAGTGGGAGCTTGTCACTTGGACGTCTCTTTATCGTACTGAACCATTAGATCCTAAAAACAAAGATGATAAACTTAAATCCCCAATTTATTAGGACACAACAGAGGTGACATGTAACAACCTATGCGATGTACTTTATATAGGGTAGTATCTAGGGTAGGGGGAGGCAGTGGTAGAGTGGTGGATTGTTAAAGAAGATAAAAATGAACATTATAACATAGACAAGAAACCAAATTGTATGATATTTAGAATATAGGTGATATACTTAAATCCTAAAATTTATTAGGACATGCACAAGGTAGTCAAAGGCATAAGACGCACTCGAGGTGTATGGTCTATATCGTCTGAGGCGCAAGGAGCACTTAAGGCACGTGCCTGAGCGAAGCGATGTGCAAAACTAATAAAAATATATATAAATAAAAAATAAATTAGCAATGTAAGAAATAAATCTCAATCTCCGCCTTCGTATCTTTATCATAATCAAGGTCATCCTCTTCAACTTGCACATTTGATGTTGTAGAACTCCTATTGCTTGATGTTGTAGTAGCAAATCTTGATGTTGCTAGTCTTGTGTTTGCTGGAGGCTCTTCAACCCCTATTGCTCGACCCACATCTCTTCATGAGAGTTGTCCGTCATCAAAAACTTGTTCATCTTCATCATTTGAATTTCACATCTTTCCAATCAACCACTCATTTCTATTATCAATATCTTCCGAGTATTTGAGATCAAGCTCATTCCTCCTGTCGTATTGAGCTTTGAGTTTTTTATTATACTTGATGCAAAAAAAGTCTTATAGCTTTTGGTGTTCCAATTGTTTCGTCTCTTTGAATGAATCTTTTCCAAGAGAAAAAAATAATGAATATATTTATTAAAAAAGAGAATGTGTATTGTAATAGTTTAATAAAAAATACTTGCTTAAATATAGTCCATTTTTTTCACAATCGGATGCATTGCATGTTAGACTAAGAACTTTGATTGAACCTCGCAATTTAGGAGCTTCACCACTATATAAATTTCGACACATAGCTATAAGGTAATTGTATTATTAGACATGGAAATTGCAACTAGTAGTACTAGCAAGTAATAAGCAAAATAAAATTTCCTCCTGATCTTTTGGCAAAGTTGGAACCAAAGAGACCTATACCTTTTTCGTACATCGACAAATCATCCATAATTTGATCATGTATCTTCCGAGTTGGAACTAGTCTTTCTATGCATGCATACAATCAGGTGAGAGCTTCTTTATCAGCCTCAATATTAGGATTGTTGTACAAGAAATAAGGGTTCAAAAAATGATCCATAACATGCAATGGATGATGAAGCTGGAATTTCCATCTCTTATCAATATTTCACTTATCAATGATTACAAATATTGCCTTATACGTATCTTCATCATATTATTAAAAGATTTTTCGATAGTTTTCTTAGCCCTATCCATTGCTTCATATATGTATTCCAGGTTTTTTTTCATTATCAACAAGATGAAGAACATGAACAAGGGGACCCATTATCTCCAAAGTAAAAGAGACTACTCCAAACACATACAAATGATCTCTGATGCCTTCTTACCTTTTGTTTTCTTTGCCCTTCTACTTTCGATCCACTTCTCCGATATGAACATATTTCTCAAACAAATCTTTTGCTTATTAACACTTTGCAACGTAAGGAACGATGTCGCAAAGCGTGTCACTCCACATCTCACTAACTCCTTGTTGACGAGCTTCCTCATCATGCTCAACACAAATGTGATTCTAGATAAACCCAATAAGATTGTTTCCTCTACCAATTGTCCTCTTGATCTTATCGATCTTTTCAATATCCTCCAACATAAGATCTATGCAACACATCACATACGGTGTCCAGAACACATGTTTCCTCTTTACCTCCAAAAGTTTGTCTAGTAATATCAAAATCAAACAATCATAAAACAATTAGGATAGATAGTTACTAAAGTTTAAAAAACAATTAAATGTCATTACTTACAAGTAAAATAACTTATTGACCAAGACATATTTGCTTCGATTATCTAAAATCACTTGATCAACATTCTTTTCACCAATGCATTCCATAAAATTGTTAAGAAGTTAAAACATCTTTTCTCCGGTGTTCTCAAAAGATGAACCATCAACGAACTCCATAAACATAGTTCATTTTGTCACAAGCTTCATGCATGCTAGTTTGTATAGCTTTTTTTTTTCCTGCACTTTGGGTTCTACTCATATAAAGATACATTGGACCTTTAAAATTAGATGCTTTTGTCTTCATCTTCTTCCTACTAACCGATTCACCTTCGATTTTTAGACTTGACTGTCCTCTTTTGTCACTACCACATCCACGCAACTCTTGAATTTCAACCTCTTCATCAACGTCATCACCAACATCATTATCTCCCATATCATACATCATTATCTCCCATATCATAATTGGCTCAAAAGTTTGAGTCATTTGTGTTTTATTTATTTATGTAGTTCCCTAACTCTTCCTTAACATCTGGAGGACATTTACTTACATGCCTTGGCATTCCTAAACTTTCCAATTTGATGTTGCTTTGCTCAATGTATACCACCTTTTGTAACCTTGTTACAAAATAAGCAAGTTACTGTGTTGGGATCTTTAGGATTCGCCAAAATATTGTACTTCCAAACTGTCTTTTCAATTGGAGTTCGAAGAGCTTGACAATCCCATTCATTGACTCCCTTGGGCTGTCATTTTTCTGTGAAAATAAGCGAAACATATAGTGAGATGGAATTATAGAAATTATGCTAAATACCTATTTCTATGCCACTGCCACCTGCTATTTACGTTTTACACTACACAACCACCTGTCATTTATACTACATAGTCAGCTGCCCTTTACACTACTGGCTACACAGCCACCTGCCATTTACACTACACAGCCATGAGCCACCTGCCCTTTACCTTTTACACTACAACGGCCACGGGCTACCTGTCCTTTACACTACAACAGCCACAACATTACACATGACCACTGCTACATGCCCTTAATTCTCTTGTATGATTACAACAGCCAGGGCATGACTAATCTCATTACCCAAAAAATGGAAGAGAGAGCATATAATTTCCCAATTTGATTAAATCAGTCTCTGGTTTCATAGTTTTGCTGATAGGGTCAAGATTAAAGTCAAACTCTTTCACAAAAGGAATCACGCAAGATATATATAGAGAGAGAGAGAGAGAGAGAGAGAGAGAGAGAGAGAGAGTTACCTTAACAGTCACTTGGCACCACCAGATGAGGGAGGGAAGGACGGACGAAGCAAGAATTGCCAACCGGAGACTCGCTAAAAGGAGTTGGACTGCTGGATGCGCTGAAATTACTAGAGTTAGGGCTTTCATAAGGAGATCGTGGAGTAGCAATTTTGCGGTTTAGGAAAGATGAGCCCTTAGGGCCTACTTAATTTGGCCTGTTTAATTGGGCTATGACTTTTAAAGTTGGATCTCCTTCATTTTCTGTCAGGTGAGCCAATAGAGACCAAATAAAGAGTAAATACATGAGGAGTGCGTTTACTTGTGCACCTTTTATCAGGCGCGTGCTTAGACGACATCTTGTGGAAGGAGCATCGCCTAGTGAGGTGCGAGGCACATCTAGTGCACCTTGTTGTGCCCTTAGGCACGCTTTGGACGCACCTTTGATTACACTGGACACGAGGAAGGTGGGCATGTAACAACCTACGTGATGTACCTTACACTGGACACCTTTGATTACTTTGGACGCACGCTTTGTTCGACGTAGTATTCATACTGGAAATTACGATCAAGGATTACTCTATCAATCACCATCTACTTCAGAGATACTTTCTGAAACAGTTTTCAAATCCAAAAGTTCACTATCTTCACACGAATTAGTGAATTGGGCAAAGTTTTTTTGTGCAAAATAAGAAAAAGAGCGGGTCAATCTTTGAAAAATTCATTGGAAATAGAAAATACTCATACAAATGCGGGAGAAATCAAGAAGATGCAGATTCGTTTATCTGATTGGCTAGTCAAGCATGAACTAATTCATAGATCTTTGGGCTTCGATTGTCGAGGAATAGAGACTTTACAAATAAAAACCGGGGGGAGGGTGATAGTGTGTATTATTAAAAATAAAGTAAAGATGAGCATTATATCCTAGACAACCTAAGATGTTCATCTAATGGATATGGCCAGGATTTCAACGGTGAACGGAGGGAAGGTTAAATCCAAAAGTTCAATAGGCAATATTCAATGTTGGTACGCGTCTCAACATAGCGGAATAACAAATACATATCATTAAGTCCTGGCCCTTGTGAATAGCTGGATCCGCTGACCCCCATTACCCTTTGCTTTAAGAAAATGTCGTAAAAAGAGTATCTATGGACTAATGTGGCAAAAAGAGAATCCATGGACATCTCAATGGAAAACTTGCATGACGGGCTATTAAGCTATTAACTTAGTGGTAGATTGTGCCCCTGAGAAGAATATTGCATCGTTATGCTTGAGCTATGAGAGCTCTTAGTGATATGGAAATAATCTTAAGGCTCATTCCGATTAAAGTTTTCACCAAATCACCTGATGAGAATAAGCGATCTCATATCTCTGGGTTGTAATAGAATCACATCATGGCTAGATAAATATCTTGGAATCACATTAAAATTTGTGAACGTCTCAATTTTATTAATAAAATTCCATCATAAATTAATTAGAAGTTGTTCTTGATGGCTGTTTGAGTGTAATAAGTTTCAATGCAAAATCTAATCTCAGGCTCTTGCTTCTTATGGAAGAAAGAAGCGATGAAATTCATAGTGGGCTGTTGGTGGGTTAAATACATCTTGGTGAGATGACTTCCAAAAATATTTCTTGAGCTCAACCAAGGTCAGCCAAAACAAGCCAGCTTTGGCTCCAGGCTCAAGCTGGATCTTGATGTAGCCTGCCTCCTAGGTAGGGGCTTGAGAACTTGTAGGGCATGACATTCCCTAATTCCCCAAGTACTTCTTGCATTTTCTAAGGAAAAAAAATGATGTTATATTGTATCTGTGTTCTTCTATTAGCATGAAGAGACGAATCATCTATTTCTCTTCCTTATTATAAAGTAATAAAATGTTCATCACGGATCTTTATTAAGACTAGCAAGCCCTCGTAAAATATTTATGGAAGCTTTCAACATACACAGAGACAAATCTCACACTTATGGAGACATGGCAATGGGAAGTAGCATTTAGAAGCTTGCCTTATAGTCTTACACTCTTACATCCAAGAATCCAAATAAGATTCCTAACCCTTATCTAAAGCAACCAAGGATAAAGATAAACTTCGAATAAGGATAAATCCTATCCAAAATCAATTTAAATTCAGATTTATATTTGAATTCAAATCTAAATTTGAATTCAGATTAATTTTAAATTTAAACTCTAACTTAAACTCAAATTGAAATCTGAATCTTAATTCAAATCCAGATTTGGATTAACATGAATGGCAATGTCGTTTCTTGCTCATTGGTATTTTGGCTAGAAACTTGGTAACAATGTTCTAAATTTCGGTCAACTCGGACGCCTAGGCGCTAGACGGCCTCCGGCCGCACCGGAAATCCCCTAGGCGCTAGCGGCCCTAGGCGGCCATCCTAGGCACTAGGTGGCTCAAAATTTTTTAAAAAAAAACTTACCTACCGACCGACGGCGACGGGGGGTGCTTGTGGTGGTGGTGGTGCTGCTGATGCTGATGTTGCTGCTGTGGTGGTGATGGAGGCGGTGGCGGCGACGAAGAGGAGAGGAGAGATGGTAGTGGTAGTGGTAGTGGCGGTGGTGGCGACGGCGACGAAGAGGAGAGGAGAGGAGAGATGATGGTGTTGGTGCTGGTGCTGGCGGAGGCTACGTTGAGAGGAGGAGAGAAGAGATGGTGGTGGTGGTGCTGGTGGCGGTGGTGGTGGTGGTCGTGGAGGAGAGGATTTGAGTTGAGGAGAGGAGAGGAGAGTTTAGCCGTATGTACTCTCTCTCCTCTCTTTTTCTTTATGTAAAAAAAATGAAAGCCCTAGGGATCGAACCCAGACTCTCTCACTAGAGAACCTATCTTAAACCCATTCCTACTAGCCACGAGCATATGAAACTTTGTGTTTCTTTTGTAAACATAAGTTATTTATCTATGTTTTATGTTTAAAAAAAAAATCGGCCGCCTAGGGGCTAGGCGGCCCTCCGGCGCACCGATCCCGCCTAGCAAATTTATAACATTGCTTGTAAACTAGTGGGTTGACAACTTTACGACAAGTTAAAAAATTTGCTTAATTATTTTATGGAACTTTCTGGCCTATAGCTGAACACATTTGATGGGAGAGTGAGAACATGCCTCAGATTTATCTTTTGTGAGACCATGAAGCATTTTTTTTCTTTTCTTTAGGGTCTGCTTGGATTAAGGGTGAAGAGAGTTAAGTGAGGAAAAAAAAAATACTTGGTTTGAGGGTGAGGGTTTAAGAGGGAGAGTAATAGAGGGTTAAGTGAGGGTTTGTTTAACCTTTTTTTTGTTTATTTTTTCAACCCCAAATCGGGAGGTTAACAAGGGAAAGTCAGGGGTTGTTTAGAAAGTTATAAATATTCCTTGTTTGCCATATATAATATCGAGCCATTCTCCTCTATTTTTTTTGCTTTCAACCTGCTGCGCCGTCTTCCTGGCTTTCAACATACTGCCGTTCAGGTGTGTCGTCTCTTCTCGCTTTCTCTTATTACACATCGTTAAAAATTATAAGGAAAAAAAAAACCGTGTCTATGTTTTTGATACATTTGTTGAGTTGATGACCACATTTATTTAATGCATAAAAAAACCCTTTTAGGTGCGTCAAAAAAATAGAGGAGGGAGTTGATGACCACATATATTTTAGGCATATGTTTAGTTGATGACCACATATGTTTTGTGCAATTTTCTGCCATATGTAATAAGAGTATTTTGGTAATTGTTGTATTTTTATTAATCCTCCTCTCACTCAAAACCTTAGAAGCGGAAACGGAAGCGGAGGCGGATGCGGGAGCAGGAGAACACGACTACTTAGAAGAGTCTAAAGTTGGGAGCGTGATGAGAGCATGCGCTAATAAAAAATTATGTTTATTAGTTCTTGTTATCAAAACTTATAAATATCTTAATTTTTATTAGAATTTATAAAGTTCAATTCAAAGTTATAGAGAGATCATTCACATGTTGATTTTTTATGAAGTCAAGGTAAATAATATTTAGTTTCTTGGTACTTTGATAAACGTGTATTAAAAATTTTCTAAGTTTCTTTCCAAAATTTATGTCCTCTTTTAAAATTATAGTCATATTATGGTAAGCGCTCATGTCGTCGGAGAAATACGCTCCCATCGCCGGAGAAACGAGCTTCCGTCATCGGAAAAGCGAGCTCCCAACAAGCTCCCATGTAAGAACCGTCGAATCGAAGTTCTTACTAAAATTCGTTGACCTTGTAGGAGTTTCTGCTTCTAAGCTCAAAGCCTCCGATCCAAGCAAAAGTTATTAAACACACCCCACTTAACTCTCTCTCCAATCCAAGCTAGATTATATGTATTGACTCCTTTCCCCTCACTTAACTTCACTTAATCCCACTAAACTTTGCTTATCCAACCCCCCCCCCCCCCCCCCCCCCCCCCCCCTCCCCCTCCCTTCTTCCTTCCCCCCTCCTCTCTTAAATCCAAGCAGACCCTTAAGCTCATTTGTCGAGAAAATGACAGGTAAATAGAAGTCGCAGAATACTAATCTCATGAAGTCTGCCTTACTAGTGTTGTAAAGTATAAATGTAAGGGAATGATGTGTTACATATTTGGCAGAATACATCACTCGTCTTCTCCAAGATTCATGTTGAGCAATTCTATTCATGCAAGCCATTTATAGGATTGGGCTGTCTTCAGAGTTGAGATTTGCTGAATTTGAATAGCAAAGTCTGAACCTGGTCCAATCTAGTCTAAACTCTACACCTGAGGCATACCCATTGACAGTAGCGTAATCAGAAGTTTATTCTAGTAATGCAAAAGAAGTTTTTCTTATCGATTAATAAACAAAATTTATACATAAAAGTAGTGTGAAAGAAGATAAACCCTAGAAATTTTGAATATATATAACCTACACTTCACCAAAATCCTAACAAGAATGCTAATTTTCAAATGCAACTAAAAGTGTACCAAAAAGTGTGATTTTTTTAAACATTATACTTTGCCTTCTTTTGAGATCAATGATTTATTTATTCTAATTATTTTAGACATCTGATGCTCTTTTATAAAATTAAATGCAAAATTTTAGTTAAAACCTACGGGGTTAATTTAACAAGGACCATATTAAAATTTAAACAGATGAAGAGTTATGAGTGTGATAACAATTATGCTATAGTGTGGACTGTGCTTATCAAAGGCGACATGTGCACTTAGGCTTCAAGGTCCTTTGGGGTCTAGGCACAAAGTGCAAAAGTGAGGTAAGTGCCTGAGCAAAGGAAGGTGAATGAATAATTGGAAGAGAAATAGAGGTCACCGATCTCAAAACGGTTTTTTGTTGCTATGTTGTAGGTCAAACTTGTTCATAACGAGATAGGTTTAATCAGTGCTGCAAATGGGAGGGTCGATGATGTTATTGGATCCCCCATATAAGGTCACACATGTTCCAACAAAAGCAAGGTGCAAGCCCCCTTAATGGTGAGGTTTTTGCCTAGGTGCTCTTTTGGCAATTATGGTGTGGACTGGCTCTTCAATGCCAGAATATGGGTTAGATTGTTAAATTTGTTCGAGTAAACAGTATGGGACAAGTGGCAACAACTGATTGGATATTTAGTGCAGTAAATTAATTGGATTGCCTATATTCAAGGAAACTTTCAAAAAAGTTAGGGTGGGCCCATCCTTGCCTACACCTAGCTCCGCCCATGCCCATTGAATCCTGATCAGGACAGGTCGTGCTCCTTAAGATTGATGTTGTGTAATTTTATTGCTCAACACGCAAGCAATTATAATTGATCAGGCTTTGGCATAGTCTTAAGAGGTGAAGGCTTTGGCTTAGTCTTGAGAGTTGAAATGTGCTGAACTTGAACAGTGAAGTCTGAACCCAGTCTCATCTACTCTAAATTATAGGCCAGAAGCATACCCATTGAAGCCTGATGAGGACGTGTTGTGCTACTTAATAGTGGACCTCTTATGTTTCTCAAATTGTCACTTTAGGGCACTTAGTATGTTTTCTTCACCATATGGAAGTCCATCCAATCATTCAAATGCTACTTTGTTGACACAGTTCGGATTCGGTGAAACAGACACGTCATGTATTTTGTGTGCCCTAGTGTATTTTGGAGTTTCATGTCCAATAAGTTTCCCGATGCAACACGGACATGGCATCAACGTTTGGAGTACCTGTGTCTCCCAGGTTACTTATTAATAACGAAGTATATGCTTTCTGTATTACCCTCCCATTTAATCTGGAGAATTTTGTCACGTTTTATTATAATCAAGGAGCAATACATAAGATATATTTATTCACTATATATGCTAACAATATTGTATATCTTTTGCTGTTGTTTTGCTCTTCATTCACCATGCTATTGCAAATTTGCATGTGAACACTTATGTAAGTTTGAAATTTGTTTCCATGTGTAGGTTTAATATCCCAGCAGAAGGCACCTTCACCATCTACTGCTAATGCTCGAAATTATAGATACAGTTCTGAAGTTCCATCCCCACCTACCAATACTGCCGTAGGAGGGAAAGCTTCTATGTTGCCGAAGCGTACACCCCTTTCTGAAAATGAGATCGAGGCCATCTTGGTATGTACCATTTCTCCACCCCAAATAAACAGTCATCAGTGTTGAGGGAAATACCAAGTTATGATGTTATGGTGCAAGTCATTTGGATAATATAGGTTTGACTTCCCTATTTCAAAATGTGATACTTACACGAAAAAGATGTAATAGATTATACTAGTTTTTTCACCAGGGAGATGCTTATAATGATGGCTGTCGAGAATAAGTAGGTTTCCCCCACTATTTTGTGTTTCTTCTTGATAAAGACTTAGGGAAGGCAACTATTGTGGATTATAACGAATCAAGCTTTTGTAAGCTTTGTTAATAAAAAATATTTTATTCTGATTTGTCATTTTGACTAATCTGTATAAATTTCTTTCTGATGAATAGAGCTTTGTTGCTGTTGTATTTACAGATGACTTGTACCACATATAAATATACCTAACTAGACTACTAAACCTAACCATAATAAACAGGTTAGCAACTAATCAATACCTCCAAATCCATTCAAAAAAGTTAAGAACAATGTTCTTTTATATGACTTGATTTAGTATGTATCTCAGTTTCAGTCTTTAACTCAGAATTTTTACCTCTAACCAGATCAAACACCTTCTAAAGGCATTTTAGTAACTCCCTATATAGTGTATATAATATATGCTCTGTGCGTGGTAAAATGATCTCAAGAACAACAAACTATTACCTATAATTTCCTTGTAAATGCGGAGTTCGTGGGGAAACCTTTCCTCTATGATCTTAAGGGTAACATATTACATAAAAAGCTCTCATCGGACCTTGCAATATAAGAATCTACCTAACCATAGCTAGAATCTTACTCATGTCATCCAACCAGATGAACTTAAAATTCTACACGAACTGTAGTTGCATGGTCGAGAAGTGAGATTGACTGACATGAGCACAAGATAAAGGATTTCATTGGAGGCATGAAACTAACTCATCGATTATAGCGATAGAATATGACAGTATCAAATGATAGAGTGGAGACTTGGTAACGAGTTTGGTGAACAGTGCTAAAACCTGGTTAGATCCTTGTTAGCAATTCGGCAAACGGAAAAAAATCGGGACGGCAAAAGTACGAGTATAAATCGGCTCAGCGCAAATAAAATACGTTCAAAAATTCGATCAAATATTCCAAAAATAGAAATATCGAGGTTTGAAACTTCACATTCTTAAATATGTTGTCAAATTTGGTTTATTAAACATGTTTCCACCACGTTTTTTGTGCCAAATTTTTCAATAATTTATACGAAATACGTTTAAAACTTCGTATGCTTAAAATTTATGTACTGATTTGAATCTGTCAAAAGTACGCAAGTATTATACGTTTCTGAAAGATATGAAAAAATTCGCATATAATACGAGTTTTATTCGGGTGATTGCTAACAAGGGATTAGATATACAAACTTTAGACCATATTATGGCTTGGGTAAAAGCCAAGAGATAAAGTCTGACTTGATAAATTCAGTTCTTTTTCTTCTCTGGAAGCCACTCATTTTTAGGATTGTAGGAAGTTTGCATCTAAATGATGTGCAGCGGTGGGAGCAGGATATATTTTATGCAAATTGTCTTTGTAAATTTCAGGTCGCTTTCCAATAATGCCGTTATATTTTTGTCAATGTTAATATCCCATGTAATTCTGAAGTGTATTTATTTTTGTTGGCAGTTGGGTGGTTGCTTCTGACCAGAAGTTGAACGATTCCCATGTGCTTCATGAAATAAGATCATCTGCAGTGTCCTTTTGGTGGGCACCATAAGTCCAGAGAATGTATGGTCGAACATTTGAACTTTGTTTACTTTTGAACTTCAGTATTATGATTGTTTGGACATGCTCTACCATTTGCTTCAATGCAAGCTGGTGAACTCTTTCAAAGTTGGTTTCAAGGTTCGACTATTGTTGTACTAACGAGGGATGCCAATTATTGTATCCATTCAAGAGGGAATCCTATGATTACTTCTTTCTAAAGCTTGTTTTGCTTTTGCTATCATCATCGTTCTAATTTTATGTTGCTAGAAGTTTCTTTGGTGGCACGAGTTTTGTATGGATTATTACTTCCTGATGTCAGGAATGGGGAGCGACCTTGTGCTGTGTTCGATCGGGCTTTTTTTCCAAGGAAAATATTAATCACAAAATTTTCACCAATTGTAGTGTTTGATATCTTATATTTTTATGGAATTATTTTTCACAAAAAACTATCATGTTCTATATTTTTCTCCAAAATGGTGGAAAAAAACTGCTCCAGCTCATAGAAAAATATAATTTTTTATGAAAAATAACTATTTTTCGAAAATAATGACAATTAAACACTCAAATTAATATTTTCATAAGAAAATTTCATAGATATTTTTTCTGTAAAATTAATATTTTCCCCCCATATTTTTCAAAAGCACCCTCATCTCGAAATGTGTAGTGGAGATAGGTAAAGAATCTTAGTTAAAATGAGTTGCTAAAAGATTCTGTTGGAGATCTCTGTTATTTTGTAGCCTCCATCCACCTCGTATCCAGATGGTGCATTCTGCCTGCAGATGTGACCATTATGTAGAGCTGTCAAGTTGGCCGGGCTGGGCCGGGTCGACACGAATTTGAGTGGGCCGGGACAGGCTCGGGCCGGGCCTCTTGAGCCCATGAATTATAGCAGGCCGGGCTGGACTATGGATGAAAATTTTAAGCCCAGTCTGGCACATGACCCACGGCACGGTGGGCTTCGGGTCAGGTCGGACTGGGCCGGACACGATCCAATATATGGGACTGGGCCGACTTTGACTAAGCTGATGTATGGATGCATGCATGTATGTTGTTGTTGCAGCAACTTGCAACTAATATATATTGAATTGAATTTCAATTCAGTTCAAACATTCATTTCATTTCAATTCATTCACTACTACACTATATAATCATAATAACAGAGGCCACCACCACTTACACTTGTTGCTCTAGGCAGCGGAACAAATCATATTTGAAGGGCAGAGTGTTTGTTATGTACATATTTTTCTTTTCTTTTCCTTGTGAAAGTGACAACACTGCTGTTAACTGGTAGGATTTGGGACCAATCAAAGAGATTGTGCAAGGGATGTTGCAACCGGGTCGAGCTTCGGGTCGGGCCTCGGACCGGACCGGGCCGGGTCTGGTCGGGCTTGGGCTTCGGGCCGGGCCGGGCCGGGCCTATATTATGGGCCAATATATGTGGCCTGACATGACCCAATATACGGGGCCGGGTCCACGATTAATCGGGCCGACCCATAGGCCAATTTTTCGGGCCAGGCTAGGCCGGCCGGCCCAATTGACAGGTCTACCATTATGTTTCCTCTATTCTTCATTTCCATCTATTGACGAATACAAGTGTAGCAATTGAAGGTGCAGTTTCACTAAAGCCACAATCTTTGATCAGGTAGCTCAACTTTGTATTTATTGAGGTTGCACAGGGGCAACTTGCAAATATTTATTTTCATCACAAAGTTTGCTATCATTGAGCTGTCTGATGTGGATCTTGGGAAGGTCGCTTTCACTTGGTAGAGTTCTCATATAACAATATAACAATGACTGTTAGACAATCATTTGTATGGCTCTGTGGCTCCGTTTGAGATGTTATATGAAAGAAAGTTCGATAATCGTCGACTTGGGACGACATTGTAGAGATAAGGTTCTCGGCCCTGAGTTGATCACTTAGACGCTTGAGAAGGTGTGACAAATCAGAAAGCATATTTAGATCGTGTAGGATCGTAACGTCATTGGACATATCAACATCGTCAGTATTTGGACTTCAACATCGGAGACCATGTTTCTTCGGATTTTGCCTACCCGAGGAGTTATCATATTCGGGATTAGGGGACATCTCTTCGATTTGGGAGGTATATTTCTTCGTTTAGTTCTTGCTTTTCTTGTGTATTTGTATTTCTTGATGTATTTTGTGTTTGAATTTTGCATGCTTGACCTTGTAGAAATTTTGAGGATGGAGTTCTTTGTAGGGGACGTAGATGGTAAATTCCATTTCCTGATATACGATATTTTATATCGTTACTCTAGTGCATTTGCATTTCATACTTGTTCTTTGATTTGACATCGATAGTATTGGTTTCATGTTATCGTATTGTTTTTTTTTTTTTTGGTTATCTCTAGTATCATATGAGAGTTTCGCTCATAAGATACACAAATGATAATTAATTTAACTTACAATTTGATTCAATTTTAATCATTTTTGTTGAGTTATAATGTCATGAGCTCAAGCCTAGACTTGTAGAGACCCAGGACATTACCATAGACCTTGTATTGGACCCATTTGATCGTGATAATCCCACAAATCAATTTTCTGACTGTGTACTAGGAGATCAAAATTTTGATCATCTAGCCTAAACTTTTCACAACACTACTGACTTGTGTATGTGGCTTATGATTAGGTAATTGGCTAGCTGGGGGAGTGTGTGTGTTGGTGGTGGGGGTGGGTGTGTGGTTTGTATGGGAAGTGTGGCAAGTTCATATGGATACACTAGTCCCCAAGTGTTTGGGTCACGCTCTCTTCATTCATTCATTTCATTTCATTTCATTTCCATTCTCCCTCACTCTCTTCACTTCCTCTTATTGCGTGTAGCTGAACAAGGAGGAGTCACTAGTGTTGGTGGTGGTTGTGGAGATTTAAAGTGCATTGAAGAGGAGTTTCGTCCCTAGTACACACTACTTAACTCTCTAGTACTTCTTCACTGGAAAATACCAACTTGCTCTAAGTGATGGCCTAGTGTCCTTAATGTTCTCGATACCTGTTTTGACGTACCTTCTCAGTTTTCTTGAACTAGTAGAGTTCATTTACATCCTAGATTTCAAGCTTTCAAAATTTCTCTGTTCCTTTAGAAGAATGAGTGTATTGGCCACTAGACAAAACTTAACTGAACCCCATTAGAAGAATAAGAATTTTGATCAAAATTTTAAAATTTGACAATGAGCCCCGGATTTGGATAATGCCTAATGTAACGATCCACGACTTGGCACGATATTGATATTGATAGTGTTTAGTAGAGCTTTATTTCTCGAAATTCTTGTTCATGCTCTACAGTTACATGGATGTCATGCCTTGTAATTAAATCAATTTTATTTGTGCTTGATTGATTGTCGACATATAGTGTCAATTTTTCGAATGTCCACGATTCAGAAACTGATGTGAATGAACATATAGTGTCATGCCTTGTAATTAAATCAATTATATTTGTTCTTGATAGAGTGTTGACATATAGTATCAATTTTTTGAATGTCCACAATTCAGAAACTGATGTGAATGAACATAGGTCTAATTAACTAGTATGATTAAACAGATGTAGTAGGAGGGGATAATTCATAGTTTTATGACCTTGTTCGATGTTGGAGTTGGGTCAGGTTCCCAACCTATGTGAAGAATACCATGGAGTGCGACGAACACCATCCATATGGCGGAGAAGCTCGGAAGTGCATCGATCGTCGTATATTGGAACATATATGGTAAGCAAATATATGATTGAATTTCCATCTTTGACTTTGATCATATATTTATGAATGGATCTTTAATATATTGACTTTCCATATAATTTGACTTACAACTTATGGCAAGCCAATTATGATTGGATTTCCATTATATGATCGATATATATTGGACTTTCCATATATATTGGGCTTCCATATATAGATTTCCAATATATGGTAACAAAATTCATGCAAGGGTTTATAAAAGGTTGATGCATGCAAGTGACGAATAATAATATATCTAAAAATATTGCAAAAATAAGACAAAAGTGCTTTACAACTATTGGAGAGAGAAAGACGGGATTGACGACTACATTAAAGAGGAGATCGTTTGGGGGTAATTCTTTCTCGTTATCTTCGTTCTTCGTGTGCTTTTAATCGTTTTTTTTCTTCAAGGAGTTGTGGTGATCAGTTTTGATCGGCAAGGAGCTTGTAAGGATTCAATGTATTTCTTATTCCGTTTGTGAAGGCTTTTTAGGGTTGGATTCCAACCGTCCCATGATTTTTCTCGCAAAGGTTTTTCCACGACAAAAATTGCTTGTGTCTGCATTTGACTTCTTTGTGATTTTGACGATTTGGTTTTGTGTGCTTTTCTTCAGTTCTCTCGAAATCTCTTTGGTTTGGGAGAACGATTTTTGTGGTTCGTTCCAATATATGGTATCAGAGCTATTGGTTGATGTCAGGGTTGACAATCAAACCAAGGAGAAGATATGGATGTGAAGCCGGTGCACATGGTAATCCTAAACGATACCAACAACTACTACTACTGAAGAAGCAAGATGAAAGACTTGTTGTTTGTCAAAAAGCTACATCTGCCAGTATGTGCTTCTGAGAGGCTAGTTGATAAATTCGAAAAGGACTGAAACTTCAAGCCAATACAGGTGTATGGGTACACCAGACCATTGACGAGAACGTGTACAATCACGTTGTCAGTATAGAGCATGCGAGGACACTGTGGGATAAGCTGAAATCTTTTTATGCGAAGAAGACTGGGGCAAACAAGTTGTTCTTGATCCGACAAATGATGGATTACGGTACAAATATAGTACGTCTATCACAGATTACTTGAGTGAGTTCCAGTACATGGTTGACCAACTATCTTCAATGAGAGTCAAGTTCAATGATGAGGTACAAGGACTATGGCTGTTGTGTATATTGCCAGACTCGTAGGAAATCGTACGAGTGCCCATGGTCACTTCTGCTCCAGAAGGCATGGTCAGTCTGGAGTTCGCCAAGAGTGTAATACTGAATGAAGAGATGCGGAAGAAATCTTAGGGCACATGTTCTTTATCCCATTCAGAGACGCTTGTTTCAGAGAGTCATAGAAGGAGTAAAAGCAGGGGTTCGAACGGTGGTAGAGACAAGAGTGAAGGTAACTCCAAGGGTGGATACGAGGACTTAGAGTGCTACCATTGTGACAAGATGGGCCACATCAAGCAAAACTATTTCGTTTAGAAGTGAGAGAAAAAGGGCGACAAGGGGAAGCAAAGTAAGAACACTACAACGGCTATCTCGACACATAGAGGTGATGTGAACATTGTGGGTGATAATGTCACTCACCGTTCCCGGTATACGTATTTTTTACAGTATTCTGGTATATGGTATCTGTAGCATGTGTACTTGTATCATGTATTCTAACTTGATCATGGCATGAAACAATGTCTCGTAGTGGAATAGTGTGCCACCCATTGTCCTTGTTTGGTTGTAGGTGAGGTTCATTGCTTCGATGATAAGAATACTGGACCGGTTTGTGATCATGGTTTTATTTAATTATTTGTATTGTGTAGCATGGTATGTATACTTGGACTAGGTCATGTTAGGATTAGGGTTTAGTGAATCAACACCCACCCCTATAAATATTCTCTTCTTTCTCTCTCTCCTCATTACACTCATTAATTTCCCTTAACAAACCCATAGGCAAGTACATCTTGTACTAAATATAGAGACCACTTGCTCATTTTCTTTTCTTTGATTTCTCTAAATATTTTTAGTCTATATTATGCATCTCTAAAAGTTTAGTTCTTGGTGTTTTAGGGTTTGATGAGTATTTTGGAGTAGATCTAAGTTTTCAAAACTAGGATTTTATATGATTTTGAGAGAACGATCTAGTAAAACATGTTATTTTCGAAAACTAGTTGTCCATGCTGTAGAGAATTCAATTCCATACAATTTTGGCTTTGTTTTGCCGAATTTCTAGTTCTAGGGAGGAAGTTATGGTCATGACATGAGGTTTGTACTATTTACCTACCAGTGGCCTAGGGATGTAGACTGTCTTGGCGTATTGGTTCAACCCTTGTCCTTGTCTAGTGTAGGGTTGGGCTACTACCCGACGATAGGCTATGGACCTGTGTTACGACACATGTTCCTATTTACCGCTATTGTTTGGGTTTTGTTTCACTCATTCGTATTTTCTTATGGTACTTGTTATTAGGGGCCTGACCCCTCTGGTTTTGTTTGGCCTTATCTGCCTATCTGGTACTAGAGGCTTAGGATCCAACGTATTTCACCTAGACGGTGGGTACCTGCAAGATGGTTACGAAGGAGCTTGAGTGGGTTTCTTCTTTACCACTCATTATATCATTTTGATTCTATTGGATGTTTAGCTACTAGGCACCTGTTAGCTTATATATTCTTGAGACTCTTTCCTTCACATGTTTAGCTAATGACCTCACTGCCAATGTTGGTCCTCTGATCGATGCTGCCCCAGGAGCTGGCAACGCCAAAAATTGCTGAACTGGCCCTCCTGGCCTCTGCATTATAGGGCAACTGGCAATTCTGTGGTTTGGGCTACCATACCTCATGCATAATCCATTAGCTTGCCGACACACATCCCTAGTGTGCCCTTCCTTACCACAATAAGTACATTCCATGGATCATGAATACGAACGCCCAGTGCTGGTGCCAATGTTCGCTGCGCTACTCCTCCGCCCCCACTCTGGACATGAGACCTCTTCTGGCCTCCAGTTAACGTCGCCAACCTTTGTTGGGTAAGCTTATGCCTCTGAGCTGCTGTTAAAACTGCATCAAAAGTCTGGTAGTTGTGCCCCTCTACCAACTGTAGAATCTCCAGATGAAGTTCCTGCTGGAACCCCATAGCCTTCTCTGGCTCCGTAGCCACCATCGTCGGTGCTAACTGTCTCAGTCTGCAGAACTCTACAGCATCCATCCACCATCCTACCAGCCTGCTTGAGACTGATAAACCTCTGTTGTAGCTTAAACCGTGCTACCAAACCGAAATACTTGGCCTTGAATCTGGTACTGAAGCTATCCCAAGGAACATGATGCCTCATTCCAACCTCTTCTGATGCCCACCAGTCACGGGTGAGATCCTGAAGTAATAATTTGACATGGTCAACCTTCTCTTCTGTTGGATCCTTTGCTGCTACCAAAATGGCCTCAATGTCCTGAAGCCAAGCATATTTCGTAATGGCATCCTCCGTGTCGTCAAAGTACCTCCGGTTAAGTCGACAATATTAGCCCATTGGTCATGCTCGAATCGGATTTTAATAATTGATCAAACTGTCTCGATATATAGGCTATTTGGGCTCTTGGACAACTGCCAAAGAACTGCTACCTATCTGTTCAAGATCGAAGCTGATTTTGTCGTATGAGTCTGTATTTCTATATGCAATATAATTTTTACATTTATTGAGTCTAGGAATACATTGTACACCGAGTCGTACTGACAAATAGGCTACCCCAAAATTTTCAAAATATCCTATGTTTTGAAAAACAACCCATTTTACAAAAGCTCCTAACTGTCTAAAACTTTTCATAAAATCCAAAAGCCAAAAAATCTGTTTTTAAATTGGCCAAAAATTCAAAAACAACCCTAGGAGAATTTGGCCAGAATTCGGCCAGAATTTGGCCCGAATTTGCCTAGTGTACGTTGGATTTTGAACTTGGTTTTCCTGCAGTTACGGATGCAACGACTACTTGCTGATATTTTCTCATAGAACTCTGCCAAAATTCTGTCCGAATTCTGACTTTGGAAAACCTATAAATAGAGAAGGATTTCAATCATTTCAACTCACTCATTCACTTTCCCATCTCTTCTCTCTAAGCTTAAATGTCTTCCAAAGTGTTCTAAAGCTTTCATTTTCAAATTCCAAGCCAGTTACAATCCTCTAGTCGATTTGCCAGTACGGTACGGTCTAGGAGCTTCAGAGTGATTGTAATCAGAGGCTTGATTGAAGAAAGACACTTCACAATTGAAGTCTCAAGTACTTCGTATCAAAGCTCGTGTTTGTAGAAGTTGCAAGAACTTCGTATAAAAATTTGCGATATTTTTCAATAGTGGATTCAACTGGAAGCTAGAGTTCTTCCGACTGGAATAGTCCTCACAAGAGGAAAACCAGTATACATCGCCGTCTTTGCGTTTGCTTTCTGATCTCTGGCTTTACATTTATTTACTCGTTATATATATATTCTCTGTGATCTTGTTGCTAACTTTTTAATTAGCTATTTTTCGCTGCCTACTCTATTCACCTCCCTCTAGAGTATTACGCTTTACGATTTGTTCCTATAATTGGTATCAGAGCGGATTATACAGGTAAAGCGAGGTAAAATTGAAATTATATTCTTATTATTTTAGCTGTTACATAGATCACAGTATAACACATGGCAACTGTGAAGTTCACAAGTGAAGGCCAAGCCACAAACAGACCTCCACTGTTTGACGATACAAATTACACGTATTGGAAAACAAGGATGAGTTTTTTCTTGAAATCTCTAGATTTTGACTTATGATCTATTTTTATTGATGGCTATAAAAGCCTCATCGTATTCTTATTGAAGATGTTTTGGTTGAAAAACCCCATGATAAGTATACTGAGGATGAAAAAAAGGCCAGTCTTGACGTACGTACTATTAATGCTTTATTTTGTGCTTTAGACATGACTGAATTTAACAGGGTGTCTACGTGCACAATATCAAATGAAGTGTGGAAACTTTTCGAAGTAACCCACGAAGGAACGACGCAAGTCAAGGAGTCAAAGATCAGCAGAATTACTCAGGAGTATGAGGCGTTCAAGATGAAGCCAAACGAATCTGTCACTCAGATGTTTACGAGATTCCTGGATATTGTAATCCTCTGTCATCATTAGGCAAAGAGTACAGTAACCATGAGAAGATTCACAAACTTCTACGAGCCCTCACGAAGAATTGAATTCCAGAGGCTACAACAATTATTGAAGGGAACGACCTCTCAACAATGTCTCTTGAAACACTCATGGGTAAGCTACTCACTCACGAGCTGGAACTTCAAGACTTTGAAGATGTTGCACCAAAGGAGAAGTCAGAGAAGTCGATCGCTTTCAAGGCTCAACATAGAAGAACTATCGAAGATAATTCCGACGACAGTGACTCTGACTCTAAAGATCAAGCTCTTATGGCAAGAAAGTTTAAGAAGTTCATGAGATTCATTAGAAGAATAAAGGAATACAACAACAGCAGCAACAACAACGAAAAAGATCCTATTTGCTATGGCTGTAAGAAGAAAGAACGTATGAAGAAGGATTGTCCAACAACATCATCATCAACCAGGAAAAGCAATAAATATGACAAGGGCTACCTGAAGAAATCTACATCCAGAAGGTATGCCAATACAAGCATATGGCATGAAAGTGAAGCCAGCGACTCAAAAGATGAACAATCAGATGACGCTGCAAATGTGTGCTTGATGGCTTATGATCAGGTAACCACTAACCCCTTGTTTGATACTTATGATTATTTTATCTTTGAGCAATTAGGTGAAGCCTTTACTGATCTCTTAGGGGATTACAGAAGACTGCATAGTAAATACCAAAACTCTAAGAAGGTACTCAAAGATTACAAAGATAAAATAGGAAGACTTACCGACCTACTAGCTGAGGTTAGAAGTAGTGATAATTCTAGTGAGGTAGGTGAGCTTTCTTCTGTTAAACTGTTATTACACGACACCACAAGACTATCCAAAGAGAAGGACACGACCATTATCCAATTAATGGAAGATCTACTCAAAGAGAAGAAGAGTCTTCAACAAGCACTTATCAGGAATGATACATTTACTACTAATTATACTACATTGTATGACACTTCCAAAAAGTTGAAAATCAGGTTAGAAAAACAGCCTGAAGTTGCTGCTTCCTATCCTAACACGTGTCACTTACCGAAACATCGAAACACTGTCAAACCCAACATTTTTAGACCAAACCAAACCAAACCATTGCCCAAGAAGACTAATAGGCATGCATTCTTTTATACTAGAAAACCAAGACCTACCGATCATACACAGCATACTGCATTCAATACTCAACATGCTAGATGTCACTATTATGGCACCATTGGTCATATCTCTTCTGCATGTAGAGTTAGAAAGCTTGTTGATTTAAAGATTTGTGCATGGATACCGAAAACTAACATTCCAGGACCCTACAAGAAATGAGTACCAAAGTTTTCATCTGCAAATTCTTTTGTAGGTGAAACGTCCTTCACATGCTAGAAGTAAGTGGATCCTCGACAGCGGTTGCTCACGGCACATGACCGGTGACGCTTCATTATTCGTAACACTGTCGAAGAAGAAAGAAGGATACATTTCCTTCGGTAGTAATCTTAAAGGGTACATAATTGGTATCGACAATATTGTTAAGGCCTCCTACCATGTGATTAAAGATGTCTGTCTAGTTACCGAGTTAAAACATAATTTACTCAGCATAAGCCATTTAGCTGACCATGGTTATGGTATTAACTTCGTCAAAGACAAGTGTACTATAGTTGATAGCTTAACTGGTAGTACTATCTTTGAAGGTATCAGGGAAGATAATATATATGTTTTCTATTTGTTAGAAGATGCTAACAAAACTGGTAGATGCTTAATGCCCAAGAGTGATGAGAGTCAACTATGGCATATGAGACTCGGTCATGCAAATATGGACACAATTTCAAGGTTATCCACAAAGAAGATGGTACGAGGCTTACCGGACATTTCTTTCAAGAAGGATACGGTATGTAGTGAATGCGAAAAGAACAAAACTACATGATTCGTATTTAAGTCCAAGAATGTTGTAAGTACCACTAGACCTCTAAAATTACTGTATATGGATTTATTTGGACCTAGTAGAATTGCTAGCCTAGGTGGTAAGTTATATGTTTTTGTAATAGTAGATGATTTTTCTACATACACGAGGGTATATTTTCTTGCATGCAAGAATGATGCATTGTCATAATTCGTCACCTTTTGCAAGAAAGTTCAAAATAAAAAAGATTTCATTATCACTTGTATTCGAAGCAATCATGGCGACAAATTTGAGAATGCAGAGTTCAAGCAATTTTGTGACACACACAGTTATCTGCATGAGTTCTCTTGCCCTAGGACTCCACAATAAAATAGAGTTGTGGAATGTAAGAACATGTCTCTATCCGAAATGGCTAGAGTAATGTTAAACCAGTTTAGTCTACCAAAATACTTTTGGGCTGGAGCTGTCAATACAGCTTGCTATGTTCTCAATAGGGTTCTAATTCGACCTATATCGAAGAAGACTCCCTATGAGCTATGGTTTGATAGAAAACCCACTGTTTCATATTTCAAAATATTTGGTTGTAAATACTTTATTCTTAATACTAAAGACAATCTGGAAAAGTTTGATGAAAAGGCCGATGGAGATATCTTTTTAGGTTATGCGGTAAAGAGCAAAGGGTACATAATCTTCAACAAGAGAACCATGATCATCGAAGAATCGATAAATGTTACATTTGATGAACTAAATCAACATTCAGTCGATGATGATGATGAAGACATAAGTACACCAAGTACAGCACCTGCAGAACCTTCATGCAAAGCACCAGCTGTTCCTCCAGGCAGATCACGTATAGAACCAGAAGTCGGAACCAACAATCCTGAGGATGTGCCAAAAGAAATGAGATTTTTGGCAGACCATCCCAAGGACTTGGTAATAGGTGAGATTACCAGGGGTGTAAGTACTCGTTCCTCCAATAAAGATATAGCTTCCTGTGTTGCATTTATTTCACAGCTTGAACCCAAAAATATTGAAGAAGCATGAAGTGATAATTTTTGGTTAGATGCTATGCAAGAGGAATTGGACCAATTTTAATAGAATCAAGTTTGGGAACTTGTTCCCAAGCCCATTGATCATCCGGTCATTGGCACCCGCTGGGTATTCCGAAATAAACTGAATGAGAATGGTTTAGTGACTCGTAATAAGGCTCGACTCGTAGCTCAAGGATACAATCAAGAAGAAGGTATCGACTACGATGAAATCTATGCCCCAGTTGCGAGATTAGAATCCATTCACATGCTATGTGTATTTGCATGTTTTTATAACTTTAAATTATTTCAAATGGATGTTAAGAGTGCATTTTTGAATGGTTTTATAAACGAAGAAGTTTATATAGCTCAACCTCCAGATTTTACTGATTTCAAAAATCCTGATTATGTTTTCAAGTTGAAGAAAGCCTTATACAGTTTGAAACAAGTCCCTCGTGCTTGGTATGATCGTCTAAGCTCTTTTCTACTTGACAACAATTTTACAAAAGACAAGGTTAATATACACTTTTTATAAAGTCTTTTAATGGAAATCTTCTTTTAGGTCAAATTTATGTAGATGATATCATTTTTGGATCTACTGATGAATCTCTCTGTCAAGAATTTTTAAAGTGTATGCAGAATGAGTTTGAGATGAACATGACAGAAGAACTGAAATTCTTCCTCGGACTACAAATCAAACAAACCAATAATGGGACGTTCATTAATCAAACCAAGTACATAAAAGATCTATTGAAGAAGTTCGATCTGGAAACAGTCAAACCACTTAGTACTCCGATGGCAACTTCAACTAAGATTGATATTGATGAACAAGGCAAACCGGTCGACATACGTAAGTATCGAGGTATGATTGGTAGTTTACTTTATTTAACTGCTAGTCGTCCAGATATAATGTTTAGCATTTGTTTCTGTGCACGTTTTCAAGCTAACCCTAAGGAATCATATTTGTGCGTGGTTAAGCGTATCTTTCGATACCTTAAAGGCACTTCTTCTGTCGGCTTGTGGTATCCCAAAACCATGTCGTTTGACCTGACCGGTTACTCGGATGCTAATTTTGCTGGATGCAAAGTAGATAGAAAAAGTACCAGCAGCACATGTCATTTCCTACGCAAAGCTCTAGTCTCTTGGTTTAGCAAAAAATAAAATTCTGTCGCATTATCAACGACTAAGACTAAATATATCGCCGCGGGACGTTGTTGTGCACAAATTTTATGGATGAAGCAAACCTTAGAAGACTTTGGTTTACTATACACACACATACCCTTTTTTTGTGACAACACTAGTTCTATTAATTTGACTAAAAATCCTGTATGTCACTCTTGCACTAAGCATATTGAGGTTCGACATCATTTTCTTAGAGATCATCAACAAAATGGAGATATAAACCTTGTTTATGTAGACACCGAGAATCAACTAGCTGATATCTTTACAAAACCATTAGCGGAAGATCGTTTCAATTATTTATGTCGAGAATTAGGAATTTTACATATCAATAGTATTAATTAATCTTGTCTTATAGATTATTTTTCAATACTCAAAAATTTATTTTTGAGACAAATCTACAAAGGGTCTGTCTGTCTCCACGACTACGGTCGAAGCGAAGAGGTATTTAATTATTCTCCAGTGAACTCCCGTTAGCTGGGACAGTACCCCTACAGCTAATCTGAAACAGTCGCTGTGTAACAAAATTTAATTTATAAAATAATATTAATTATATTAATTTAAATCTAAAATAACTAAACTTGGAATTAAATAATTGAAAGAGTTGATGAAAAGAAAGTAGCCTACAATTTTTTTTTCAAAATCACATCCATATAACCCTAGGCGAACTCGGCCATATTTTGGCCCGAGTTCGGCCAGAGTTCTATTGGTGATTTTTTGTTTTATGTCAGCAACCCGAGGCCTCCTTCTTCTCATCAACTCCAAACTCCTCCATCACAGCAGCAGCCATCCGAGAGAACACCCAAACCCTAGTTCTTCTCCAAGCTATTGCTCCCAATCTACTTGGAGATTTTCATCCAAACTTTGGATTCGTGCAGAGATTCTAGTCCTCTACCATATACTCCAATCTTGGAAGATATAAACTCATCCTTCCCTCTCTTTCAATTCATTAGATTTTTATCCTTTTTGGGACACAATGCCTATGCATTTCAATCCCTTCAAGAGGAAGAAGACCACGGGTAGTGAAGAAGCTTCGTCTTCAAATCCTCACGTGAATTCACTCTTTTCCCCGGTCCAATTGGCTGACGGTGCGTTTATTGGCCCATTGGTTATGGTCAAACCTGATTTTAATAATTGATCAAACTCTGTCTCGATATACGGAATAATTCAGATGTTTACTCAAGACATTTTGGACACTGTTCAAGACCGAAGCATGTTTGCCACTCAAGACTGTATTTTTTTACGCAATGTAATTTTCATTTTTATTGAGTCTAGGAATACATTGTACACCAAGTCGTACTGACAAATAGGCTATCCGAAATTGTTTTTCAAAACTGCCCTATTGTTTTTAAAATGACCTATATTTTTGAAAAACATCTGCTTTTACAAAAAGCTTCTGAAGGATTTTTAAAAAGCCAAAATCATTTTTCACAAAATAAACCTGACCAAACCCTGACAGAACTCGGCCAGAGTTCGGCCAAGGTGAACGTTATGTGAACGTTGGATTTTGAACTTGGTCTCCCTTCAGTTGCGGTTTGTTACAAAGAGTTCTGTCCGAATTCTGCCCAAATTCTGTCAGAGTTCTGTCTTTGGAAAAACTATAAATAGAGAGGAATTCTGATCATTTAAAATTACTCCTTCACTTTCATCTTCTCTCTTCTAAAGCTTACGTTTCTTCCAAAGAGTTCTTTAAAAAGCTTCCATTTTCAAATCCCAAGCCAGTTACAATTCTCTAGTTAATTTGTCGGTACGGTGCGGTCTAGAAGATTTCAGAGAAATTATAATCAGAGGCTTGATTGAAGAAAGACTCTTCAAAACTGAAGTTGGTCGAGTTCTTCGTATCAAAGCTCACATTTGTAGAAGTTGTAAGGACTTCGTATGAAAAATTACAGGATTTTCTAATAGTGGATTCAACTGAAAGCTAGAGTTCTTTCGACTGGACTAGTCCTCACAAGAGGGAAACCAGTATAAATCTATGTGTTTACGTTTGCCTTCTGATCACTCTTTTCTTTACAGTTATTACTTTGTGATTATTATTATTTCTGTGATCTAACTGCTAACAAGTTTTAATTAGCAATATTCCGCTGCCTACTCTATTCACCCCCCTCTAGAGTATTCTGCTTTACGACTTCGTTCCTATAATTGGTATCAGAGCGGGTTATACAGGTAAAGCAAGGTAAAATTGTAGTTATATTCAGTTATTTTTAATTGTTATATATATCACAGTATTACACATGGCAACTGTGAAATTCACAAGTGAAGGCCAAGCCACAAACAGACCTCCACTGTTTGACGGCACAAACTACACTTATTGGAAAACACGGATGAGTTTCTTTTTAAAATATCTTGATTTTGACTTATGGTCTATAGTTATTGATGGCTACAAAAAGCCTCCTCGTATCAATGTTGACGGAGTTTTAGTTGAAAAACCCTATGATAAATATACGAAGGATGAAAAGAAAAATGCCAGTCTTGACGCACGTGTTATTAACGCTTTATTTTGTGCTTTAGACAGAACTGAATTCAACATGGTGTCGACTTGCACAACATCAAATGAAGTGTGGAAACTTCTGGGAGTAACCCACGAAGTAACAACACAAGTCAAGGAGTCAAAGATCAGCAGACTGACTCAAGAGTACGAGACATTTAAAATAAAGCCAAGTGTATCAGTCACTCAGATGTTTACGAGATTCTTAGATATTGTAAATCCTTTGTCTTCATTAGGCAAGGAATACAGTAACCATGAAAAAATTTGTAAACTTCTACGAGCTCTCACAAAGAACTGGATTCCAAAGGCTACAACAATCATTGAAGGAAACGACCTCTCAACAATGTCTTTGGAAACACTCATGGGTAATCTACTCACTCACGAGTTAGAACTTCAAGACTTTGAAGATGCTACACCAAAGGAGAAGTCAGAAAAGTCGATCGCTCTCAAGGCTCAACATAGAAGAACCGTCGAAGATGATTCTAACGACAGCGACTCTGACTCTGAAGATCAAGCTCTTCTGGTAAGAAAATTCAAGAAGTTCATGAGATTCAACAGAAGAACAAAAGATAGCAACAACAACAACAACGAGGAAGATCCTATTTGCTACGGATGTAAGAAGAAAGGACATATGAAGAAAGATTGTCTAACAACATCATCATCAACAAAAAAAAGCAGCAAATATGATAAAGGCTACCTAAAGAGATCTACATCAAGGGAGTATGCCAATACAAGCATATGGCATGAAAGCGAAGCCAGCGATTCAGAAGACAAACAATCAGATGATGCTGTAAATGTATGCTTGATGGCTTGCGATCAGGTAACCACTAATCCTCTGTTTGATCCTTATGATAATTTCACCTTTGAGCAATTAGGAGAGGCTTTCAATGACCTATTAAATGACTACAAAAAATTGTATAGTAAATATGAAACCTCTAAGAAGGTACTCAAAGAGTACAAAGGTGAGATAGAAAGACTTACCGACCAACTAGCTGATGTTAGAAATAGTGATACTTCTATTGAGTCTGGTGAGCTTTCATCTATTAAGCTGTTGTTATACGAGACTATCAAGTTATCCGAAGAAAAAGACCAAACAATCATCCAGCTAAAGGAAGACCTATCTAAGGAGAGAAAGAATCTCCAGTGTTCACAAGTCAGAATGGAAACACTTACATCTGACTACACTAGATTATATGACCCCTCAAAAAAGTTAGAAATTAGTTTAGGAAAATGGCCTGAAGTTGCTGCTTCCTATTCTAACATGTGTCAATTACCGAATCATCAGAACACACCCAAACCAAATACTGTCAGACCAAACCATACCAAACCTATGCCCAAGAAGACTAATAGGCATGCATTTTTCTATACTAGAAAACCAAACCTATCAATCATGCACCTCACACTACTTTCAATGTTCAACATGCAAAATGTCATTATTGTGGCCTCATTGGTCATATATCCTCTACATGTAGAATCAGAAAGTTAGTAGATTTAAATTTTTATGCATGAATACCAAAAACTAACCTGTCAGGACCCTACAAGAAATGGGTACCAAGAGTTTCATCTACAAATTATTTTGTAGGTGGAACGCCCTTCACATGCTAGAAGCAAATGGATCCTCGACAGCGGTTGCTCACGGCACAAGATCGGTGATGCTTCATTATTCGTAACACTGTCGAAGAAGAATAAAGAAGGTGTCACGACCCGCACCCTGATTAGGGGCACGAGAACGTGGGTACGTCCAGCCTACGCTGCAGTATCGACGGTAGAACGCTGTATAGGTCATCTATAACATCTAACATCTAACATCTAACAAGATATATAAACCTGTCATCTCCGTACGGAGGTATAACATAACATCTCAACTCTATATCTCAAACACAAGTCTAGGAAAGATAGACCATGATATGGAATCAGATGAAAGGAAGAAACTGAATATAAGTAGAGTTATCACACCACACAAAGTAGATGTCCAACACAATAAGTACAAGACATGAAATATAACTAAGTCACAACTAACAATCGGAACAATTCGATACAAAATGAAACCTATAAACACTAGACTAGACTAGGCACCCTCTACTGAGCTAGATGCTCCTCAGGCTCCTGAAGGTCACCCTCATGTATCCCATAGAAGGTAGGACAGTCACCATCATCATCTGTAATATTTTTAACAGGTCCAGTCAGGACAGGAACGAGCACAATACATCTCACGCAGTTCATATCATGTTGGGAAATGTAAAGCATGCATAGAGTAAGATACATGGACTGTAAAGAATGCATATATAAAAACGAGAGAGATTTGATAACTAGAAATATCTATATATATGATAAGTAAGAACTGTAGGTAACATGTGATTTAGAGCATGATATGGTTATATAAACGGGTTAGGACATATACAAGATTTCACAAGATTGTACAAGATAGAATTTTGATCACATAACCATTTTCTACTCACCCTCCCCAATCAATACACAAGGATCCAGTCAAGTTACGTTACCTTACACAAGAGGTTTTTATCATGTTTGCTCACGTGATCATGAGAGTACAAGATTGCACAAGAGTATACATGAAAGCGGTGTACATAAATACGAGATGTTCGTGAAAAGCACATAACAACTGTATTTGATGCACCCCGAGGGGGATAACATCGCATGACAAGATCCATATAGTACCAATCCGTGATAATAACGTGACAGCACCATGTAAAGTAATCTAGAGCAAGAATATAAATCCTAACAAGTATGAAATGATCAGAGAATGTACTCGCCTGCTGTCCTGAGTTGTAGGGTATATCAATGTTCAGAGTAGTAATCAAAAACCTAAAGATGAGATACTGTATGTTAATTTAGGTTTAAACAAGTTTAGGAATGATTCACAATGAATGATATGCAATTTAGGTCAAACTAGGTCTCAATGAGTCACACTAAGTCCTGTCAAGTCAATCTAGGTCAAATCAAGTTATATCAAGTCAATCTAAGCCAACCCAAGTCAATCCTAGGTCATACCAGTCATCACAGGTCAAAACAAGTCGAAGAAAGTCAAACGGGGTCAAGAGTTGGCCTACAGTTGACTTTTGGTCAACTGGTCAACCCTGGTCAAATCTGGTCAACTCTAGGTCAACTCTAGGTCAAACTGGTCAAATGTTGACCAACAGTTGACTTTTGGTCAACTGGTCAACTCTGGTTTGGATTTGGTCAAATCTAGACAAAGTGTTGACTCACGGTTGACTTTTGGGTAAAAAGTCAACTCTGGGTCAACCGGGGTCAAGACTAGGTCTAGATGACTATTTCTAACTATTACCAACCTCTACAACCCATATCCAAGTCCATCTTGGACTTCGAAACTCAAATCTTGGCCGTAGGCCAATATCCTATTTTGCCCTTAAAAAGGGTAAAATTTCTAGCTTAGGCAATTATCAAGTTAGCCTACCTACGCTTGGTATTTTGACCCGAGCTCCCTAGGGTAGTAAGATACTAGCCTATACATATATTACCTACCAAGATACCTAGGTAAAGTGGACATCTAGTCCATGTTACGGCCTTTTGCCGATATCTTGAATATTTCAAGATACGCAATGGAACGGTGCGATACCGGCGCCCTACAACCCCGATTTTCACTCGGGAGCCTACCCACAAAATCTAATTCACGTATTCTTGCCCCACGCCAAGTTTCAACTCATTCCGATACTCCGAGCTCCGTTTCGCCCTCTAACTCGATCCCCTCTATTTCCTATTTCTCACTTTTCTTCCTATTCTTCTAACTTCTTCTAATTCTTAAACTTCTTCTAATCTTCTCTATGTATCTATCTATATATAAACACACACACACACACTCTCCAATTTCCCTTACACACGCACATAAAGCACAAACACACAAAATACTCAATTTCTCGGATTTTAGCATACTGGGACAACCTGCACACCTTTAAGGCTCTCATGCTCACCTTTAAGGCACTTCTGCTCACCTTTAAGGCTCCTCTGCTCACCTTTAAGGCTCTACTGCACAGTTTTTCCTGAATAGCATTCTGCACACTTTTAAGGCATTCCTACACAACTACAAGGCTCTCATGCACAACTCTAAGGCTCTAATGCACAACTATAAGTTCTAATGCACAACTCTAAGCATTGATACATACATATACAATATATATATACATACCTATATAAAACACCCAAACATGCACAAATGTATATATATATATATCTAAATATATATATAAATCTCACACATACACACAAATATACATATAGATACATACACATACACATATTTACACATGTATATATATATATATATATATATATATATATATATATATATATATATATATATAAAATATATATATATATATATATATATATATATATATACCACTCTCAAAAAGGATTTAACCATAATAAATCCTTAACCTATATTTTAAGGGAACCTACAAAGGCTATGGTCAACTTGTAGAGAATGATCCCCTCTATCATTTATGTGAAGGAATAAATGCAAAAGGAGGAATTTAAAAGGGTTTAAAAATCATACCTAAAAGTGGATTTGAAAAGGAAGAAGAAGGAGTTGGAAAGAAGTAATGGAGAAGAAGAAAAAACTTAGTGAGGAAGTAAAAGAGGTGGAGGGGGTGGCCCTATAGGTGGCCGGCCATGGTGCCAAGGGGTAGGGGCACTTGTATTTACAAGTTTGCCCCTCCCTAAGCCTAATGCAAAATTAATCCAAAAATGGGTTTTGAAAAATGCTAAAAATAAATAAAAATCATAATTAAACTTAATTACTCATGGGGGAACTAGTCCAAACTCATAAACCTAAAAGTTTAGTATGGTGGGCCATGGTTAAATAACATACTAATTACGACTCAAGTCGAAATTCACCGGGGTTCCGAATTAACTCGGAATGAAATAAAATTCGAACCCGAGTCCTATAATAATTAAATATTAATATTCATGAAATAAAATTCTCAAAAATATTATAAAATGGAAAATTACCATTTTACCCCTAACTTAGAAAAGTGAGGGTGACAGAAGGATACGTCTCATTCGGTAATAATTTAAGAGGGTACATAATCGGTATCGATGACATTGGTAAGGCTCCATATCCTGTGATTAAAGATGTATGTCTAGTTACCGAGTAAAAACATAATCTGCTCAGCATAAGCCATTTAGCTTATCACGGTTATGGCCTTAACTTTGTCAAAGACAAATATACTATAGTTGATAGTTCAACTGGTAGTACTATCTTTGAAGGTATCAGGGAAGACAACATATATGTTTTCTATCTGTTAGAAGATGCTAACAAAGCAGGTAGATGCTTGATGGCCAAGAGCATTGAGAGTCAACTATGGCATATAAGACTCGGTCATACAAACATGGACACAATTTCAAAACTATCCACAAAAAAGTTGGTACGCAGCTTACCGGACATATCTTTCAAAAAGGATACGGTATGTAGCGAATGTGAAAAGAACAAAGCTACCCGATCCGCCTTTAAATCCAAGAACACTGTAAGTACCACTAGACCCCTACAATTATTGTATATGGACTTATTTGGACCAAGTAGAATTGCTAGTCTAGGTGGTAAGTAATGTGCATTTGTCATTGTAGATAATTTCTCTAGATACACATGGGTATATTTTCTTGCACGCAAGAACGATGCTTTGTCAGAATTCATCACCTTTTGCAAGAAAGTACAGAATGAAAAAGGTTTCATGATTACTCGCATTCGTAGTGATCATGGCGGTGAATTTGAGAATGTAGACTTCAAGCAATTCTGTGGCACACACGGTTATTTGTATAAATTTTCCTGTCCTAGGACTCCACAACAAAATGGAGTTGTGGAACGTAAGAACAGGACTCTATCTAAATTGAACCAGTTTAGTCTACCTAGATATTTTTGGGCTGAAGCTATCAATATAGCGTGCTATATTCTCAATAGGGTTCTAATTCGACCTATATCGAAGAAGACTCCCTATGAACTATGGTTTGATAGAACACCCACTGTTTCTTATTTCAAGATTTTTGGTTTTAAATGCTTTATTCTTAATACTAAAGACAATCTGAGTAAATTTGATGAAAATGCCGATGAAGGTGTATTTTTAGGTTATACAACAAAGAGCAAAGGGTACAGAGTCTTCAACAAGAGAACCATGATCATCGAAGAATCAATTAATGTCAAGTTTGATGAACTAAATTAACATTCAGACGATGACGATAATGAAGACGTGATTACACCAAGTACAGCTACTGCAACACAAAGATGCAGAACTTTCAAGCAAAGAAGCCGGAACCAGCAATCCAGAGGTTACACCAAAAGAGATGAGATTTTTGGCAGATCATCCAAAAGACTTGGTAATTGGTGAGATTACCAAGGGTGTAAGTACTCGTTCCTCTAATAAAGATATAGCTTCTTGTGTTGCTTTTGTTTCACAGTTTGAACCCAAAAATATTGAAAAAGCATGTAGTGATAATTTTTGGTTCAATGCTATGCAAGAGAAATTAAACCAATTTGAATGGAATCAAGTTTGGGAACTTGTTCCCAAGCCCATTGATCATCCGGTCATTGGCACCCGTTGGGTATTCCAAAATAAACTGAACGAGAATGGTTTAGTGACTCGTAATAAGGCTCGACTTGTAGCTCAAGGATACAATCAAGAAGAAGGTATCGACTACGATGAGACTTATGCCCCAGTTACAAGATTAGAATCCATTCGCATGTTATATGCATTTGCATGTTTTCATAATTTTAAGGTATTTCAAATTGATGTTAAAAGCATATTTTTGAATAGTTTTATAAAAGAAGAAGTTTATGTAGCTCAACCTCCAGGTTTTATTGATTTCAAAAATCCTGATTATGTTTTCAAGTTGAAGAAAGCCTTATACGGTTTGAAACAAGCCCCACATGCTTGGTACGATCGTCTAAGTTCTTTTCTACTTGACAACAGTTTTTCAAAAGAAAAGGTTGACACTATATTGTTTATAAAATCTTTGAATAACAATATTCTTTTGATTCAAATCTATATAGATGATATTATTTTTGGATCCACTGATGAATCTCCTTGTCAAGACTTTTCAAAGTGTATGCAGAATGAGTTTGAGATGAGCATGATGGGAGAGCTAAAATTCTTTCTCGGACTGCAAATCAAACAAACCAACAATGGGACATTCATAAATCAAGCAAAGTACACAAAAGATCTACTAAAGAAGTTCGACCTGGAAGCAATCAAACCACTTAGCACTCCAATGGCGACTTCAACCAAGCTTGATACTGATGAACAAGGCAAACCCGTCGACATACGTAAGTATCGAGGTATGATCGGTAGCTCACTGTACTTAACTTCTAGTCGACCAGACATTATGTTTAGTGTTTGCTTGTGTGCACATTTTCAAGCTAATCCTAAGGAATCACATCTGTGCGCAGTTAATTAACTACATCATTTAACCTAACCGGTTATTCTGATGCTGATTTTGTCGGATGCAAAGTAGATAGAAAAAGTACCAGCAGTACATGTCATTTCCTAGGAAAAGTCTTAGTCTCTTGGATTAACAAAAAGTAAAATTAAGTCGCATTATCAACAACCGAGGCTGAGTATATCGCCGTAGGACGTTGTTGTGCACAAATTTTGTGGATGAAGCAAACTTTAGAAGACTATGGATTGCATTTCACACACATACCCATTTTTTGTGATAACACTAGTTCTATTAATTTGACTAAGAATCCAGTATGTCACTCTCGTACTAAACACATCGAGATTCGACATCATTTTCTTAGAGATCATCAACAAAATGGAGATATAGACCTTGTATACATAAACACACAGAATCAATTAGCTGACATATTCACAAAACCTCTAGCGGAAGATCGTTTCAATTATTTACGTCGAGACTTAGGAATTTTAGATGTCAATAATATTAATTAATTTTGTTTTATTAATTAATTTATTCAATACTCAATAACTATTTTTGAGACAAGCCTAAAAAGAGTCTGTCTGTCACCACGACTACGGTAGAGGCGAAGCGGTACTTAAGAGTTCTCCGGTGAACCTCCGTTAGCTGGGACAGTATTCCTACAGCTAATCTGAAACATATGCTGAGTAAAGAATATTAATTTATAAAATGATATTAATTATATTATTTAAAATTTAAAATTACTAAACTTTGAATTAAATATTTGAAATGAGTTGATGAAAAAGATGTGGCCCATAAATTTTTTTAAAACCCAGGAGAACCCTAGGCGAATTCGGCCCGAGTTTGGTCCGAATTCGGCCAGAGTTCGGCTGGTGGTATATGTCTTTAAGTCAGAACCCGAGGTCCCCTCTTCTTCATCTCTTCCAAACCACATCAAAACAGCACCAGCAGCCGCCCGAAGTCCCCAAACCCTAGTTTTTCTCCACATCCTTTCTTCCAATCTACGTGGAGAGATCCATCCAAATTTTGGATTCGTGCAGAGAATCGCGTCCTCTACAACATACTTGATTTTCGGAAGGTATAACTCCTTCTCTCCTCCACTTTCAGATTTTTAGGGTTTCTAGTTTTGGGAAAGAATACCTAAGGGATTCAATCATTTCAAGAGGAAGAAGACCCATGCCAATGAAGAGGCATCATCTTCTGATTCGAACACGGATTCCCTCTTTTCCCCGGTCCAATCGGATGACGGCGCGTCGGATGAGTTTTACTTTAAAACTCACGACCAAGCATTACTTTGGTATGCCGATTTTGCTATGCGCACTATATGCATAGGCTCTCCGATTAAGTGGACTGTATTTCCTGATCATCGTCCCTACTTTGAGGCATTAGGGTTACACCATCTTGCTACCCTACAATTTCCTATAGCTACTAATGCCATTAGACTGTTCTATTGTAACTTCGTGTTAGACACTTTTACCGCAAGAACTCGTGTTGGCGGGATCGATATCGAGTTCAATGATGCATTGCTAGCAGAAATCCTTGGTCTTCCAAACGAAGGTGCCCCGCTCGATGACATTATTGACTTCGACTTTCCCGAGGGCACGACTCTTGTTAGTTTCAAGAATGAGCTTTGTGCATCCGCACGTGCTCGTCCTGGAAAGTTCAAGGCCAATAACTTGAACTTGTTTAACTACGAGTTACATCGTATCATCTATTCCACTCTACTTCCCAAATCTACTTCAAAAGATGATGTCATTGCACTAGAACTCTCTGCCCTATATCACATTCTTAAGGGGATTCCTTTTTCTGTCCCTAAGACTATCATTCAGATGATGGGTAGATGTCACGGAAGAGACTACAACCTTTCTTATGCGATGCTTATTTCACGCATCTTTCAACGTTTTGACATAGACTTATCCACTTGTGCTCTGGACCCTGAGCCCAAGTTCCTCAAGCTTTGTCGTCGCAGAATTGCCACTGCTCCTCCACCTTCTGCACCTGCTCCTACTGTACCTGCTCCTACTGCACCTGTTCCTTCTCAGTCTTACCCTATGACTTTTGAGGGTATTCATCAGAACCTATCGGATCTGCAGACATTTTTTGTTGACACTTCCAGGAAACATGAGTTCCGTGATGTGACTCGGTTCCAGGCTATTGCCAACTCATTTGCCGATCTCAGATTTGCTCAGACGGGTCACTCTGCTAGCTTTCTTTCTAGAGACCCTTCTGTATCTGGTTACCGTATTGATGATGAGGCGGTCCACTCTCTGTTCCAGCTAGGGAACGCTTATAATTGGTATCGTACTTCTGGTCCTACTCTACATACCTCTGGAGCTGACATATCTGGAGCTGGTCCATCTAGACATGCTGGCACTGCAGCTGATGACGATAAGGATGAGGATGATTTTTGAGTTGTCACATTTTTGAGACTGATGATTTTGTCTTTTGTTTACTTGGAAATGCTCCGACATTCCAAGATAGTATCAGTACTCTTATTAGTTATTTGGATATGATTTGTGACTTTTTGATGGACATGTTATATGCTTCAGTTTAGCATTTTATTCAGTTCAGATTTTATTATATCATTATCTTAGTATGCTTCCATTTAAACTGCCTGTGACAATTATTATTATCTACTTATATTTTTTTTTGTCTGTGACATTTATACCATGCCTATGATATATTTTTTGTGTTTCTTCACTGATTGTAACTTATGCATATATTGCGGGGGAGCTTTTCTTTTTGCAATTATTTTGCTAAGTGACAACGGGGGAGAAATAAGATCTAACATCTCATGGATACATGTTATGAACAAAATTTTTTATTATATATCTCGGTACAATCTTGAGTTGATAAAGACCAAAGATGTTATATCGGTCAAGGTTTGTCAATTATCAAAATGGGGGAGATTGTTGGCCCATTGGTCATGGTCAAACCTGATTTTAATAATTGATCAAACTCTGTCTCGATATACGGAACAATTCAGATGTTTACTCAAGACGTTTTAGACACTGCTCAAGACCGAAGCTTGTTTACCACTCAAGACTGTATTTTCTTACGTAATATAATTTTTATTTTTATTGAGTCTAGGAATACATTGTACACCAAGTCGTACTGACAAATAGGCTATCCGAAATCGTTTTTCAAAACTGCCCTATTGTTTTTAAAATGACCTATATTTTTGAAAAATATCTGCTTTTACAAAAAGCTTCTGAAGGATTTTCAAAAAGGTAAAATCATTTTTCATAAAATAAACCTGACCAAACCCTGACAGAACTCGGTCGGAGTTCGGCCAAGGTGAACGTTATGTGAACGTTGGATTTTGAACTTGGTCTCCCTTCAGTTGCGGTTTGTTACAAAGAGTTCTGTCCGAATTCTGCCCGAATTCTGTCAGAGTTCTGTCTTTAGAAAAACTATAAATAGAGAGGAATTCTGATCATTTAAAATCACTCATTCACTTTCATCTTCTCCCTTCTAAAGCTTACGTTTCATCCAAAGAGTTTTTTAAAAAGCTTCCATTTTCAAATTCCAAGCCAGTTATACTTCTCTAGTCAATTTGTCGGTATGGTGCGGTCTAGAAGATTTCAAAAAATTGTAATTAGAGGCTTGATTGAAGAAAGACTCTTCAAAACTAAGTTGGTCGAGTTCTTCGTATCAAAGCTCGCATCTGTAGAAGTTGCAAGGACTTCGTATGAAAACTTGCGGGATTTTCCAATAGTGGATTCAACTGGAAGTTAGAGTTCTTCCGACTGGACTAGTCCTCACAAGAGGAAAAACCAGTATAAATTTCTGTGTTTGCGTTTGCCTTCTGATCACTCTTTTCTTTACAGTTATTACTTTGTGATTATTATTATTTATGTGATCTAACTTCTAACAAGTTTTAATTAGCAATATTCTGCTGCCTACTCTATCCCCCCTCTAGAGTATTCTGCTTTACGATTTCATTCCTACAGCATTTAATGAGTTCTACTTTGAAACTCATGATCAATCTTTGTTATGGTACGCCGATTTTGCGATGTGCAACATATGCACCGGAGTCCCGATTAAATGGACTGTATTTCCTGAACACCATCCATTGTTTGAGGCATTAGGGTTACACAAACTTGTCACCAGAAATTCCCTATCGCCACTAATGCCATTAGACTGTTCTATTGCAACTTCATATTGTACACTTTTGCTGTTAGAACTCATGTCGGTGGAATCAATATCTAGTTCAATGATGTCCTTTTAGTGGAAATCCTTGGTGTTCCTAATGAAGGTGTCCCGCTTGATGATATCACTGAATTTGATTTTTCTGAAGGTACGACTCTAATCAGTTTCAAGAACGAACTCTGTTCTCCTATCCGCGTTTATTCTGGTAAGTTCAAGGCTGCAAACTTGAACTTATTCAACTATGAGTTGCACCGCATCATCTACTCCACCATTTTATCCAAATCTACTTCAAAAAATGATGTAACAACCCTTGAACTATCTGCCCTTTATCATATTTTTAAGGATATTCAATTTTTTGTCCCCAAGACTATTATTCAGATGATGGGTCGTTGTCGCGGAAGGGATCGCAACCTCTCTTATGCGATGATTATCTCTCTCATCTTCCAGCGTTTTGATATTGGCTTATACACTTGTGCTCTTGAGTTTGAGCCCAAGTATCTTCAACTGTCACGTCGCAGCACAGTCATTTCTTTTGCTCCTCCTACTGCTCCTACTCCACCTCCTCAGGATTACCCTATGTCATTTGAGGGTATCCATCAGCATCTCTCTGATTTGCGAACGTTTATCACTGACACATCCAGGGAACGCAAGTTTCATGATGTGAGTCTGTTTCAGGCTCTTGCCAACTCTTTTGTCGACCTTTGTTTCGTCCAGACTGGACATTCTGTCAGTTCTCTTCCTAGAGATCCAGCTGTTTCGGGATACCGCTATGAGGATGAGGCAGTGCATTCTTTCTTTCAGCCCAGTAACGCATATGATTGGTATCATGGTTCTGGTGCTACTCCACACCCTTCTAGAGCTGGCACTTCTGGAGATGATCCATCCGGACATGGTGGTACTATTGGCACTGCAGATGATGATGACTATGAGGATATGTGATCTAGACGTGATGTATTTTTGTCAAGATGTTATTTAGTGAGACTTTATTATGACTATGTTTACTTGGAAATGCTCCGACATTCCAAGATATCATTTAGTACTTTTATCTTTTTATTTGTACTGAGACTGTGTTGACTGAGATGATGTATTGTGAACATCTATTTTATGCTTTGCTTAGCATATTTTATTTCAGTTTAGCATTATTCCTCATTTCTTGTTCTAGCACTATCTCTTTCTGCTTCAACATATAAACTGCCTGTGAAATATTTGTTTATCCATTTTTTTATATTTCTCCAACGCTTGTTTCTTATGCATGAATTGCGGAAGAGCTTCTCTCTTTGCAATTATTTTGCTAAGTGACAACGGAGGAAAAATAGGATCTAACATCTTTGTAGGATACATGAATTTTTTTAGGACACAGTACAGTACAATATTTTGATTGTTTTCAAATATAAAAGATCAAGATGTTATATCGATCAAGGTTTGTCAATTATCAAAATGGGAGAGATTGTTGGCCTATTGGTCATGGTCGAACCAGATTTTAATAATTGATCAAACTCTTTTTCGATATATGGGCTATTTGGAATCTTGGACAACCGCCAAAGAACTGCTACCTATCTATTCAAGACCGAAGCTGATTTTGTCGTATGAGTCTGTATTTCTATATGCAATGTAATTTTCACATTTATTGAGTCTAGGAATACATTGTACACCAAGTCGTACTGGCAAATAGGCTACCCAAAATCATTTTCAAAATATCCTATGTTTTGAAAAATATCCCATTTTACAAAAGCTCATAACTGCCTAAAACTTTTTCTAAAAGCCAAAACCCAAAATCTGTTTTTAAATGGCCAGAAATTCAAAAACAACCCTAGAAGAATTCTGCCAGAATTCGCTTAGTATACGTTGGAATTTGAACTTGGTCTTCCTGCAATTACGGATGCAACGGCTACTTGCCAAAATTTTCTCATAGAACTCTGCCCGAATTTTGTCAGAATTTTGACTTTGGAAAACCTATAAATAGAGAAGGATTTTAATCATTTCAACTCACTCATTCACTTTCTCATCTCTTCTCTCTAAGCTTAAACGTCTTCCAAAGTGTTCTAAAGCTTTCATTTTCAAATCCCAAGCCAGTTACAATCTTCTAATCGATTTGCCAGTGCGGTACGGTCTAGAAGCTTCAGAGTGATGGTAATCAGTGGTTTGATTGAAGAAAGACACTTCACAATTGAAGTTGGTCGAGTACTTCGTATCAAAGCTTCCGTTTGTAGAAGTTGTAAGTTCATATGAAAACTTGCAGTATTTTCCAATGGTGGATTCAACTGGAAGCTAAAGTTCTTCCGACTGGAATAGTCCTCACAAGAGGAAAACCAATATACATCGCCATCTTTGCATTTGTTTTCTGATCTCTGCTTTTACATTTATTTACTTATGATATATATATTCTCTGTGATCTTATTACTAACTTTTTAATTAGCTATTTTCTGCTGCCTACTCTATTCATCCCCTATAGAGTATTGTGCTTTACGATTCATTCTTACAGATAAAACCTTTCCGACGCTCCCGAGTCAGTCCTGACACTCCTCTCAAGGGCTAACTGTAATCCCTAATTCAGTAGTACATTCTGTTCATGCTGCTGGGTTTGCTGTTGCTGATGGGCTGCCACCTGAAGCTGTTGAGTGGCCAAACGAATAACCTCCAAGAATGTTGTAGCATAGGGTACTGCTGTCGCTGCTGGCACTGCTAGTGGTGCAGGAGTTTCTGGAACCTGCTGTGCCACTGGTGTCACGACTCGCTCCCGAATAATCAGACACGAGTCGGACACGCCCAGCCTTCGTCGTTAGATACGACGAAGTAAGATGTACCAAGCTAAGGAAATCTAACCAGATAAACATGAATATATACAATCACAGCATCTATAAAACGTTCCCAGAATGATCACCATAATCCACAAATCCATATATCAAAATTGTACTAGTCATCAGGAATGAAATGTACAATATCTAGGAGTAAAGCTAAATAGGCTAAACCTGAAACCTCAAGCTAAGTCATGTGTCCATCCTGTTCAGCTAATATCCTGGGCTCTGGCCCATAGGGTAGAACAATATCCTGCAAGCACCTGCAACATATCCTAGTCATGAGCGGAGCTAAGTATATCCAAGGAATGAACATGTACATCATGGTATGAACAAGAAACAGAAAATATATGTAAAGTATAAGGAATAAGAACAAGACATGAAATTGAACAAAAAATACTGAAAGTAAACAGGGAACATGATATGAGTCCTGAACATGAAATACACCCTGAACATGAAGTACAACCTGAACATGAAATACAACCTGATCATGAAATACAACCTGAACATGACATGTGCAATATTGAAATACATCTAGATTGTGTGATCGGCTTGGGTAGATTCAATAAACATGAAATAGTACGGCTTTGGTCCCGCATACACGATGCGGGGCCTAAGCTATTCACATAAATAGTAACAGGGTTTGATCACACAACTGTAGTATTTCCCCTCCCAGACACAAGTAATCTATGAAACATGAAACCAGACAATACCGTGATACATCGTGTCAACAAGGAGATACAGGAATGAATATACAAGACATGAGAAATGAACAAGTCCGAGGAGTATACTTGCCTTGCGCAGGGTAATCAAGTGTTGGTAGAAGAGCTGGAAATCCTCCTGTTATGAATTACAAGTTGATTAATAAACAGACTAATTCTACTTTGGTTATCAATAATTTAGTTATGAATAGTTCCTGTATAAGTCCTAGCCTAGGATTACCTCTTCTAATCATGACTCTATAGGTTATCAAAATTAGCTATACTCTAAGTTAGCAAGAACCCAAAATCTAAATTAATTATCCCATATGACTAGTTTACCATATCATCCATATACACAAGGACTTGGCATTCCTAAACTGTTAGCTTCTACAAGCAAGGGTGTACTGCTCTTCAGTAGTCCCTACTAATTCTGATGATAGTCCTTATAAACTTATGCTAATGGATTCTAAAATTGATACCAGGTTTCTATTTACTTAATACATGCAGATACCCCCTGAAAAACAGTGAATGACTGATGTAGCTAAGGGCTGAACTTCAAAGTATCCTCTTTCTAACATGAACTATACTCATAGGTGCCTAGCTAATAGGTTTTTCCAGTTTTTACAGATCAGTCCTGAATAAGACTGACTTGGTTTAGTCTAAGCCAGGTTTATTAATAACCAATGGCCTTTACTGCCATTCCAACTAAAACTTCAGGCTACAGGCTTGCAACCCAGTCCTATTCAGTTGACATAGGACTGAACAATACAGTCCAGGAAGAATTTAAATATCAGTTCCTCACAGTCTTAGTCCTGGACAGGAACAGGATTTGGCAATACCAACCTTCCATTCCTGATCAGTACCAACCTAGCTTACTGATCAGGTTCAGTTCACAGATATCTTAATTCAGTCAACAATGTTAAATGCCTATCAGTCCTATCTCAGATATCAGTCAATGTATAACCAGTTATCAGTCCAAATATTTAATCAATTATCAGTCCAATGACCTATTATCCATAGCTTGTGGTTTGATTCCCCAGTTTTCAGGAGAATCAAATGCTAGTATGAAATCCATGTTTCAGTCCAACATGATACCATAGCAATTCAGTCCCTTGACAGGGTACTGATCATAGGCTACTTGGTTAACAGCCTAATCCTAATGTGGGACTGATATTCCCAATCCAAATCCAGTACAAAACCCAGTCCTATGCCTCAGTCCAACAGCAGGACAAGGTACAATCCTGACTTAGTTCAATATCCGTCTAATGACTCTCAATCCTGAAGCTGGACTCTATCAACTGGGTGAGTACTGATATCATATCAGTCTAATTGTACAATTATACAGTCCTAATTAGAACATGGGACAGTTCAGTCCATCAAAACTTTTTTCCCTGGGTATTTAACTGAAGATCAAACCCAAAGTCATTCTTTCCAAACAGGACTTACCTAAACCCCTTAGGTGGTCGAATTTCTCATGAAGTACTATAGTAAAACCCAAAGGAATTTATAAGGTTTACTCTTACAGTCCCATTCATCTCAGGTTTCAACTGATACACAACCTTATTCTAAAAGTTCCACAAATGCAAAAATCTGACAATAGAATATGTATAGGTTCTGGGAAAAATTTGGAGTTAAAATACTGGAAAGTTATAACAGCCATCTAACTGCACTCCCCAGCACATATCCTGACAACCACATAAACATAACCCCTGGACCCAAAGTTGACTGCAACTCTAAATGCAGTGTTGCCTTCAATATGTAAAATAGTGGTTCACAAGCCCTGTTCTTAAACCTCAATAAACCAGACACAATTTCCTGTTAAATCCCAGATGATGTAAGTTTCCAGTTCCATTACTTTCAGGAAATTAGAAACTTAAAATAAAGTTTGCAAGCAAAAACACAAAACTCTGGTATTAACATATCCAGGTTCCCATAGTCTAGGGTTAAGTCAAAATATTTAACCCAACTGTAATAGGTTAAAATCCCAGTCTATAATTGGACAGATATTGAGTAAGTTCAGCTAACACCTCAGTCTTCTAGTGTGCTACTGCTATATCATTTAAACTATGGCCGATACCAATCTCCTCATCATGACTGCTATTCATGTGAAACACAACTAATATAAACTGAACTTGCATTTCGATCCCAACTAAAACCATCTTGAAAACAGTTCACAAACCCCTACCCCTAATTCCAGGCTTGAAGGTTAGTTATGTTGAATTACTGATTCAAAATTCAGATGGCCTGAATAAGGAAATCTCAGTTCTAAAGTACTAGTTCTAATTTAGCTATACTAACTGGATTAATTTCCAGAATCATCACTCGTCAAGAAGAACAAAGTATAACCTGGTATAAATTGTGTCCAGAAGAAGAACTGGGAGTTTAGAAGATCGGATCCAATCCTTTCGATCCAAGAACAATCCTAATTCATACAAACACATAAGTCATGAAAAATAAAGAAGAGTATCACAACTCTGAGTTAGTTAGGAATCAGCAGGAAACAGTTGTACTTACGGGAATAACTGGTTCAATATTCAGATTGATCCCAATGAAGCACGATCCGTTGATCCATTACACAAAGGATTCTAATAAGAGAATCAATTACAGTTAAATCATATTATTTATAAATTCGAGATTCAAATCCTTAGATCGGAAACTCACCAACTGCTCTTGTTCTAGACATGGAAGGAGTGTTCGATCAATTGATCACGAACCAAATTCCTACAAGATTCGATCATTTAAGGAGAAGGAAATGAGAGTTTGTGATCCTGAAATTGAGTTCGAATCAGACAATTTGATACTTACTGAGATTTGAGTTTGACAAACAAAAGCTCGATCGTCAACGCACTGGAACGTCGATGGAGAGAGTTTCCCCTGATTGTGAATGCTCCGCCTTGCCGTTGGTCGATTGTTCACCGCCGAGATTCGATGCTCCGATCTACTGCTCATCAAAGGAGACCGCCATTGTTGCTCTTGCTGAATTTGTAAGGATGATAAAAGAAAGGAAGAAGAAAAGAAGGTCTGCAGTGAAAAGAAAGGAAAAGAAGTGTTTAAATAGCTGAGAATTGTGGTAGTACATGTTCTAACAACTGAATTTTTTGGAGGGAAAAAGAATTCGTCAGGTTGTTACTGAGCACATGGCTCCTAGAAATTCTATTAGCACAATTGAATTCAAATTTTGTGTTCTTCCTGATCGTATAATAAGGAGGAGAAGAAGGAAAATTCAATTGGAATTAATATTCACATCCCCATGGGACTGGATGGTAGACAGCCCATTGACTATGAAGTAATTCTAATAAAACAATTTAAGCCCAACTCTATAGTTAACTAGAATTAATAATTATAACTCTAGTTTATAAATCAATTAATATTTATAATTTAAATTAAATTTTATCTTATGAAAATTTACCAATTTGAAAAGGTGTGGTTGCAACTGGCTCTAACATAATCTCTACCCAAATCTGACCAGGAGTAGGCATTCCTTCTTGTTGCTGCCCTGTCGAGCCATGCTCTATTGGACGTTCTTCCACGTTGGCCTCGCCATCTACTGAGAAATAAGCGCCCTATAGGAAAAGATACAGGATATCAAATGACAGGACATGGAAGATTCGAGGATGCATTTCAAATTAACAATCAAGGTGAGGAAAGAGAAGACGAGGCAAGAAATCAAAGGGAACAAGATTGAAACTCCTATAATAATAACACCCCACAAGTCTGAAAATCAGATCTGCATGGGCCACCACTAAAACCTTATCACGCTTCAGTACCGGAATACGAGGACGAATATGGCCAGCTACACCTTATGATGTACAAAGACGTCACACAGCGGTCACGGTTGTCAAGAGACAAGGGGATGTATACTACAATCAAGTCATCTAGGGTCTTTCATTACATCTATGTCTCAATCATTCGAAACTAGAAAACAACAATTAATAAATATATAGGATAAAGCAATAACGTGTCCCCGATGTTTCATCAAAATGATCATAAAGAGCTAGCTTTATAGATCAGCTAGCCCAGGGAGTCATAAGTACATAATCATTTTCAGCTGCAGTCTAATTTAATTATAATTATGCATGGAAACTAAATATCCAGAATAACCGGCTAAACAGGTGTCGGTGGCTAAATGCCAGAACAAAACTGATGATACTAGAGTGGAGGAGAAAAAACCCACTCGAGTCCGTCGACGGCCATGCTCCTAGTATGCACCATTGTCGTCAGAAAAGAAGACTGGAACCTCGGGCTCTGCTACGAGATTTGGCCAAATAAAACCAGCGTGGTCAGCCCCGAATAGCAAGTACTACAAGGGAGCACATAAAAGAAAGACAAAACCCAGGCATAATAATAATAATAAGTCTTGGCTCATGTGTTGACACCATACGACACCCTTACAACCAAACGAGGACAAATGGTGCCAATATCGTACCGAGATAAAATACATCCTGTAACCATGATCAAGTTAGGACTTCTAATTGTAACTTCGGTCCATAGTCTGTCATAGCACGATAGCCCAACCCAACAATCAAACAAGGACATGAGTTGGACCATGCACCATGACAGTCCATGTTCTTCGGCTACTGACAGAAGATACAGAACACAAGCAAGTCATTTTATGGACGGCCAACCATTCCTATATCTTTCTATAATTGGCGGGGTTATCCCCGCAATGCTAGTTACAGGAATCCTCAGATCGTGTCATTTCCAGTAGAACTAGCCAATCCAATTCTGTAACGCGTAGCACATTGATTATGCATCGGTCCCTCGAAGGCTACCGGACGGAACACATAACACATAACACGTAGGAGTCGAATATTGTCATCCACTATAGGCAGATTATTAATATCTATGGCGGCCAACCCAAAACGTCAGGACGGGACCTGGGGTGTCTAGAATAACATGTCTCGAGATTCTTTCCCTCCCAATGCACCTACTGGATTGAGTTGCTTAGTTAAATCCTATGTTCTTGGGCTCACATGTCGTGGTCACATGATCATTCCCTTAGATGTCGTACATAGTACTAGTACCCTAAGTATGAATCCATACTGGCTCATGGAGTCCCACATATGGATCCATTCTTAGTGTAATGCATCACTCCACAAACAACACACCACGTAATTGTCACTGACTGTTTATCATGTATGTGCTGGAAACTTAGAATGTACCGACGTTTCATGCGTAGGACCTCTTAGCATGTAGGGTAGCACATCAGTGCACACATAGGTTGTACCTCAGTACACACATAGAATATACTAGCTCATGCATAGGTAGACAGGTCAAAAAACAAAGCCAAGTCCCATAGTCATCTACTAGGCACATAAGTCACTTAGGCCCGCAGGCTCATGGGTCAACGTACGTGGCTCTCGGGTACATGAGACGTGCAGTAGCGCACAGTGGCACGAACAGCACACTGCACGAATGGCACACAATGGCACGAATGGCGTGAATGGTGCATTGTGCGCGAATGGCGCACAGTGGCGTGAACGGGTGACACGGCAGCACAAAGCGCACGCGTGGAGGGTCATCGTCCCTGCCAGCAGCGAGCTTTTGGCCATGGAGTTTTAGAAACTTTTAATGTCCATAACTTGGGCTATAAGACTCAGAATTGGGCAAAATAAAAGCCAAAATTGAGTAAAATCGAATTCTATACAACATAGAACAATTGGTTTTCAAAAATAAGCAAGTTTAATAGATCAAAACCATAGAAACCCATAAAACTCTAGTTTTAGAAACTTAGATCTTCACAAAAATAGCCATTAAAATTGAAAATTCGAAGAACTAAACTTGTAAAGAATGAAGAGATGAACAATCTAAGCTAATAATATCAAATAAATAACAAGAAATTAAAAAATACAAGTGGTCTCTCCATTTTGTGCAAGGTGTGCTTACATAAAAGTGGTTGGGGGAAATGAATGAGGGTTAATGAGAGGAGAGAGATAGAGAGAGAGAGAGAGAAGAGAGAGAGAGAGAGAGAGAGAGAAGAGAGAGATAGAGAGGAAGAAAATATTTATAGTGGAGGTGGGTTGGTTCATAAAACCTTAATCCTAGCATGTCCTAACCATGTGGCTAATATGACATGTTAATTGTTACATGCTACAACTAATAAATTAATGAAATTAAACCCTGATCACAACACGGTCCAAAAATCCTATCATTGAAGTAGTGAACCACGTCTACAACCAAACAAGGACAAGGGGTAGCACACTATTCCGCGATGAGATATTGTTCCATGCCATAACTAGGTACAAAAAATAAAAAAATAAAGGATCACCGGTGCACGTGTATAGATACCATATACAAAAAACATATAACAAATACATTTATCGGAACGGGGAGTAACATCTCTACCCTTCTTAGAAAAAATTTGTCCTTGAAATTTCAGCCAAGACAAGAAAGAGAAAATAGGACAAGCCATACACTAATTACAAGACTAATTACACATGCACTCCTATCGATTTCTAGCAGGCACTTAGAGAACAATCATCCACCGTACCAGATGTAAATCAAGCAGGGAAACAGATTACGAAGGCATAAGAGTAAACATACCTTCTGAGTCAAATAAGTATGGATATCAAGATCTAATCTCGTCATCGCGCTCCCATGTCGACTCTCTTGGTGAATGATGGCCCCAAGCAACACGAACAAGACTAATAGTCCGGTTCTTGAGCACCTTCTCTTGTCGATCCAAAATAGATACGGGTTGTTCCTCATAAGTCAGGGAGGTACCAACGACCAGCTCAGAATGATCGATAACATGACTCGGATCAGGGATACACCTACACAACTGAGATACATGAAACACAACATGTACATCACGTTGCGAAGGAGGAAGGGCAAGACGATGAGCAGCATCGCCTACACGAACGAGAATATCAAACGGACCAATGTATTTCGGACTAAGCTTTTCTCATGATCCAAATCTAATGACACCCCGAGTAGACAAAATTTACAGAAATACTTGGTTGCCAACACCAAACTCTAGAGGCCTACGATGTTGACCTGCCCAATGATGGTGTCGATCCTGTGCAACTCAAAGTCGCTCTCTGATCAACATGACTATCTCTACTGTGTACATGATCATCTCTAGTCCCAATAATTTTTGTTCTCCTATATCGTCCCATGCTAGAGAAGATTTGTGCTTCCTTTCATATAATGTTTCAAACGGAGCCATTTGAATACTTGCCTGATAACTGTTATTATAAGAGAACTCTACTAAATGGAGATGATCTTTCTAAGATCCATCGAAGTCTAAGGTACAAGCCCGCAACATATCTTCTAATGTCTGAATGGTTCTCTCTGTCTGCCCGTCTGTCTGCGGGTGGTAAGTTGTACTGAACCTCAACTTGGTACCCAAACTTCGATGCAAACTCTGCCAAAAGTTAGAGGTAAACCGTGTGTCTCGATCTGATACTATGCTAATTAGAACACTATGCTGCCTCACTATCTGCTTCATATACATTTCTGTCAACTGCTTCGTAGACTGTCCCACTCTAAAGGGAAGAAAATGAGCAACCTTCGTGAGCCGATCCACTATCACCCAAATTACGTTTCGACCAGTCGGGGATCTAGGTAACCCGGTCACAAAATCTATCATGATGTGCTTCCACTTCCACTCCAGAATAGGAAGCTGTTGTAACAATCATGCTGGCCTCTGCTGCTCTACCTTCATTTGCTGACATACCAAATATCTGGAGACAAATCTCGCTATCTCCCTCTTCATACCATTCCACCAAAAGTGCTTCTTTATATCCTGATACATCTTTGTTCCTTCGGGATGTGTAAAGTAAGGAGAACTATGAGCCTCTGACATAACTTCATGTCGAAGCTCTCCACTTGGTATACAAAAACGGTTTTCAAATTTAAGTGTACCGTCTTCATGGATTACTACTCATTCTTGAGACCTGACGTACATTCTGATCGAAGCCTCTGGATCTGCGGGTCCTCTGCCTGTACGGCTCTGATCCTCTCTACCAAAGTAGACTGAATCTGCAAACTGGCCATAATTCCTGTATCCTATGGCAAGATCACGTCAATCCCTATCTCCTGAAGATCCTCTAAAATGTACCTCTGCGAGGTCAAGTTGAATGCACTACCTCTCCTGCTCAAGGCATCTGCTACTATATTCGCCTTGCCTAGATGATACTTCAGATTCACATCAAAATCTTTCAGTAACTCCAACTATCGTCTATGTCTATGTTCAGGTCCATCTGATTGAATACATAATTTAAGCTCTTATGATCAGTGTAAATCTCTACTCGCTCCTCATACAAGTAATGCCTCCACAATTTAAGCAAAAACACCACTACTGTTACCTCCAAATCATGGGTCGGATAGTTCTTCTCGTGATCCTGAAGCTGTCGAGATGCATATGCTATCACCCTACCATGCTGCATCAATACACATCTGAGTCCTTTCCCGGATGTATCACAATATACTGTAAACCCTCCCAATCCTACTGGAAGCGTCAAGATCGAGACCGAGATCAATCTCTTCTTTAATTCTTTAAATGACGCATAACACTCTGCTGACCAAACAAACTCTATATCCTTACGCATCGAACGCGTCAAGGGTGTTGAAATCCTGACAAAGTCTGCCATGAACCTCCTGTAGTAACCTGCCACTCCCAAAAAATCACGCACATCTGCTATCGTCTTCGGAACTGGCCAATTCTCCATGTTTGCAAAAATAAAAAGTTTTGATACAAAATAAGAAAAGAAGAAGAGTATAAGAGTACAATTGAATTCTAGGAAAGTACAACTATAAAAATCTGATAAGAAGACGATCACTTTATCCCTTGGACTATGCGATGTCGGAGAAGAGAAGCTCTTGAACGTGCTGTAACAACTTTGTCAGAAGATTATGATCATTAGTGATGCTTGAAAAGTAATTTTGAACTATATTTATAGAGTTTTGAGATAACTGTTAAGTAGTTATCATGATTGGAGTACAGACAGATTCTGTACTGGTTGGTGCACAATCATCCAGTCGCGTGAACGGTTGGCTTAACTGCATATGACGTATGGCATTCTATGATAGAAGTGCGCTTGGTCATGGGCAGTGTTGCGTGTGCATTCTTCAAGATTAGTGGCATGCGTGCCACGTTATCTAACTGCTTCTGGATGATGATTGATTGGTGCCAGTAGATGAATGGTGCGATCCATTGATTGGCGCCAACTGTCGATTGGCGCTAATTATGGAAAACACTGAGTAGGAAGAGCTTCATTACTTCGCGCCATTGATGAATGGTGTAGAGAAACAAACAACCGTCATTATGACGAGTCTGACAAAATCTCCTCGAACGCTGCACGCTCGAGATTCGATAAGATTTTCATCGACTGACGTGTTGTCAGTGATCATGACTGACAACTTAGCTTCTCGAGAAAGATTTCCATTTGGCAGTTTGCACGATCTGATGGTGGCACGAATGGGCATTGGATGCCATTAGGCACTGGACGCCATCTGAATGCATTCCAGCGCCATTTATGAATGTGTTATGCACTGTCTTGATATATTTTAAGCTTCTACGAGACCTCCTTCAAAATTTTCAAAATTTAAAATTTGAAATACTTTGAATAAGAAGCGTTCAGGCGCGATTCACGCACGTCAGAATCTCAACAGTCCTTACATTTTGAGCAAGATTTGCACGACCGTTACGCACTAATTTAGGCTATCAATAGCCTATTAAGAGGAGAGAGAGAGAGTTTCTTTGAAATTTTCTCTCTCGAACTCTCTGTCTTCTTCTTCCTCTCGATCTTTCGAAGTTCCCCTTCGACCAAATGCCTTTCAAGAGATCTGCGGCTGAGAAAGGCAAGAAAGTGGTCGAAGCCACATTGCACGTGCCGTCGTTGAGGGTACCTCAACATGTGTCGTTGTCGACAAAAGGCGAAGAAGCCAACCCCGCTCTCGAAGGTGAGAAACTGGCCGGAGATGATGAATGGTACAACTGGCACGATTTGAGAGTTGGCGCCATCCAGTAACTCGCACGAACTATGGCCGGTGTCAATTGCCTCTCTCGGAGTGTTGATTGGCGTTGCACTTTTTTTAACACAAACCACATCTTTCAGAGTGTTTGTTATCAAAAAAATGTGCACTCCCTTTGTTTATTCAAAATGCGCCGCGCTATGCTCAATTTGTCAATTCGTGCATAGAAACTGTCGCACGAATTTAGAATTGTCATGTCATGTCGTACGAATTAGAACTGACATGCCTGTCGCACAAATTAGAACTGACATGCCATGTCGTGCGAATTAGAACTAACATGCTTTACCTTGTAAGGATACCTTTTCATGCTTTTAACTCTTATTTTGCCTTTCTGCAGCGTCAATGGGGATCCCGAAAACTGAGGTCACCGTCAAAGAGGAAGTGTTGTCTCCTTTTGTCAAAGAGGAGTTGGTGACTATCAAGGAGGAAATAATTCCTAAAGTCGAAATTCCGGTAAAGAAAGAGCCGGCATCAGAAGGCAGTGGTACTGGGAGCTCCAATCACCCAGCTCCTGTGGATGACCTTAATCAACTAGGGCCTTTATATGCGCAATGGTTGAGAGAGTGGTACCTGCCCCAGTATGGCCATCCTCGGGCAAATGAATAAAGGCATCTTTTCTTTCTTGTCTTCAATGTTTCCTGTTTTGATGTTGCCTTTTTATGTTCTAAGATGTAGTTTCTTTCTCTTCTTTGCAAGTGTAGTCCTTTACTCCTTTTTATGGAGAAAGAAATAAAAAACTTTTCTATTTGCTCGTTTGTTGTGATGTTATCTTTTGAAACAATATTTATCAGTGACGAATCGTTGATGCAGATAGTGGAATTCAGAGTTAATGTGGATATGAATTCATAAATCTGTTGATTACTCTTAAACCAACCGGGGCTCAAGAATATGATATCTTTTAAAACTACTGTATTTCAAAAGATGATATTTGTGATAATATGTTGTGGTGAATATTATGGGTTAATATTTTGAAGATGTACCATAAGATCTAGTTGGACTCTACTGGAGACTTTTGAGGACTTATTATCTGTGGGTTTTATTCACAAAAGAGTGAATGAAAGATAATAATTCGAAGATTTGCGTATGTACAATACTTATTAGAAAGTATCAAACATGATATTTTTTTAGAAATTTGCCATTGATAGGTATCATAGAGATTCGACCGCCCATCCATGTTAGCTGATAAGCTCACCTTTCCACTTTGGCTCGAACTTGCCTTTGCTAATGTGTGTCATAGTCATAGGACGTCTGACAGTAAGGACTAGCTCGCCTTTTTGAAAGGTTCGTACTTTGACTTTGCGGTTGAAAGCTTTTGAGATTCGGGCTTGATATAGCTCAATATGCTGTTGAGCTAGCAACCGCTTCTCGTCGAGTGCTTCAAGCTCTTGAAGGCAAAGATGATCGTTGTTTTCCACCATTAACTCGTTGGCAATAGCTATCCTTAAGGATGGAATTTGAATCTCTAACGGTAAGACAGCTTCGCATCTATACATCAGAGAGAAGGGTGTACAGCCAGTTAGGGTACCTACAGTGGTGCGGTACGCCCATAGGCATTCTCCAAGCATTTTACTCCAGTTGTGTTTATTGGTAGAAACAAACTTGAGGAGATTGATGATTGTTTTATTGAATGCTTCTGCTAAACCGTTGGCTACGGGATTGTAAGCTATAGAAGCAATATTGTTGATTCGAGTGTCATTACATAATCAAGTAAATGCTTGACTTATGAACTGAGGTCCGTTGTCACGGATAATTCTTCGAGGAACTCCAAATCGATAGATAACGTGATGCTTGATAAAGCTGATGACACTGCTTGTCTTGAGTTTGGCTAGGGGAATTGCTTCTGCCTATTTTGAGAAGTAATCGGTTATAGCTAGGATAAACCGATGTCCTCGAGATGATGACGGATTAATAGGACCAATAACATCTATGCCCCAGGCTTCAAAGGGCCAAGATGCTGCAGTTGGATGCAAGAATTTGAACGGTTAGTGTATGAAATCTGTATGGATCTGACATGCTCTGCATTTCTTTGCATATTCAATTACATCTGCCACCATAGTGGACCAATAGTATCCCATGCGTCGGATGTGATCTTACAGCTTAGGACTGGGCTGATGTGCACTACAGACACCGTTGTGAGCTTCACGTAGTATCTGTTTTACTTCATCTCCCGTAAGACAACGTAAGAGCATGCCGTCAAAGGACCGTCGGTAGAGTGTCTTGGACAAGTAATTGTAATAGAACTAGAGTGACCGACGACGGATTGTCGTAGCTTCTTTAAGGTCTTTCGACAAGATGTCATGTACTGCAAAGTCGATGAAAGGAGTTCTCCAGTCTTCGCTAGTAGTGCCAATCTCAATCGCATTACTGAATTCAATGTTCAAATTATTCTCGACACAGAATAATTCTTGATTAGCAATGACGATTAGTTGTTGCATTTTCACAGGAACAGCTAACACGACAGCTAGACCAGCAAGTGCATCGGCTTCTGTATTGCATGTTCGGCGTACATGCTCAATAAAGAAACCTTTGAATGACATAGGCTGTTTAACTGCTGCTTCTTGATAGGAGATGAGATCTTGGTGTCGAACCTCATACGTACCTCTAACCTGATTGACAATCAGTTTAGAGTCTCTGTATACTTCAAGATAGTCGATATCCAGCTGTTTAGCTAACTGGAGACCGATGAGCAAGGCTTTGTATTCAGCAACATTGTTAAAGCATGGCTCGTCCAGAGAATAGGCTCTTTAAATGGCTAGTCCATCTGGGGATACAAGGATAATTCCTACTCCAACAATGATAATACCGTTGGATCCAATTCTAGATGCACCATCAAAGAATAGACGCGAAGCGAGCATTCCTTCTGAGATAATATTGGACTCTAGAGTTTCATCAGAAATTTTGTCATAGAGTTTTAAAGTTTCAGGAACCGGATGAGCAGCCAAGAAGTCAGCTAGGGCTTGACCCTTAACAGGCTTTTATGGGACATAGACCATATCATATTGTGCTAGCAATATCGTCCATATAGCAAGTCTGGAGTTGAGTGTGCCGGGCTTTTTCATCAGAACTCTCAGAGGATTGACTCTGGAGATGACATGGATGGTTTTGCCAGTGATGTAATGACGCGTCTTCTGGATGACAAACATCAAGAGTAAGCATTCTTTTTCGACCGGGCTGTATCGATGTTCAGCACCAATCATTGTTCGACTGAGATAGTAGATTGCTTGTTCATGGCCTTCATTATTCTTCTGGGCTAGGAGGGCACCAAGAGAATGATCCATTGCTCGAACATACATCAGGAAGGGTATTCCGATGATCGGAGGCTCTAAGATTGTAGGGTTCATCAAGTATCGCTTAATGTCTTCAAATGCTTGCTGGTATTCATCAGTCCAAACGAAAGATACACATTTCTTCATCAGTTGAGTGAACAGTCTGCAGCGTCCAGAGATATTTGAGATGAATCTTCTAATATACGCAAGTCGCCCCTGGAATCCTCGTAGCTCTTTTAGGTTGCATGGAGGACGCATCTCTTGGATGGCTTTGACTTTTTTGGGATCAACGTGTATACCCTTAGAGGTAATAACGGATCCAAAAAATTTTCCACTAGAGACTCCCAGAAATGACTTGGTAGGGTACATTTTGAGTTGATGTTGACGCATTATATCAAAGATAGTCCTTAAGTCTTGGATGTGATCTTTCTTTAAACGACTCTTGACAACAAAATCGTCGACATAGCATTTGACTGTTTTTCGTAAATGCTCACAAAAAATAGTACTCATAGCCCGCAGATAGGTGGCACCAGCATTCTTAAGACCAAATGTCATGACTGTGTAGCAGTAGACTCCTAGAGGAGTGTGGAAAGATGTATGATTTTCATCTTCGGGGTTCATCATGATATGATTATATCCAGAGAACCCATCAATGAAAGATATTCGTTCGAACCCGCAGGTATTGTCGATCATGAAATCAGTGAATGGAAGAGAAAACTCGTCCTTGGGATAGGCTGCATTAAGGTCTCTGAAGTCGATGCAGACTTAGAATTTTCTATTTTTTTAACCGGGATGACATTAGTCACCCAGTCGGAGTATTGTTCCCCCCTAACAAAGCCGCAGACGATGAGCTTTTTGACTTCAGCTTCTATAGTGTCCATCATATTAGGTCAGAATCGTCGCTGTTGTTGTTTAACCGGTCCAACATTCGGTAAAATGTTAAGTTTATGAGTAGTAACTTGAGGATATAATTCCGACATATTTTTATAGCTCCAAACGAATACATCAATGTATTCTCTAATGAGCTGGATCAAGTCTTATTTATCTGTCTCAGTGAGACTTTTGCTGATAAAGATTGGCCTTGGAGATCTTTTATTTTCGACATTAATTTGGATTAGCTCGTCCTTAGTGGGTGGTTTACGCTATTCGAAGCGAAGCTCCCATTGAGTATCCATCCTTTGTATCCAAAGCTCTTCCTCATAAGCTTCGATAAAGTCATCATTGTCATCGTCTTCTGGAAATTCAGTTGTCACCATATTAACAGATAGAGTCAGTTGATGAACTTCCCCTATGCTGGTGTCTGAGTCCCATGAAACGGAATCGAAAGAATGAGATCGAATCTGTTCGTCTGATTCTGATCTATCTGGGGTTGTGTTCGGCGTAATGTAGCTTAACCCGTGTATGGTCCTGTTATTGTATTGTGATGACTTTCCTTTCGGAGCAGGTAGTCGGATGGGGGTACGTCTACCTTTGCCTCCATTCAGTCCAGACCCAAAGTTGTAACCCATTTTTTGGATGATGTTCTTGGAGTGATGACTATAATGACGCAGTTGTATTCTTCCACGGTTGTCATTTTTAGAATCACTATCAAGAATAGTTATTTGGTTACGTTCTCTGCTGAAAAGAATCTGATGCTCATCATCGTTCCGTGGAGGAACTACAAAGAATGAACTTTGCACCGGTTCGTACACGATCTTATCTTAGAAAGATTGAATTGCTCCTAAGGTGAGAGGTTCGAATTTGTTCAAAATTTCTAAGTAATATTGTACATAATAATTGACATCAATATACTGTGAAGGAGACATTGCTTTATTGATATTTTCAGTCTCAACAGTTATAACAACATTTGTGACCTTGGCTGGAGATGCTGCCAGGTCGATAACAAGAGGAGGAAAAAGAGAAGTAGTAGGCTTGTTACGACGAAGGTCGATAACAAGAGGCTCAGAAGAGGTGAGTTCCCTTTGCTCCACTTTTTTAGTAGGAGGAGCAAGAGTGATGATTAGCATCTGAGAGGAAGAAGGACGAGAGGTGCGTCTTTTGACTGGAATCACCAAAACATTATCTGGATCATCTTTTTGGTTTTCTTCAGTGTCCATAGCCAACACGACCTTCATGTACTCTTCTTTGTACATTCTGGATTCCGTATAGTAGGCTTCGATACCTCAAAAATGATTGATGTCAGTAATTTTCTTCTTGATCTATCCGTTGTCATCTACGCATTTGAAACAATGAAGAAAAGTGGATGGCACAATGTTATGTTCATGCAGCCATGGCCTTCTTAGTAGCAGATTGTAGGAAACGTAGTTGTCAATCACATAGCAGGTGACTTTTGTACGTGTTGAATATTTGTGATAATTTTTATTGATAGTCTCTTGGCTATTTATAGCCTTACAATCCTCATCATTACATTAAACCCTCTGTGAAATATTCTGTGGCATATTCTTACATACCAAATATACCAACATGATATTTCAATATACTTATTCTAATACCAAATATACTATAAAATTATTCTAATACCAAATATACCAACACTCCCTCTCAAGATGGGCGAAAGATATCACTAAGCCCATCTTGTCACATCTTCTAATCATGCTCACAGAGCTAAGTCCCTTGGTCAGCCTGTCTGCTACCTGATCCTTGGTTGGAATGTGGCCTAGCTTAAGTAGTCTACTAACCAACTTCTCCTTGATGAAGAACCTATCGATCTCGATGTGTTTTATCCTGTCATGTTGTACTGGGTTGTTTGCGATACTAATAGCTGACTGGTTGTCATACCATAGCTTTATCTTGGCTCCTTGATCCAGCTTCAGCTCCACCAGCATATTCTTCAACTATAGCAGCTCTGCAACTTCCAAGGCTATAGCTCTGTACTCCGCTTCAGCTGTCGATCTAGCTACTAATGACTGCTTCTTACTTCTCCAAGAGACCAAGTTGCCTCATACAAATATGTAGTATCCCGAGGTAGACCTCCTGTCATCAGCACAGCTAGTCCAGTCAGAATTACAGTAGCCTTCGATGCCCACATGTTTATTCTTCCTGAATATCAGTCCCTTCCCGAGGGCACCCTTCAAGTATCTCAGAATCTGGTATACTACGTCCATATGACCCTTGCGTGGATCATGCATGTCGCGGCTCACCACACTTACTACAAAACAGATATCAGGACATGTGTGTCTCAAATAGATCAACTTGTCTACCAGTCTCTGGTATCTGTCCCGGTCAACTGGTTCTCCAGCCTCATTGCTCAGCTTGAACCTCTGATCGATCGACATCGCTGTAGGTTTGCATCCCAACAACCTTGTCTCTGTGAGAAGGTCTTGCGCAAACTTTCTTTGAGAAAGAATAATCCCCTTTGCTCCTCGAGTAATCTCAATCCCAAGGAAGTACCGAAGAAGGCCCAGGTCCTTCACCTCGAACTCCTTGCCAAGCTTCCCTTGAGTCGGGTAATCTCATGCTCATCGTCTTCTATGATAATCATATCATCCATATATACCGTAAGCATGTGATATAGCCTCCACTCTGTCGGAAGAATACAGTATGATCAGCATTGATCTACCGATATCCCATTGCTATCATCGCCCTCCTAAATCTGTCAAACCATGCTTGAGGAGACTGCTTCAGTCCATAGAGGGACTTCTTCAACCTGCAAACCTTGCCCATTGTCTGATTGGTGTCGAATCCTGGTGATAACTCCATGTAGACCTCCTCTACTAGATCTCTATGAAGAAATGCATTCTTCACATCCAGTTGGTGTAGCTTCCATCTACCATTCGTTACCAGAAAAATCAGGGTCCTGACAATGCTCATCTTTGCCACTAGTGCAAAAGTCTCATCATAGTCAATATCGTACGTCTGACTGTATCTTTTTGCCACTAGTCGAGCTTTGTAGTGCTCAACCTATCCATCTGGATTCTGCTTTACAGTAAAGACCCACTTGCATTCGACTGCTCTCTTTCCTTCTGGCAGTTTTACCAGCTCCTAAGTGTGGTTCTTCTCAAGAGCCCCAACTCTTAGTGCATTACCGCTTTCCACTTTGGATCGTTCTTGGCAACCTGTCAATTGTTAGGTACAGTAATACTATCCAAAGACGCAATGAATGCTCTATAAAAAGAGAAGATATGGTCATATGAAACAAACTGAGCAAGGTCCCAACCATATCTATCAGAAGGATTTCCCGCATTGCTGCGAGTTGTCCTCCATACTGATAATGGTGTGGGAGGAGTATAAAGAATGATATCACCTGAAGAGAAATTTGGTGGTGGTGTAGGTGTCTCGGGAGTCAAGACGGACGCAGACAATGGACTTGGCACTGTAGGTACTGGTCCTGCAGTGTGCTTTCCTCTCTGGCTGTAGGTAAGTATCTTCTCCTGAGTCGTGGGCCTAACACCTCTCATCTCCTCCCCATGCTCCTCTTCACCTTCATGTTCTTTCTCAATCGCACCTCCATGCCATACTCCTAAATTGGTCACCAGGCTTTCACCAATCTTCCCCTTTTGCCTCATACTCGTAGTATCAAGTAAGTTGTTTGAGGTTCCCTCCGGACGGTAGTATGGCTCATGCTCCCTGAAGTGAACATCCATCCACGAAGATGCATTTGACTACTCTAGGATCAAGTTTTCCAATTGACGGTCTGTTTTCCTTCAAAAAACACACGCAGCCAAACACCTTCAGTGAAAGTATCCCATTATTATTTTCTTACAATATTTTACATAAAAATTTCCATCACAGTACCTTCGAAAGCATCCTATTGATTAGTTGAGTTGCTGTCAACACTGCATGTCCCCACAGATTCTATGGGACATTCATATCGATCATCACTACACCAAAATATGTTATTTGCAACACAATTTTTTTATTAGTAACGGTTATAGCTGTTACAGACTAACTATGTTTAAAGGGGAAATTTATGAAATGCCCAAAAAACGAAAAAGTTTTATAAAAAACCCACCGCGCAATAAAATTTTATCGCGTGCCCAGAATTAGCAAAAAATATATAAAGAGGGTTCCGAATGACCTTTTTGCCCTTCCTTCTAATTTATTGAAAACACCCACGAAACTACTCTTAAAAAAATGTTTCGATACTTCATCTTCTTCCATACGCTGCTCACTTTCGAATCTAGGTTTTCTCCTCAAAAATCTTCAAAAATTCGTCGAAAAATTTCGGAAAGACCGAGACAAACGACAAAAGTGCTAAAACGGAGGTCAAAACATCATTTTTTTTGCGATTCTAAAATTTTGGAAGGTCATCTAACGAAGAAGCTGTTACTTTCAGGCTCCTCGAAGATATGCTCGTTTTGGGACAAATCGGGCCTCGTTTCGACCTCCCAGTCAAAAGTTATGGCCCTTCAAAGTTTCAACTGACCATAAAATGCAGGAGAATGGTCATTCTCCGTGTTAGAACACGAAAAATGTTAATTTCGCATGAGGGTGGCCATTCTCCGTGTTAGTAACACGGAGAATGTCATTCTCCGTCTTAATTTATACGGAGAATAGTCATTCTCTGTGTTAGTAACACGGAGAATGGCATTCTCCGTCTTAATTTACACGGAGGATGGCCATTCTCCGTGCTAAATTACACGAAGAATGGTCATTCTTCGTCTTAATTTACACGGAGAATGACCATTCTCCGTGTAATTTAGCACGGAGAATGGTCATTACAGTGTTAAAACGCAGGAGAATGGCCATTCTCCGTATTAGAAACACGGAGAATGCCATTCTCCGTGTTAAATAAAACGGAGAATGCCATTCTTCGTGTTAAATAAAACGGAGAATGGCCATTCTCCGTGTAATTTAGCACGGAGAATGGTCATTCCAGTGTTAAAACGCAGAAGAATGGCCATTCTCCGTGTTAGAAACACGGAGAATGCCATTCTCCGTGTTAAATAAAACGGAGAATGCCATTCTCCGTGTTAAATAAAACGGAGAATGGCATTCTCCGTCTTAATTAAAACGGAGAATGACATTCTCCGTGTTAATTTACACGGAGAATGGTCATTCCCAGTGTTAAAACGTAGGAGAATGACCATTCTCCGTGTAATTTAGTACGGAGAATGGCATTCTCCGTTTCTAAATTACACGGAGAATGGCCATTCTCCATGCTAAATAACACGGAGAATGATATTCTCCGTGTTAAATGACACGGAGAATGGTCATTCAAATGTTAAAACACAGGAGAATGGCCATTCTCCGTGTTAGAAACACGGAGAATGCCATTCAACACGGAGAATGACATTCTCCTTGTTAAAAATACAGGAGAATGACTATTCTTCGTGCGTTATCGACGGAGAACAGTTGACAGAAACCTAATTTTTTATTTTTTTGTTTTGTGGAAAAAAATTTGACATTCGAAGAAGAAGAAGAAGAAGAAGAAGATAAGCGATGATCGGAGTTCGACTGAAAAAAAAGTATGGTGAACTACGAATGATCTTTACGATCTCTGCTAAAGATGAGAGCAATGGAATTCAGATCTCTCGTGAAGAAGAAGAAGAAGAAGAGAATCGCAATCCAGATCTGAGTTTGTGCGGAGGGGTAGTTATGGTATTAATTTTGTAAATACAGAACATCTAAAGGGAATCTTGGAATACTTAATGTGGAAATATATAATTATGGACATTTCATAAAACCCATCATGCGGGTGGGTTTTTCATAAAAACCAAACCCGAAATTGGGTTCCTCAGCAATTTCTAGATGTTTAAAATCGTGACAATTGATAAATATCTGTTATAAAAATACTAATTTTGTAATTTAGATTTTTTTTCGTTTATCATACTAAAAACCGTGGCAAATGACAAGGTGAAATTTTCCAACCCTAAAATTTCTCGCACATTCTTTTCGGGGTAAAGTGCATTTAAACCATCCTTAGATGTGACGAAAACGCAATTAAAGACTCCCTGATTTGAAAAACTCAAAAGGTTACAAAAATGCTCAAATCACCCCCTAAGCTAACTTTTCTGTTAACGGGAGTTAAAATGGGGTTGTGTTGACCATTTTACCCCTGGGCTATCTAATATTAACTTGTTAAAAACGGTTAGTTCTAAAATTATTTTGTTAAAAACGGTTAAGCAAAAATACTTGCTAAAAAGTGGATAAATATTAACAAAGGGAAAATGGTCTTTGCTAGTAAAATTATTTATTAAAATTATTTTAATTAATATTAACTTGTTAAAAACGGTTAGTTCCGTCAAAAAAGTGGATAAATATTATTTAAAATTATTTTGTCATAAATTATTTTTTATTTAACAAATATATAAATATTTTTGGGAAAAACAAAACTGATAAATACAAAAAAAATCAATTCTTAAAAAATAGAAATGATGAAAAACTGGGAAAAATACCAAATAAAAAACAAAAACATACTATTAAAATATGGAAAAAAAATAAAAAATAGACAAAATATTCCAAAAAACCAAAAAATGAGGATAAATCTTAAACAATAAAAAAAGACAAAAACAAAAACTATACAAATTTGAAAATAAAAGTCACTCTTAAAAAACTAGAAAAGATTATTAAAAAGATGGAAAAAAATATGAAATAAGAATTAAAAAAAGGAAACAAAAAAACAAAATATTAAAAAGATTATTAAAATAACTTTCAGTTCTTAAAAAGATAGAATTCTCATGCTTGATGTCATTTTCGAAAATAAATGTTTATAATCTAATAGTAGGTTTTCATCTTAAATTTTTTCTGAAAAAAAAATCTTTTAACAAATGTCCGGTTAGTCCTGAACTATCCAGCCATTTAACTTAGGGCATGTTTTGTAAACCGTATTTGGAGCTAGATAATTGTAACTAATATTATATTATTTAATGTTTTATAATAATTATAATCTTAATTAATTATTATAATCGTAGTTAATAATTTATTAATTACAATTTTATTATAATATTTATTAATAATAATTTAATCATAATTATAATTATAGTTAATAATTTATATATTATTATAATTTTAATTAATAATTTAGTAATCATCATTATAATCATCATTATAGTCTTACTTAATAATTTATTAGTCATGACTATTATCGTAATTATTTATTTATTAATTCTAACTGAAATTGCAAATCTTGGTACAAATTTATTTTCATCACATGTATTACTTAAACAAATAACTTAAATATTACTAAACGTGTCAAAAATCCAAAAATAAATTGCAAAACATGTATGTCGAAGCTTGGTTCGGGTTCAGTAGCTGCCACCGCCTTTGTCGATTCTCTAGGAATAGGCTATAAACCTTGGCCTCGGTGCTCCTTTAATTCTTTCATTAAATTCCACATTAGAATTTGATAGTGTTCTGAAAGTTTCTCATCCTCCCATAGTAGAAAATCACAAGAATTTGTTAAAAAATTTGCACTCCCGTAGAATCATCTTGCATGATTTGTTGGTGTCAATAAAGTTTTCAATGGGCTAATTAATCCACAATAGCAATAAATTGTTCTTCCATAATTTCTATTTGGACATCTTGAGAAAAAAAAGGAATAAGTAAAAAAACTTCAAACATTAAATGAGAGCAAATAAGTAAAAAAAGGGAGTATAAAAAAAATTTGCAGTTGGATTTGAGATCTGTAGGTAAGAAAAAGCTTCAATACATTAAATGAGAGCAAATAAGTAAAAAAAAGGAATATAAAAAAAATTAAATATTATTTTTCCTTCCAACCAACCGATCAAAAAATAAAAAATATAAAGCTTAGGTTTTATTTTTCAAACAAACATTCTTATAAAGAGAATGAAAGAAAGCAGCAGCCACAATGTAACCATTAGCATTAGGGGTATTTTCGGGATTGCACTTTTTTTAATCCAAAATATGGGCTCTAACGGCTAGTTCTAACGTCATTTTGACAGAAAAGAACATTCCGAGCAAAAACGGTTTTGCGGGAGGTGCAAACTGCTTAAGTTTTCTAAAAGGTCTTATTTTGCGAACGAGACAACTCTAAGAAGGGTTTAAAAGCACTTTACCCTTGTTTTCGTCGTTCCCTCCCTCTCCAATTTGCCAAATAAAACCTCTCTCACACTCTTATCTGGAAACCCCTCCCTCTCTCGAGAATCTCTCTCTAGAGAACCCCCATCCCTCTCTCGAGAAACCCTAGTCCCTCTTTCGAGTTTCTGTAAAACCCTAAAATAATCTGGCTGCCAAAGACATCTTGGTGTCCTCTCCATCGCGGCGGAGAGAAGGTACGTCCCCTCCTTATCTCCCATAATCTCTATTTGATTAGGGTTTGATTTTGATTTAATTAGGGTTTAAAATTTTCTTTTCTCTCATTCTTCCTTACAATCTAGATTTCTCTTTGATAGGGTCGAGTAAGGATACCTCTGTTATTGCCGGGGCACAATTTTTCGATGGAAAACAGAGAATATGAAACAATTGTAAAAACAATATTCCAACGCAACACTTCTAGGAAGGTTGCGCAAGGATAACGAAGATCTAAAAAGATATCGTTAGGATATTATGAGAATCTAAAAAGATTTCGTAATCACAGCAATCAGATCGTAGTACTTCTAAAAAAAAGATACAATCAGAGTTGCTGGCAGCAACGAAGAAGGTGACTGGCGAAAGATGGAAGAACGTCTGCTGGGGTGAATGATCACCGTTGCTCAAAGCTTTATTCGCCCTACACGAACAGCTTCCAGGAACCAGCAAGTTCGTCGGAGAACTTGGAACACTACTGCTCTTCTGACTCCTCGGATGGACACGATCTCCCGTGCAAAAAGCAACGCTGGTGCGACGCCTTTCCTCTCTCTCTCGAAGGCTGCAGATCTGAACTGTGTTAAAGAACACGTCTGAAAATCTCTGTTTACTTGTGCTAAAGAACACTTCGTAAACTTTCTGGTGGCTTCTCTTTCTGTTCTGTTCTGTAACCTGTGAGAGAGGAGGAGGAGGCCTTATATAAGCCCCTGCAACAACTGCCCGGTTAGTACAATGTTAGGGACGTGGTAGTAACCACCCCGAACATGGAGCAACTGCTCAGAACATGCAATGACACGTTCTGCTGGAAGTTATGCCACCAGCGTAATTCACACTTTACGCACACATCCCCTTTTACGCACCCTACGCACACTACGCACTCTACGCACACTGCGTACGGTGCGCACACTGCGCACTCTACGCACACTGCGTACGCTGCGCACACTGTACGTACTGGGCGGCGTACTGGGCTACGTAACTGGGCCAGCATAACTGGGCTCGCGTAACAGGCCGCGCAACGTGGTCGCGCAAGTGGCTCGCGCAACGAGCGCAACTAAAGCGCACTATGCGCCTAGCGACGACGCTGACGTGCTAAGTGCAAAGTGCGCCAACAAAATGCCACATTACGCCTCATGAGCCCTTGAGCCCGAGTCCGAGCCCGAGTCCGAGTCCGAGTCCGAGTCCGAGTCCGAATCCGAGTCGCTAAGCCCCAACGGGGCTTAGCTCCTATGGAAATAAATTTCCCAAGAGCTAAAAGCATGAATGCTTTAATTATTGATTTTAGCCTTTTTCCCATTAGAAAAATAATCCCACATGGCAAACCCATGTGCACCTCCACACCACATGTGCATCTCCAATAATAGCAAAGCTAATATATAGAGATACAAACCATTTGTTTTTTTCCGTTGTGGGACTAAACCTTTCTAAAGGAAAAACCAAAAACCTAACAATCCCCCACATAACTCTATATATGGATATAAGTGTCCCCCACAGTAACTGTCCATCATGCATTAGGAGAGATGTCGCTTACGACTTGAATCTTCCCGCATGGGTCAAAAATCAAACTATAATACAAGAATGGACTAAGCCTTGAATTCTGCATCATAGCTGAAATTCTTTCCACTCACATAATATAGTTACATGTGCTTCTGGCTACACATTAAAGGCCCTATGCCAGCCTGGTTTCAGTGTATAATTTTGGATGTCTACAAGTTTACCCTCAAGAGACGGCCTGATATCTCTGTCATACACTATAGGTGAGTTCATTATAAAGAGACATGGCATGAAGCGCTTTGCGCTTCCCTTGCGGTGCTACGCCGCTATGACATGGCTTAAAGCCGAGGCCTTACCCCGTACCGGGAACCTCATCGTAGTGTCATACTACAGTAGCATGAGGCAACCGCCTCTTTGTAGTGCCAAACTACCCAGCATGAAGCCTTAGGCTCCTTTGCGGTGTTACGCCGCAACGACATGGCTTGCAAGGCCGAGGCTTTATCCCTAACCGGGTACCTCATGGTGGTGTCGTGCCACTGTAACATGAGGAACTCCTCCTCTTTGTAGTGCTGACTACACCCCTCTTTATATTTAACATACAGCATTAGGCTAACTGCCTATTTGCGGTGCTACGCCGCTGTGACTTGGCCTGCAAAGCCGAGGCCTTATCCTATTCTTGGGCAGCACCCCACATATAGGAACCTCATTGTGGAGTCACCCCACTGTAGCATGGAGTTTCACTCCTTGTAGTGCTGCTCTACCGTGCTTCCTGTAAAGCACTCCAGGCATTCACTCTGCCTGAGAACTCATTAAGGCAATTAAGCCAACCTTCCCACAGGAACCGTTCTCCACAGAAAATAATAGTAGACAACAGTGGTTATAGGTCCGTAACCTCTCCATGCCCAATAGAACATATACCCACCGTTCCTGATATTCTTCCGATTAGTGGTCCTCCCTTGAACCAAAAGCTAGATGACTAGTAGATAAATCTTTAAACTATTAGCATAAAACTTTATGGTAGGAATACAATAATCCAATATCAGAATGCCTTCAAGCCCATTTTACAAGCTGTGTCATTGACCAGCTGGCGCTTGAGGCCCTTGGTGAACGGATCCGCCAGGTTCTCCTGACTCCGAACATCAATCACTGTAATAACACCTCTCTTGATAAGATCGTGTACTGCCCTGTGCTTCAACCGCACAGTCCTCTTTTTCCCGTTGAAGAGGTCATTTGATGCCACCGCCGCAGTCGTCTGGTTGTCGCAGTATATCGGTATCGCCGGTATTTGCGCCCCAACCAATGGAAGATCATACATGAGCTTTCGAAGCCATTCTGCTTCCTCGGCTGCGGTATCTAGTGCAAAGAACTCAGATTCTATAGATGACCGCGAGAGCATAGTCTGCTTCTTCGATTTCCACGATATAGCAGCTCCACCCATTATGAAAATGTATCCACATGTGGACCTCTCACTCTCCACCTCTGAGCACCAACTGGCATCACTGAAGCCTTCCACTACCGACGGATCTCCGCTGTAGTACAGTGCATATGTCTGAGTCTTCTTGAGATATCTCATAACCCGTTTTACAACTTTCTAGTGTTCAGCACCTGGGTTGCTCGTGAAACGACTCAGCATTCCCACGGCAAAAGCTATGTCAGGTCTTGTGGCAGTAGTAGCATACATCAAACTTCCCATTACGCTTGCATACTCCAGTTGCCTGATGCTTTCCCCCGAATTAGGCTTCAGCTTCAGATCACACCTGTACGGCGTATCGATCCCTGGAAGATCCCAATACCCATAACGAGTGATTATTTTCTCAATATAATGAGACTGTGACAGCGCTAGTCCAGTGTCTGTCCGGATGATCTTGATCCCTAAGATCACATCAGCTTCCTCCAAGTCTTTCATACTGAACTTGCTTGAGATGAATTTCTTTGTCTCCGTGACACAGCTAATATCCGTACCTAGGATAAGCATGTCGTCCACGTACAGACAAATGATCACACCTCTTCCATCAGCGAACTTCGTGTAAACACACTTGTCCGTATCGCTGACCATGTAGCCATTTGACCTTATACCTTTGTCAAATTTCTCATGCCACATCTTGGGAGCCTGTTTAAGACCGTACAAAGATTTCACCAACTTGCAGACTTTGTCTTCAAGACCCCTGATGACAAATCCCTCTGGCTGTTGCATGTAAATCTCTTCGGTCAGCTCGCCATTTAGGAAAGCCGTATTCACATCCATCTGATGTATCACCATCTTATGTATTGCTATGAGAGCAATCAAAATTCTGATGGTGGTCATCCGGGCTACTGGAGCATACGTGTCAAAATAGTCAATCCCCTGCTTCTGAGAAAACCCCTTGGCTACCAACCTAGCCTTGAACTTGTCAATAGTTCTGTCTGCTTTTATCTTCTTCTTGAAGATCCATTTGCATCAGATGGGTTTCGCTCCTTCAGGAAGATCAACCAACACCCAAGTGTTATTTGAGGTGATGGAATCAATCTCATTGTCAATCGTCTCCTTCCAGAAAACTGCGTCTATGGTCTTCATCGCCTCATCATAGGTAAGTGGATCTGCTTCCACATGATAGATGACAAAGTCACTTCCGAAGTCCTTCGGCCTCCTCACACGCTTAGCTGACGGCTCAGCTTGTTCTGGTTCAACCGTTGTTTCAACAACAACATCTTCTTGGACCACATCTTCATTGAAGACTTCAGTTTCTTGTGCACCCTCATTATTCTCCGGAATATCCAGAAGAACAATATTCTTGTGCCTTGCAAACTTGTCTTCAAAATATTCTGTATCGCGAGATTCAATGATATAATTTGACTCAATATCAAGAAATCTTCGAGCATCACTCTTCTCGGCATACCCCAAGAAGATCGTCTTTGTAGTCCTAGTCCCAAGCTTCTGAATCTTTAGATCTGGAAGCTTGACATACGCCAGACACCCCCACACTCGAATGACATTCAAGTTAGGTCTGACCTTGAACCAGAGTTCATGAGGAGTAACGTCTGAAGTTGCATGAGGCACTCTATTTAGAATAAAAGTGGCCGTCAATACAGCTTCTCCCCAGTAGCACTTAGGAAGGCCAGCAGTCAACAACATTGAATTTATTATTTCTGTCAACGTCATGTTCTTCCTCTCAGCTACTCCGTTTGATTGAGGAGAGTACGGAGCCGTAGTCTCATTGACAATTCCATGTTCCTTACAGAACGATGCAAATTCATGAGACCTGTACTCCCCACCTCGATCACTTCTTATCCTTTTGAGTTGTTGTCCAGTCTGCCGCTCAGCTTCGGCTCTGAACTTCTTGAACTTTTCGAATGCTTCGTCTTTAGCCTTCAGCAAGTAGACGAACGCATACTTTGAGAAGTCATCGATGAAGGTTATGAAATACTTCATCCCGGCCTTTGTAGAGAACTGTTTGAAGTCACAGATATCGGAGTGAACCAACTCCAGAAGATCTGTACTTCGATTAACCCGAGGAAAGGGTTTCCTTGTGATCTTCGTTTGAGCACAAACTTCATATTTCTCTACCTTACCCCCACATTTGGAGATAAGTCCTAGACTAGACATTCTGTTTATTCGTTTACAATGAACATATCCTAGCCTATTATGCCACAACTCAAGAGTATAAGCAGAATGAGTGACTTCATTAATTACATTAATTACATTGGACTGATTTACAGGCTGAATCTTGAACATTCCTTCGGTATAAAAAGCTTTCCCGAAATATGTTCCCTTGATAGACATCACCATCTGGCCAGCATTGATGTCCATCCTGAGGCCTGCATTGCAGAGTAGGCCTCCCGAGACCAGATTCTTGGCGATAGCAGGTACGTGCTTTACGCCTTGAAGCGTCAGAAACTTTCCCGAAGTCAGCTTCAACACCACCGTCCCGATCCCGAGCACTTCAGCTTGTGCTTGGTTCGCCATCATAACCACTTCAGAAGTAGGTGTATAGGTGGTGAACCACTCCTTACTGGAGCAGACATGGCAGGAGGCTCCAGTGTCTACCCACCAGTCAGAGTCAGTCCTTACTGCATCAACCTGTACAATCATAGCAACTACGTCAGTGATCATAGATACCTTACTAGGCTCTCCTTGCTCTGATTGCTTGGTCTTTGCTTTACACTCATTCTTAAAGTGGCCATTCTTGTCACACTTGAAGCAAGGCAATTCTGACTTTGGCTTCTTTTTCTTGATAGAAGTTCCCTTGACTTTTAGATTGTCAGGGTTCTTCTTCTTGCTGTGGAAAGCCGCCTGCTTTTCCTTTGGTTCCTTGGTCTGAACCAGATTGGCGTTAGCCAATTGCTTGGACAGTGTGTCCACCTTCAGTTGAGCCCGCATCTGGTCCTCAATATAGATTTTCTGTAGGAGATCTTCAAGGGTGATCTCCAACTTCTTCCTATGCATGTTTGCATAGAACTTGCTCCATCCAGCGGGGAGCTTTGAGACAATCCCTCCAACAACAAACTTGTCGGGGAGGGGCATCGCCTCGTCTTCCAGCTTCTGTCGCAGTTTCAGGAACTCCTTTACCTGCGGCAGCATAGACTTTTCGTCCTCAAAGAACCACTTGTGATATTTTTCAACCACAAATATTTTACTGCGATTCTTGTCTTCTTCGTAGAGTTTTTCTAGAGACTCCCATATGTCTCTAGCGATATTCTTCTTAGAATAGGATTCTGCTAGGGAATCCTCTATAGCATTCAGGATAAGCAACCTGCAAATGCTATTCTCCCTTCTCCACTTGGCCTGATGTTTAGTAGCCGCAGAGATTGCGGCAGCAGACCCAGTATCTGGAACGGTAGGTTCCTCTTCAAGAAGCACGTGATCCACGTCTCTGAGTTGAAGAGTGAGATAAACCTTCCTCTTTCAGACTTGATAATACTCTCCATCAAACTTCTCTAACTTACAGAAGTCAGTGTTTAGGAGTGAAGCATTAATGTTTTCCATCGTAGCAATAAAGCTTTGAGATTGTTATTGCCGGGGCACAATTTTTCGATGGAAAACAGAGAATATGAAATAATTGTAAAAACAATGTTCCAACGCAACACTTCTAGGAAGATTGCGCAAGGATAACGAAGATCTAAAAAGATATCGTTATGATATTACGAGAATCTAAAAAGATTTCGTAATCACAGCAATCAGATCGTAGTACTTCTAAAAAGAAGATACAATCAGAGTTACTGGCAGCAACGAAGAAGGTGACTGGCGAAAGATGGAAGAACGCCTGCTGGGGTGAATGATCACCGTTGCTCAAAGCTTTATTCGCCCTACACGAACAGCTTCCAGGAACCAGCAAGTTCGTCGGAGAACTTGGAACACTACTGCTCTTCTGGCTCCTCGATGGACACGATCTCCCGTGCAAAAAGCAACGCTGGTGCGGCGCCTTTCCTCTCTCTCTCGAAGGCTGCAGATCAGAACTGTGTTAAAGAACACGTCTGAAAATTTCTGTTTACTTGTGCTAAAGAACACTTCGTAAACTTTCTGGTGGCTTCTCTTTCTGTTCTGTTCTGTTCTGTAATGCAAAGTGCGCCAACAAAATGCCACATTATGCCTCATGAGCCCTTGAGCCCGAGCCCGAGTCCGAGTCGCTAAGCCCCAACGGGGCTTAGCTCCTATGGAAATAAATTTTCCAAGAGCAAAAAGCATGAATGCTTTAATTTTTGATTTTAGCCTTTTTCCCATTAGAAAAATAATCCCACATGGCAAACCCATGTGCACCTCCACACCACATGTGCATCTCCAATAATAGCAAAGCTAATATATAGAGATACAAACCATTTGTTTTTTCCGATGTAGGACTAAACCTTTCTAAAGGAAAAACCAAAAACCCAACAACCTCCACCATACCTCCAGCATAATCGAAGAGGTAAGGGTACTGTCCGGCCATCTATGTGTTCATAGATTTGGAATGACTTCAAATTAAATCACCCACCTTAGAGTAATATGGTAAACCTCTGTCTGCTTATTGTTGCACTTGATTTGATGCGATTTTGTTATATTTTGTTCTTCCCTTTATTATTTTTATTCAACATATTTAAGTTCTCGATGGTTGTGGAGGTTAAGAAGGGTTCTCTCGGAGGAATCCTTAAGTCATGAGATTGGGAGGCATGGTCTCAAATCAATGAAACAATTCGACAGCTCTTGGGAGCATGATTAATGCTGTCCAACTTGTGCTACTTCTTATACTTGTAGATACAATGGTGTGCTCTCGATGAGATTAATGTTGGTGTATGTGATGCAATGACATACGAAGAGATTAAGAGGAACATGCCTGAAGAATACGAGTATGCATAGAAGTTTTAATATCTTGAAAGCTATATGATTTCTTCATTTTCTTTAGGAATGAACAAATCTTCCTTTTCTTTATGCCCTATTAGTATCTTAAATTATTTATTGGCAATGTTCATCGATGGATTAGTATTGGGGGACACTAACATTTTCTTTGAGAACATCAATAATGTCTTCCTTGTTGCTCGTTGAGAGGACATGCATATCTAGACATGATCTAAGTGTAAGGTATTGGGGGACACTGACATTTTCTTTGAAAACATGAATAATGTCTTCCTTGCTGCTCGTTGAGAGGACATGCATATCTAGACATGGCCTACATGTATGTTTCCATGAAAATGTATAGATGTTTATTATTTGAATATCCATAATATCTCTCTTTTGTGTTATGCATATGCTGTTAAATGCATAAGGACAGGATATTATCTGTCAAAACTTGCATATGTGCCCCTATTGCCAATATCGGTCAGTATCAGGTATCGGTCGGTATCAGATCAGGACATGCCAAGCCGTATCGGTATCGACCGTATCGGATCAATATCGGCCGATACTTTAAACTATAATTTGTGGGAGCATGTCTTCACCAATTTATCACCAATATTCTAGGAAGTTAATAGGTAGTGAATTTTGCTACTCAGACTTCTCTGGGAGTAGTACAAGTACTTTTCTGTTGTAGAGGATCTGATCATAAGCTAAGATCTTTTTAGAAAATTCGAGGTTCACATGATCACTGGAATCCCTCAGAATTCATTTGAACATAACTACTAGTTAGCCTCTAAATTGTAAATGCAGGTTAATGGAATCAATGGACAATTCCCAGGACCAATCCTCAACGTGACAACAAACTGAAATGTAGTTGTCAATGTTGTAAACCATTTAGATGAACCATTTCTTGTCACATGGTATGTACCATAACTTTCTACATTTCAGTTAGCACTTTCTCGACAGCTGTGATAAATGTTGAATAATGATTATAATTTAGGAATGGTTTGCAGCATCGAAAGAACTCTTGGCAGGATGGTGTTCTTGGGACCAATTGTCCCATTCCTTCTGGCTGGAACTGGATGTACCAATTTCAGGTCAAAGACCAGATCGGGAGTTTCTTTTATTTCCCTTCTACCCACTTTCAGAAAGCCGTAGGTGGTTATGGACGTATTATCATAAATAATAGAGATGTTATTCCAGTTCCTTTTGGGATGCCTGACGGATATATAACAATCATTATAAGTGACTGGTATACTGATTACAAGGTTAGATTAGCTACTTATCAATATTTTAGGAGAACTACAATAATATTCTAGAAATGCTTCGGACTATACTAACTTGGCAAGGAACAGGAGCTTTGGGAATCCCTTGATAATGGAAAGGGTATTGGAGTACCGGATGGTGTTCTCTTCAACGGGTTGGGACCCTACTGCTATAATGACTCGAATGTTCCTGATGGCATCACGTATGCATAAGGCTTAGTCTGGTAGTTTCTGCATTTGCCTTGATTCAGCCATGAATCAGGTATTCCATCTTTTTATACATTACCTAGCTCTCTGGTAGTCAAACATGGTGCCGCAGGTTGTGAAGGGTGGCTCTGGATCACAGAATTTAATATAAGTGTGATCTTCTCTGCTTTTCTTTTATTTTCCACACCCTATAGCTAAAATCCTTATCAATGCTTCGTATGTGCAGATTGTAATATTAAAGTCGACTGATGGTGTTGATAATGGGTGGTCTCGAGAAGTTAAAGGAAACATGTATGATATTGTTGTTGAAGGGTTCCAACTTCTTAGCAGATGGACTGGACGAATTTGGGAACAGTATGCTTGGAAATTCTCTAGGCCTTGTAAACAACCAGCTTCTGATTCTCATGATAGTTATACAACATCTTTTGACTATGAAAAGGTATCCAGTACATATGATGCCTATCACAATGACATGTTCTACATATCATGGTAAACCTTTCTCATAACCATAGTGTCGTTGGCTTAATTTGGAATCTGATAAAAGTAGTAAAATGTTACTTTGTTTATATGATTGTAAAGGCCGGGCATGCTCTTGTTGGAGCTCTCATGCCTGAATATGATCCACTTGCCAAGATATCCATCATCCCTCGAGCGAGGACAAACTGGTGGGCTTACATTTTTCGCTCCCAGTGAGGAGAGGCTAGAGTCTTGACTATACAACAAGAACTACCTAGAGAACTAAATGGCTGTTGCATTGGTGGAAGATTGTCCTGAATCATCTAGCAGTTCCACTTTGCAGCCATTGTTTGCTCTCCTCATCATGGTATGCTGACTACTATCTTTATATCTGCAGGGTAGCCGAAAGGGTGATCTTCGGAACCGAAAATGTTACGACAGGAGCATCAAATAACTTCATGCAGGTATCGCGAGTAGCAAGACAAATGGTTGAGAGATTTGGCTTCAACAAAAGATTGGGCAGATCGCCATTTGAAGCCGGGGTGGGAACCCGTTTCTTGGGCAGCAGGTAAAAATTACAGCAGCCATGCCACCGTGAGCTCTTCTCCTGGCCTACAACTGCAGTCTTGTATACACAAATACTAACCATGGCTTGCTTCCCTTTTGCTTCTGTATCCAACAGATGTCATCGCACAAGGATTATTCCATGGCTACGGCCGTCGAGGTTGATGCCGAGGTGAGGGAGCTCATGGAGAAAGCTTACTCTAGGGCCACGGAGATCGTCACCACCCACATTGATATCCTTCACAAACTCGCGCAGCTCCTCATTGAAAAGGAGTCGATAGATGGGGAAGAGTTCATTGGACTGTTCATTGATGGGCAAATTCAAAGCTAGAGAAATTTAGAGGAATGGTATTATTCGTGTTTGTTGTTGTTTTGATATTTTCGTTTCATCTGTAAAACATTTTGAAGAAGTAGGAGGATACCATTGGAAAAATATATGATGGTATTTATACTATTACTCATCTTTGTGATATCTTGTTTGATCTATCCTCTTGTTTGATGATTGTCAGTCTCTTGTTTGATTTAGGTGAACAACAATATATCTACTTGTTTGAAGTACGTTCTTGCAACTTTTTGAAATTTATTTATAAAGATTAAAATCGTGACAAAAAAAAAAAACATAATGCAATAACGGTGAATAATTTGGACGAAATTGAAAACGGAAACTTCATACCGGTAATAACCGTTACCAATTATTTCTTTTATAACGGTAACAAGCGTGGCAAATATAAGTTTTGTCATGGTAACAACCGTGGCAAACATTTAAATTGTCATGGTTATAACCGTGACAAATATACTAATTTGTAACGGTTATAAGTATGACAAATATATTTATTTGTCACGTTACAACCGTGATAAATTAATTGCCACACAGTTTGTCACGGTGATTACCGTGACAAAAATTATTTGTCATGGTAATAACCATTAGTAATTACCTATTTTGGTGTAGTGATCATGCTTCTTGCCACCTCCAGAAGGTGTATGTTCTTCCTTTATGCTACTCCATTTTGTGTTGGTGTGTACGCACATGTGGTCTGATGTTGTATTCCTTGGGCTGACAAGTATTCTGTAAGTGCTCTGTTGGTATACTTTGTCCCATTGTCAGATCTTAGTACCTTCACCACTGCCATGTACTGAGTCTAGACATATTTATGAAAGTCCAAAAAATATGTAGATACATCACTCTTATTCTTTATCAAATACAGCCAAGTGACACGAGAAGAACAATCAATGAAGGAAACAAAATACTTGTAACCATTCATAGTAGTAATGGCGTATGGCCCCCAAACATCTGAATGTATTACATCAAAAGCAGACGAGATCCTATGACCCGTACTAACATATGAGCTCCTAGTAAGTTTGCCTAAATCACATACATCACATACTAGTTTCTCCTTATTTGTTTTCTCATAAATAGCTGGATAAAATTTACTTAAAGTAGCAAAAGAGAAGCGTTCCAACCTCTTGTGGTGAAGTATTAATGTATCCTCGGCACTCATCTTCAGTCCTCCCATTCCTGCCTTCTCTGCCATACACCAATGCTGAATCCAACCCTTCTCGATCCAGGTACCACAGTCCCTCATGCTAAGTGCCAGTCCCAAGTCTTCATCCCATCTTTTTCTCCTGGAAGATCATCTTAGGAATATCAAAAGAGACCATGCATTTTAGTTAGAGGATTATAGAACTCATGGACAAAAAGCTGACTGGAAAAGATGGAGCATGCAAAATATTAGATAATTTTACTGGACCTGTATAATTTACAGTGCCTTTACCGACCACTGGCTGGAAAGTACCATCAGTTGTTGCTATCTGCCGATGCTAGGTGAGTGTAGGAGAAGAACTCACTAGCATTCCCCGTCACATGTTGAGAGGCCCTAAAATCGATAATCTAGTCTGTCGATTTAAGGAAAGATATAGATGTAAGGGCGAGTGGGTCATCAATACCTTCTGATAGATGGGTATACATGACGGTGTTGCCTCCAGCGAAGAATGAGGTAGACGCCTCCTCAGTTCCACTTCTCATGTCTCCATCATTTGACGCTCTCTCTCCTTCCTCCTAAGTGTCTCTAGCATATCCATCAGTGCCTGATCCTCCTTAGTAAAGGTACCACCAGCTACTTCATCCCCTTCTGCTACCAGCAGGTTCGCCCGATAACCTCCTCGACCACCCCGTCGACCCCCACGATCATGGCCACGTCCTTTAAAATGTTCGCATCCGCCGAACTGTCCACGTCCACCACCTGGATCTCCCTCCTTAGGTGGTTTGGTGCAAGCATGCTAATGATGTCCCATCTTTTTGCAGTTGTAGCACTGTCGGTTATGCTGCCAGGACTCTTCCTTAGGCCCTGTGTCGCTCAACTGGTAGCCGCCAGTGCTAACTTTGCTTCAGAAGGACCACTTGTACCTTCCTGTAGCTTAATGCGAGTCTCCTCCTGGATCATGGCCGAGATAGCCTCCTCAAGGGTGGACATATTCGGTTGGGCTAGAAGTAGCGTTGTCCTTTGAGCAAACACTACAGCCAGCCCTTTAAGGAATATCATTGTCCTCTCCTGCAAACATACATATCTCTCCTTACACTTCGGGTCCCCGCAGCTCGCCCGATCTGAGGAGTGATCGTAATCCAACCACAGACGCTCCAACTCCGTAGCATACTCCTGCATCGTTTTCTCTTCCTATACGGTGTCGTCGATGTCCCCCTTGATCTAGAAAACTCGTAAGTTGTTTCCTACACCATCATAGGTCCTTCTCAATTTCTCCCACACGTCCTTCGCCATCTCGATGCTATCCACTGTGGCGGTGATCGAGTGGACTAAAGAATTGAGAAGCCAAATGTAGATCACCATATGAGTGGACTTCCACTCGTTACGTCCTGTCGAGCTCTCGTCTGGCTCTGTCTTCTCTCTTGACAGAAAACCCTCCAGGTTCTTTCCTGCAAGGGTTCTCTTACCCGTCGTGACCAACTCAGGTAGGTAGCTGGTCCATCAAACTTCAGATCGATGGATGGAAGCTCCAACTTTGTCGATGTTCGTGTCGTGCTCTCACCATCCGACAGTTTTATCAGCTTCATCAACGTTGCAACATCAGCATGGTCTGGTCTCTTGATGATCTCTTCCATCGATCCTCCTCTTCTCCGATCACCTCACACCCGTTCCATAATTCACGCTCTTCGTCCTCTCATAGATCTGATCATGTCTCTCTCCAATCAGATCTAGGCCTTCAATATCTGAAACGACCCTGTGGGAGACTTTAAAAATTGTGGCTTTGTGGTGGTGGGGCCAGTAGGCTAACTGACAAGCGAGTGGACGTCGTCGGGGAGGTGTCTCCGAACAAAGGCTGCCGCTAGCAGTAGCAGCGACAGCAGTCGCGCGCGTGCGACGGAGGTGCCAGCAAAGTAGTAGCCGGCTCGCACGTGCAGTGGTCGGCGTGCGGTCGTGCAGCGGTGGTGGCTGTGGTGGTGTGGATGGTGATGGCGTGACGACTAGGGTTAGGGTTTAGGAAAGGTAGCGGCGGCTAGGGTTTTGTGGCTCTAATACCATGTTGAATATTTGTGATAATTTTTATTGATAGTCTCTTGGCTATTTATAGCCTTACAATCTTCTTCATTACATTAAACCCTTTGTGGAATATCCTGTGGCATATTCTGACATACCAAATATGCCAACATGATATTCTAATATACTTATTCTAATACCAAATATACCATAAACTTATTCTAATACAAAATATATTAATAGTACGGAGGTCGCCAATTTGGACTCTCAGGCCGATATTTCTTAATGGTTTACACTTCCCAGAGTTGAATCCGAAAATAGTTGTAACTGTTGCTGAGAGACTATAGACTAGAATTTTTAGAGAATCCGGCAGTCTTAGAAATTATGCTGAGTACAGACCTGGGGTCTACAAGGATATGATCCACCCTCATAGTGTCGACGTACCCAGTGAAATAAAGGGGTCGGTCGTGCCGATTGTCCTCCAATAGCATGTCATCTTGGGTGAAGGTGATGTTCGGCATGATTTCCATCACACTATTGAGGGCATGCCACAGGTTCTTTATCTGACTTCTTGAGATTTGCAAGACAGGCATCAGCTTGCATTTGAGCTTCGTTTAGTGTTTTTCGAGTTTCCTTCGAGAGATGAAAGATCTCAAAGATTGATAACCTCACCGGGGTATTGGCTAGTTAAGCCAATATATCAAAGTTATATGGCTTTTCAAGACCTTGCAGTGGGGTCTTCTTCACGTTCTTGTCAAAACGAACATGCTGTTTACCTTTATCAACTACTGTCGGCTTAGAAGGAGCCGAATCAGCTGGTGGAGCTAATGTTGTAAGAGTATCAGAAGTAGGAAGAGGAGTGACAACTTCATTCTCTTGACCACCGGGTAGTCTCTAAGGTAGAGTCTACCAGATCTAGTACCGGTCAAGACTTCGCCTTCAGGAGCAGGTGAAAGATAAACCATGTTATAGTTCTTCATTCGTGCTTTGCTTTTAGAGGACTTCTTTCTCTGATGGGGAATTGTGTGATCTACCCCAAATCCCAGTCCAATACGAGACTTGTTGTCTTGAAGTTGTAAAAATAGGGATATCGGAGACCCCTTTCCATTGTTCAAGCCTAGGGCTTTCTGAAAGTCATATTCCATCTTTATCATCAGCTCATGAGATTGCTGACTATATCGATGGAATTCGGGTCGATAGTTGACCTCTGATATTGACGGAGCAGTCTCTGAAGAAGAAGATGTAGATCATGCCGGAACAAAAATAGTCTTTAAAGAAAAAACACGACCGTCAAGCGAGGAGAGCTCACTTGAAGTCATGTTGCATGATTTATACTTGGCTGACTTCTTCGATTTGTTAGAAGAAACGGGTGTCTTCTGTTCGAATTCGCCGACGAGGTCTGGATAGACCCACATGATCTCGCCTTTAGTTGTTGACAGTGGCACCAAACCGTCATTTCGTGCCGACGGGAGGTTGACAATCTCCATAATTGCCTTCAAAATCGGGACAACACCATTGGGAACTAACTGAGGAGCGAAGTCTCTGAATTATAAAGAGAATACATTAGTTGTCCCCGTCTTCTCATCCTTTCGGAGGGTGAATGATTTGGCATTGATTAACTCCTGGATCATTCCTTTGAGCACAAAGCACGCCCTAGTTGGATGTCCTAGAAACCTGTGATACACGTAATATTTAGGATTGTCAGTCTTACCTACTTCGTCTGGCCGTTTGATTTCTGGCAGTTGAAGTTTATTGCTTTTGATCAAACAATCGAAGATGCTCATGATGTCGTCATCATCAAAAGAATATTCTTCCTTAGGTCGAGGTGTTGTCCTCTGTGGAGGTGCTGTTGTTGCAGGTGCTGACTGAACTACGTTGATCGCTAAGGCTTCTTTACCTTTACGATTGTTTTGGTGGCTACTGCTGCTGGTAGCGGGATGTTTATCTTTGTCAAGATTAGGCATCGGAATGCCTAGTTGCTTAAACTTTTCAGCACTGTCTTTAGCTGCTCTGGCACTTACTATGAAGAATCCCAATCTTAAAATTGTGTAGGTCCCATCCACATGATGATGATAGGTAACAAGTTTGATTTGCATGTATCTATCGTCAATGCGCTCGGAGTACCTAGAGGCATTTTGAGTACCTCACGTCGGAAGCGCTCAATGAAACGTTCGACTGTTTCATTGGGCCTCTATTTGATTTTGGTAAGGGCTGACATGGTCATGTCATGAGTCCCTTTATAGAATCATTCCAGGAATATTTGTTTCAATACTGCGAAGGTTGTTATGCAACCATCTGACAAACTTCGATACCAGTCATAGACAAATCTGGTTAAGCATCCGACGAAAACTCTGGTAAGTAGAGTATCGTTCTGCTGAAGATGGTCAATCATCATTCAAAGTGATTAATATACTGATTCGGTGATGTACTGTCGTTGAATAGTGTTATGGTTGGCGGCTTGTATTTAGGGGGGAAGGGAACTTCCTTCTACTCTACAGGATAAGGTTGCTTGATCCCTAATTTCTATAAACCCTCCTTCTATTTGAAAGCTTTAAACTGATTTCATAGAAGTTTTACTGCTTCGAGAGGGTCTCCTGATGCTTGAGGAGCAACAGACTGATTCAAAGGATTGGGAGGTGGAACTGCATGATAAGCACCACCCCAGCACCAGAATGACTTGGAGTAGCCTGTGTTTGAAGGTGTATAACCTTCGGAATGGTGGTATTTAGAGGAGGTTGTGCTCCAGGACTAGTGTTGATAGGTATTGTACTTGTTGCAAGTTCTTGGGTTGGAATTGGATTCACAACTGGTGGAACAACATATTGTGTCATGATGACTGTGTGCATGCTTGCAACCATGTTATCCATGGCCTTTAGATTAGTTTCCAGTGCGACGATCTTTTGCTTCTGTCTAGCAAAACTGGAAGCGTCTTGCTCTTCGTTCGTCACGTAAGCAGATACTTCTCTGGATACAAAAGAAAAACTGGTAGATAGGATAGTCTGATCAGAATCTTTGCTGTCAGCATCAAAGTCTAGCAGACTGCTACCCTCAGGGTTGGAATCGAGAAGATTCTTTTGATCGAGGAAGTCTCGATTGGAATTAGGAGGATTCCTTTGATCGAGGAAGTCTCAGCTTCTGGATCTTGTATTTTGGTAGACCCCTTAGTAGAGTCTGGGGTCTGACTGCGAATTTGTCGATACGAAGGTCATGATGAATTTTGCCTCAAGTGTCTTCCATTGCCAGTACAACTAGATGCCATGTTAATATAAGCAAATAGCAGTTCATCTTCATCCACCAAGATCACATTGGGAGATTGAGAGTGGTCGGGAGAGCGAAAGTAGTTCAAACGGTTGAACACCACTCATTTTGCCAGCTTGCAGCAACACTTGATGTCAATCTCATATGAATGACAACAACGTTTGTTATATGTGAACATGTCATTTTCAACTATCAAGATCATTCTACGAAAGCCAGAGTAATTCAATCGGTCAAACACAGACCATTTGTCTGTCTTGCAGCAACACTTGATTATGATTTCATAATGCTGGTTACAGGGATGTTCAGTCTGTGGAGTCATCACTGTATGAGATACACTTGCCGTCTTCTGCTTTTGTACAAGGAGTTCGCGGAGATCAGGTATAGGAAAAGAAGAAAAAGGAGGCAGACTCTGCCTTATTACATTAGGATATGAAGCATATTCCTAAGCTTTTGTGTTTCCTGTGTGTACATGACAGTACTAAGCTTATTAGCATAGGTGAGTAGATTCTGGCTCTTGGAAGCCTTCACTATGCACGAATTAGTGATTGGCGACGACTACACTGGAATCTTTTGGCGCCATTTGATTCGTCTCTGTTCGGCGCCTGTTGAGATAGGCGCACATGTCAGGATCTGGTGCCATTTGATTATTGGTTTGAGATACTTCCAGTTTTCCTAGCTCTGTTCTTGATATGCGTATAGTAGGAAGATTATGGCGCTGCCTGTTTGGCGTGGAGCAGCCTGGCGCCAATCAGAATGTTGTGGGATATACAAGATGCCTTGGTGCTCTGTGCGTATTGGCACAACGCATTTGGTGCGGTGCCTATGGGCAGAAGAAAGTAAACTCTGAATAGAACCTACTTTCTGGGAAGTAGAGTTCTTGGTTAGAGATGCAGCTTTGGCACTGATTGGCGCAGAGGCACAATCAAGTAGGTTTTTTGCCAAGTCCAGGACTGGAAAAGAGTGGAGAATGGACATAGGGCGCTTTTCCTTGTCTTGAGTAACAGCAGTAGCAATGGTAGCAGCAATGATGGCGCGTTTGGCAGAAGCGCGCTTGGCACTCCCGGCGCCAATCATCTGTTCGTAAGCAACTTGGTCGAACTTGACGACCAAGGTCTCATGCATCGTGCCGACTGACGCAACATCGCATTGAGTTGTCACCTTCTCATCGGAGGAGAAAGTCGTCCCCAGCAGAGTCGCCATTTTGTTTGCAAAAACAAAAAGTTTTGATACAAACTAAGAAAATAAGAAGAATACAAGAGTACAATTGAATTCTAAAGAAGTACAACTATAGAAATCTGATCAGAAGATGATCACTTTATCCCTTGGACTATGCGATATCGGAGAAGAGAAGCTCTTGAACGTGCTGCAGCAACTTTGTCAGAAGATTATGATCATTAGTGATGCTTAGAAAGTAATTTTGAACTCTATTTATAGAGTTTTGAGATGACTGTTAAGTAGCTATCCTGATTGGCGTACAGGCTGATTCTGTACTGGTTGGCGCACAATCATCCAGTCGCGTAAATGGTTGGCTTAACTGCATATGATGTGTGGCATTCTGTGAGGGAAGTGCACTTGGTCGTGGGTAGTATTGCACGTGCGTTCTTCGAGATTAGCGACATGTACGCCACATCATCTAACTGCTTCTGGATGATGATTGATTTATTGGCGTCAGTACATGAATGGTGCGATCCATTGATTGGCACCAACTGTCGATTGGCGCTAACCGTGGAAAACACTGAATAGGAAGAGCTTCATCACTTCGCGCCATTGATGAATGGCACGGAGAAACAAACAGTTGTTATTATGGCGAGCCTGACAAAATCTCCTCGAGCGCTGCACACTCGGGATTCAAAGAGATTTCTATTGACTGACGTGTTGTCAGTCATCATGACTGGCAACTTAGCTTATCGAGGAAGATTGCCATGTAGCAGTCTGTGAGATCTGATGGTGGCACAAATGGGCGTTGGGCGCAATTAGGCACTGGGCGCCATCTGAATAAATTCCAGCACCATTTATGAATGGCGCTATGCACTGCCTTGATATATTTTAAGCTTCTACACTCCACTTCCTTAACCTTCTCCGGATCTACTAACACTCCTGCTCCAGAAATGATATATCCCAGGAACGAAATGTGATCCAACCAAAACTCGTATTTACTAAGCTTCCCATAAAGTTGATGCTCCCTCAAGCTCTGTAAAACTGTTCGTAGATGTTTCTTATGCTCAACTTCACTACTAGAATAGATGAGATGTCGTCTATGAATACTACAACAAATTTATCCAAATATGGCATAAAGATGCGATTCATCAAGTCTATCAATACTGCTGGGGCATTAGTTAATCCAAATGGCATCACCAGAAATTCATAATACCCATATCACGATCTAAATGTTGTCTTGGGTATGTCCTGCTCTCGGACTCTCACTTGATGATATCCAGACCGAAGGTCAATCTTCGAAAAGACTCTAGATCTACTCAGCTGATCAAACAAGTCATCAATCCTTAGAAGCGGGTACTTGTTCTTCACTGTTACTGCATTCAACTGCCTATAGTCAATACACATCCGCGTCGTCCCATCCTTCTTAGGTACTAGAATCACCAGTGCTCCCCAGGGTGATTCACTATCTCGAATAAATTTCTTCTCCTTCAATTCTTTCACATGCTGATAAAGCTTATCCAACTCTGGCTCCGACATTCTGTAAACCTTGCTGGCTATAGGCTTCGTTTCAGGATTCAACTCAATACAAAACTCCACATCTCTTACTCGTGGTAAACCTGGAAGCTCATGTGGAAAAACTTTAAGAAACTCTTCGACCACCCTAGCAACCTTCTCCGCTGCTACTATTGCTACAATTATGCCCTTGGAATGATCCTCCAACGGTCGCACAAAGGTGAACTCTTTAATGCTTGGAATATTAAACACCACCCTACCTCCTCGATAATCTATTGTCGCGTGATGGTCTCTTAACCAGTCCATGCCCAGGACTACGTCGAAGTTGTCTATAGGGAACTCAATCAAAGATGCGGGCAATAAATGCCCACACACAATGACCGGACACGCTAAGCATACTCTGCTAACTTCTACGAGCCCATTACTAGTGAGTATATTTATCCTCTCTTGCAATGCCTCGAACTCCAATCCAATCCAATATGTTTCGCAAATCGTATGGATACAAAAGAATGGGTAGCCCCCGAATCAAATAATACTACTGCGGAAAATGAGATAACAAAAATAGTACCTACAACCACATCGCCTGATGCTAGTGCCTCCTCCAGAGACAAGGTGAAGGCCTGACCCTGGCTTTGCTGAACTCCCTGCCACCGTCCTCCTTGACCATGCTGCTGTTGCAGCCTCTGATGGCCTTCCTGATTCTGTACTTGGCAAAACATCTGAGCCTGCCTCGGTAGGCACTGGGATAATAGCCTCACTGTCAATGCTGGTCCTCTGATCGGTGCTGTCCCTGGAGCTGGCAATGCCAGAAATGGCTGAACTGGCCCTCCTAGCCTATGCATCATAGGGCAACTGGAGATTATGTGGTCTGGGCTACCACACCTTATGCATAATCCATTAGGTGCCCGACACACATCCCTAGTGTGCCCTTCCTTACCACAGTAAGTACATCCCATGGGCGCCCCTGGCGCTGCTGCTGGTTCCTCGGCTGCTGATGCCGAATTTGTGCGGTTAACATAGGTATCATCGGCCTCTGCGGTGCCCTTTGATCATGAATACGAACGCCCGGTGCTGGTGCCGACGTTTGCTGTGCTGCTCCTCCACCTCCATTCTGGGCATAAGACCTCTTTTGGCCCCAGTTCTCGTCGCCAATCTTTGTTGGGTAAGCTCGTGCCTCTTAGCTGCCGTTAAAACTGCATCAAAAGTATGGTAGTCGTGCCCCTCTACCAGCAGTAGAATCTTCAGATGAAGTCCCTACTAGAACCTCATAGCCTTCTCTGGCTCCGTAGCCACCATCGTCGGTGCAAACCGACTCAGTCTGCAGAACTCCGTTGCATATCCATCCACCGTCTTACCAGCTTGCTTGAGACTGATAAACATCTGTTGTAGCTCATACCGTGCTACTATGCCGAAGTACTTGGCCTTGAATCCAGTACAAAAGCTGTCCCAACGAACATGATGTCTCATTCAAACCTCTTCTGATGCCTACCAGTCACGGACGAGATCCTAAAGTAATAATATGATATGGTCAACCTTCTTTTCTGTTGGAACCTTTGCTGCTGCCAAAATGGCCTCAATGTCCTGAAGCCAAGCATCTGCCGTAATGGCATTCTCCGTGCCATAAAAGTACCTCAGGTTAAGTCGGCAAAACCTCCCCGACGCTCCCGAGTCATCCCTGACACTCCTTTCAAGGGCTAACTGTAACTCCTGATTTAGTAGTACATTCTGTTCCTGCTACTGGGTTTGCTGTTGCTAATGGGCTGCCACCTGACCCTGTTGAGATGCCAAAAATCTCTGAATAACCTTCAGGAGTGCTGCAGCATCAGGTACTGCTGCCGCTGTCGACACCGCTGGTGGCACAGAAGTTTCTGGAACATGCTGCTCCACTGGCTCTGATATAATCTCTACCCGAATCTGACCAGGAGTAGGCATTCCTTCTTGTTGCTGCCTTATCGAGCCATGCTCTGTTGGACGTTCTTCCACATTGGCCTCGTCAGCTACTGAAAAATAAGCACCCCTATAGGGAAAGATACAAGATATCAAATGACAGGACGTGGAAGATTCGATGATGCATTTCAAATTAACAATCAAGGTGAGGAAAGAGAAGACAAGGCAAGAGATCAAAGGACACAAGTTTGGATTGAGACTTCTATAATAATAACACCCCACAAGTATGAAAATCAGACCTGTATGGGCCACCACTAAAATTTTGTCACGCCCCAGTACCGAAATACGGGGACGAACATGGCCAGCTACACCGTATGAGGTAGAAAGACGTCACACAGTGGTCACAACTGTCAAGAGACAAGGGGGTGTATACTACAATCAAGTCGCCTAAGGTCTTACATTACATCTATGTCTCAATCATTCAAAATAAGAAAACAACAATTAATGAACATATATGATAAAGCAGTAAGGCGTCCCCGACGCTTCATCAAAATGATTATAAGGAGCTATCTTTATAGATCAGTTCGCCCAGAGAGTCATAAATGTATAACCATTTTCAGCTGCAGTCTGATTTAATTATAATTATGCATGGAAACTAAATATCCAGAATAACCGGCTAAACATGTGCCGGTGGCTAAATACCAGAACAAAACTGATGGTACTAGAGTGGAGGAGAAGAAACCCACTCGAGTCCTCTGACAACCATGTTTCTAGTATGTACCATTGTCATCAGGAAAGAAGACTGGAACCTCGGGCTCTGCTACAAGATCTGACCAAACAAAACTAGCAGGGACAGCCCCGAATAACAAGTACTATAAGGGAGCACATAAGAGAGAGACAAAACCCAAGCATAATAATAATAAGTCTTGGCTTATGAGTTATAGGCTTATAACGTATCTTCGACACCATACGACACCCTTACAACCAAACGAGGACAAATGTGTAGGAACGAAATCGTAAAGCAGAATACTCTAGAGGGGGGTGAATAGAGTAGGCAGCAAAATATTGCTAATTAAAAATCTTGTTAGCAGTTAGATCACAGATATAAAAATAATCACAAAATAAATGACAGAAATTAAAAGTGATCAGAAGGCAAACGCAAACATCGAGATTTATACTGGTTTCCCTCTTGTGAGGACTAGTCCAGTCGGAAGAACTCTAGCTTCCAGTTGAATCCACTATTGGAAAATCCCGCAAGTTTTTATACGAAGTCCTTGCAACTTCTACAGACGCGAGCTTTGATACGAAGAACTCGACCAACTTCAATTGTGAAGAGTTGAATCTTCTATCATGCCTCTGATTACAATCGCTCTTGAAACTTCTAGACCGCACCGCACTGGCAAATCGACTAGAGGATTGTAACTGGCTTGGGATTTGAAAATATAAGCTTTTTAGAACTCTTTGGAAGAATGTAAGCTTTAGAAGAGAAGAGATTGGAAGTGAATTGGTTGATTTGAAATGATCGAAATGCTTCTCTATTTATAGTTTTTCCAAAGACAGAACTCTGACAGAATTCGGGCAGAATTCGGAAAGAACTCTTTGTAACAAACCGCAACTGAAGGATGACCAAGTTCAAAATTAAACGTTCACTAACGTTCCACTTGGCCGAACTCTGGCCAAACTCTGCTAGGGATCTGCCAGTTCATTTTTGAGAAAAATCAATTTTGGCTTTTTGAAAAGTCCTTCAGAAGCTTTTTGTAAAAATGACGTTTTTCAAAAACATAGGTCATTTTTAAAGAGATAGGTCAGTTTTAAAAAATGATTTCGGACAGCCTATTTGCCAGTACGACTTGGTGTACAATGTATTCCTAGACTCAATAAAATGAAAAATTATATTGCTTTGACAGAAATACATTTGGAATGGCAAACGGCTTAAGTCTTGAACATCGTAGAGATCCATTGTTGAGCAGTGTCCAAAACGTCGTAGATAAACATCTGAATTAACTTGCATTTATATTAAGACAGAGTTTGATCAATTATTAAAATCAGGTTTGACCATGACCAATGGGCCAACAAAATGATGCCAATATCATATCGAGATAAGATACATCCTATAACCATGATCAAGTTAGGGACTTCTGATCGTAACTTCGGTGCATAGCCTATCATAGCATGATAGCCCATCCCAACAATCAAACAAGGACATGAGTTGGACCACGCACCATGACAGTCTATGTTCTTCGACTACTGACAGAAGATATAAATCACAAGCAAGTCGTTCTACGGGCGGCCAACCATTCCTACGACTTTCTATAATTGGCGGGGTTATCCCCGCAATGGTAGTTACACGAATCCTCAGATCATGTCATTTCCAGCAGGGCCAACCAATCGAATTTTGTAACGCCTAGCACATTTATTATGCACCGGTCCCTCGAAGGCTACCGTACGGAACACATAAAACATAGCACGTAGGAGTCGAATATTGTCATCCACTATAGGCAGATTATCAATATCCGTGGCGGCCAACCCGACACGTCACGAGACCTGGGGGCTAGTATAACACAATATCGAGATTATTTCCCTCCCAATGCACGTACTAGATTGAGTTGCTTAGTTAAACCCTATGTTGGTCTTGGGCTCACATGCCGTAGTCACATGATCATTCCCTTAGATGTCGTATATAGTACTAGTACCCTAAGTATGAATCCACACTGGCTCATGGAGTCCCACATACGAATCTATTCTTAGTGTAATGCATCACTCCACAAACAATGTACTACGTAATTGTCACTGACTATTTATCATGTATGTGCTGGGAACTTAGAATGTACCAACGTTTAATGCGTAGGATAACTTAGCACGTAGGGTAGTATACAAGTGTACACATAGGTTGCACCTCAGTACACACATAGACCAGCACATGCATAGGTAGACAGGTCAGAAACAAAGCCAAGTCCCATAGTCATCCACTAGGCACATAAGTCACTTGGGCCCACAGGCTCATGGGTCAACACGCGGGGCTCTCGGGTATAAAAGACGTATAGTGGCGGACAGTGGCGCGAATGGCGCACTGTGCACGAATGGCACATTGTGCGTGAATGGCATACAGTGGCGCGAACGGGTGGCACGATAGCACACGTACGAAGGGTCATCGTTGTATAGGCTAAATCATTACAGTGGCGCCACCCATTAAAGTGTTCGATCATTAGATGGCACCAAATCATTACATTGCGCCAAGCCATCAAGTTGTACAGCATCAGGTTGTGCCAACATCTGGTTGTACAGGAGTCAGATTGCACAAGCGCCACGTGGTACACTTCCTCAAGAAACTGTAATGGCATCATTATTGCCTGACAGCTGACAGCACGGAGATTAAGTAAAATCTATTTGAATCCCGCACAACGCGACGTTGGAGAAGATTTTGTCAGCATGTAATTAATGTTGACATTTGGTTCACGCAAGTCATTATGTGGCACAAGAATTAATCAGTACTGCACAGAAGATCGAGTCAAAGGCACCAGTTATTGAGTTGCGCCTATGTGCAGCCTGGCTAGTTGGCGCCACTTGATCAACTCTTATTTTAAAGCAGGGTGACGTGGCACGCAAGCCACCAACTTCACAGAGCGTGCCCACTACGATGTCCATGACCACGTGTATCTCAATCAAACGATGCCATGCGTCCACAGCAGTTGGTGCAACCGTACGCGAAAGTTGCTACATTGCACCTACGCGTTGTTAGCCCGATGATTACATTGTATTTTTGAATATGGCTAATCAATTAAGTTTAACATAATGATGTCACTAATATTCATATACTCACTATCATGTTGCTACTTAAACTTAGCATTGTCCTAATTGTCCTACATCATATTGCCATGCTTGTATCGTACTACAACATATTTTGCTCGCCTAACACGTATTTGTAGACATGCAGTAAGCATGATCTAACATGATCAAATCAGGACATAGGCAATGAAGAATTAATGATGGATCAAAGACGACATCATACATAAAGATTTCTCCGAACCGCATAGCGACCTATCCAGGACCTCACATCGGGGGTTCCGCTGCCCGGTCAGCGGACATGGATCGAGGGGGCAGCGCCTCCCGTCGGGGGTTCGGAGGCGAAGCCCCCAAAAGGTATTCAGATTTTTAGATATGCTTATCATTGGACGACTACTGCTAAGGAAAAAAACGTCTTCATGTCTGCTCAAATATCAGAAGAAAGACATCATCAAATGGCTCTTGGTTTTTCTATTTGTTCCAAGTCTGTAATCTTCAATTTATTGAGTCTAGAAGAATGTGTACGTTGAGTCGCACTGTGTCATCTCAACCCCTAGACATATCTCTCCAAGCTCTACCATACAAACAGACCAATTCCTGAACCAAGCCCAAGCTCCACCAAGCCAAACAAAGCCCAAAGGCACAAAGGCTATTCTGCCACCTAGGAGGCAAAGTTCGGGCCGAACTCTGCCCCCACACAGAGTTCGGGCCGAACTCTGTCTCCTAATTTTTAGCACCCTGATTTTTAGGGCATGCTTGGTACAAGCTGTCTAACATTCAAAAATTTAAATTCTTAGGGTAGAATTCGGGCCGAACTCTGCCTTCCCAGAGTAGTATAAATAAGGCTTGATTTCTCTCATTTGATATCATCTTTCTATCTCTCACTCTCAATCATCTAAGCTTTATACTACCTAAGCCTTACTCTTCCAATCTACTAGCCATAAAACTTCCTAAGCCCCAAGGTGCTCAAGTGCGATTCAGCTAGACATTTTTGTGAAAGAGTTGAAAAGAAAAGTCACTTGGATAATTCCAAGTTTCGCCACCTGCGAATCTGTAAGAAGTTGGCATGCTCTTCTGAGTAACAGCACATGGTTGTACACTATTTCACAAATAGTGGATTTCAATCCTGAGCTAGAGTTCTTAGGCCTGGACTAGTCCTCCACGAGGGAAATCAGGTTATATCGCTGTGTTTGCGTATGCTCTTCTGATCTTTATTTACTTCCGCATTTCTCTCTGACTTATTTACTATCTTGATAGTTGTTTTGTGAAGGTGATATATAGTTAATTTTTATTTGGTGATTATCAACACAAACTCTATTCACCCCCTCTAGAGTTGCCTATACGTTATTTTATGCGCAACCTGATGAAGCTCGCGCAAGGTGATCAAACAGTGTTCAGAACAGAGTGACGTGGTGCGTAAGCCACTAACTTTGCAGAACGTGTCCACTACACTACCCATGACCATGTGCATCTCAATCAAATGATGCCACGCGTCCACAACAGTTAGTACAACCATTCGCGCAAGTGAATAGGAGGCGCGTAACCTGAAGCGCGTGTAACCCAGAATAACTGCTAAACAGTTATTTCAAGAACTCTATAAGTAGAGTTTCAAATCAGTCTCAAAGCATCAAAAATGATCATAATCTCCTGCTAAAGTGCTGTTGCATCCTCCAGAGGCTCGTGTCTTCAATATCACATCGTCCAAGGGATAAAGTGATCGTCTTCTGATCAGATTCCTATAGTTGTACTTTTCCAAAAATTAATTGTACAATTATACTCTTTTTTTTCTAAATTTGTAATAAAAACATTTGTTCTTGTAAACAAACGACTCTGCTGGGGACTACTTTCTCCTCCGACGAGAAAGTGACAACTCAATGTGATATCACGTCAATCGGCAAGACGCAGAAGACCCTGGTCGTTCAAATCGACCAGACAGCCTACAAGGCCATGATCAACGCTGGGGGTGCCAAGCGCACTGCTGCAGCTGTTAAGAGCAAGACGCGCTCTGTTTGGACTCCTAAGTCCTCGACGGCACAATCTCCTGCCTCTGCACAACTTGTGCCCATCACTGCCTTGGCACAATCTAAGGAGAACAGTCTTTTGGCTAATCCTTCCACTTCTCCGATTCTCAAATCGACGGAGACTTCGTCTCGACACACTGCTGTCCAAAACAAAGGAAAGTGCCCTTTGGCCTGTATTTCCCTGGCACAACCTGTACATGTTCTTGCTTTTGCCCAACTTGTGCCCATCACTACCTTGGCGTAACCTAAGGAAAACAGCCTTTTGGCTAACCCCTCTACTTTTTCGACTCTGAAATTGAAAGAAACTTCATCTCGACACACTGCTGGACAAAACAAAGGAGAGCGCCCTTTGCCCTTTTCCTCCCTGGCGCAACCTGTGCAAGTTCCTGCTCCGGCACAACTTGTGCATGTTCATGCTCTGGCACAACCTATGCCTATTCATGCTCTGGCGTAACCTGCACATACTTTTGCACTAGCGCAACGTAAAGAGAAACACAGTTTATTGGCTCCCTCTTTGCCACCAAACCAGAATTTTAGTCACTACCAGAATAAGTCATTTTAGCGACGCCTGAAGACGTCGCTAAAATGCCTAAAGACGTCGCTAAACCAGTTTAGCGACGTATTTAGCGACGTCTTCCTCTTGTCGCGGAAACCTTAGTCGTTGTTTGGAAAGGCGTCGCTGATCGTCACCAGCAACGATGTTTACCGACGCAAAGATACGTCGGTAATATACCGATGTTTACCGTGGTTTCGTCGATGAAATAGCGACGTTTATGATGTCGCTCTACGTCGGTATGTCCTGGGAAAATTATCGATGTTTACGATGTCGCACTGCGTCGGTATATCCTGGAGAATATTAACGACGTTTTGTGATGACGCTATATGACGATATATCCTGGGAAAATGTGGTAAAATTCTGGAAAAGTTACCGACGTCTACCGACGGTTACCGACGCCTACCGACGAAACTGACGTCGCTATACGTAGGTATCCTGACAATATTTGCCAGTTTAGCGACGTCTACCGACGCATTTTGACGTCGGAACGCGTCAGTAAACGTCGGTAGACGTAGCTAAATTTGAAAAAAATAAAAAAATAAATTGCAGTATGCAGTTTTCTTCGCAGAATCATTTTCTCCCTGCAGTTTAATCTGAAACACAATACATAAGCAAATTTTATCCCTGGGTTCGTCGACCCCTTGGGATGGTACTCCATACTTTACCACCCGGAGGTTTGTTACTTGACGCAGCCCAGGTATTTGGATATTTCCAAGAAAGGCTGTTGGAGTCACAAAGAGTTCATGATGAGGCCATAAGGGAGCAAATCCAGAGGTTGCTACGTCTGCGGGACTCTGTGCTTCCAGAAGGAGAGCCTAGCTCCAAGAGGGCGAGGAGCAGTACCCAGTCCTACCCAGAGTTTGAGGAGTACCCATATATCCAGCCTATATCATCATACCCAGCCCAGTCTCCTGTCCAACAGAGGCCAGCTGAGCCAAAGCCTATCTGTGCCTACTGCAAGAAGTCTGGACACAAGTGGAACATCTGTAGAAAGAGACTAGGATTGTGCCTATTCTGTGGGTCAGCTGCACACTGGGTGCAGCACTGTCCTGATATACCTGCCCCAACCAGGGCCCTGCTTCCAGAAGGGAGTTCTAGTTCTCAGACCTAGAAGGAGGTGAGTTTAGACCTAACCTTAGTATTCTTTTTTGAGAATATTGATGCATCCCTTGCTTGTATATTTTGATACCTTGTGATTGCCTAGTACTGTAGCATGTTGGTGTAACTAGATGAGACCCCAGACTGATATTGCATGCCATGACCCCATAGGTTACACTTTCCAACTGTATGATTTAAATAGGTTTCTGAGACTATGATTGCTGGGGGCTTAACCTAAAGGGGTGCGATCATCTTAATTTCGAGGACGAAATTTTTATAAGGTGGGTAGGATTGTTACACCCAGTTTTTCCAAAAGAGGGTAATTTTGAAATTTTGTAATTATAATTATTATTTATTGATACTTATTTTATATTATAATTTTTGGTGATTTTTAATCATTTAAAACTATTTTAAAACATGACTTATGATTTTGGTGTTTGATAGTGTAACCTTTGAGACTGGTTGACCTAGAGCCTAGCCTTGTGATTTGGGTATTTTGTTTATCATTTCTAGTTTGAGGGTATTTTTGTCATTTTTGGGGTTATTTGAATTTATTAGAATTTATTTGAATTTATGGGAATTTTTAGGATTTATTTTGGAATTGTTTGAATGAAGGTTGACTAAGTTGACTTTGACTAGCTTTGACTTGGTAGGCCAACCTAGAAGCTAACCCTAGTTGTGTTGGACTTGGTTAGGTCATGCAACCCTAGTTAGACTAGAGTTAACCTAGGGTTTAGTCATTAAATAAAAGTTGGAATAGTTAAGTCATAAGCCATGACTTATGGTTGAACCATTAAATAGCAACTTAGCCATAGAAGCCCAAAGCCCATTAGCTAATGCAAAACCCTAGCCCAATCCAGCTATGGCCAGCCACATAGGGATTCCCCCTCTATAAGTATTCTCCTAGAAATTAGGGCTAGCCTCTTTAGGAAGAGCAAGCTTTAGAAAGAGGTATTTTCTCAACTTCAATAATCCATAGAAAATCTATTTCAACTCCTTTTTCCCCCAAACCAATTGCAATAGGTTCTAATTTTATTCCTCTTGCTGCTGTTATTGAGTAATTTCAGAGTTTGGGCAAATTGGAGGAGTTTGGCTATCAAGAGGAATACTTCTCTTTGGAGCTTTTTGGGGATTTTGATACATATAGGTAACTTTCATTCTACACCATAAAATTCTGATTTTATTGCATATCTAGGGAGACCTAGGCCTAACCTAACTGTAGGAATAGGAAACCCTAGATTTCGTGTCCATTTCGGGTCCCGTTTGGACACGTATCAGCCCTAGTATTCAAGTGTTTGACGAAATGCCCCAATGGGCATTTCAAGTGTTTTTTAGGAATCTTTTTGAATAGAAAATTAGGTTTATATGTCGCTTACGTGTTTCTTGCGTCCTTGTGTGATTTTTGTGTCGTGTCGAGTCAGCACAGACACGTGTACACGCTGTCGCGCGCGTGCGTGCACTGACAGTTGCTTGCCCTGCCTCACGGGGGATACAACTTGCTGGACACGCCGCGAGGACACGGGAAAATTGACACGTAGGTCGGGGCTGACACTGGCATAAGGCTCCCCAAGTTTCAGAGCCTCTCGTGTCGTGTCGGACACGCACGAGACAGTGCATCGATTTTGTACTGAATCGAGTGCTGTCGTTTTTCAGCGCTGATACGCGTGTCGTATCGCACGCACGCGTATCGTGGACACGTGTCAGGGTGTCCTAGCCCTAGACCTAGTTGACACTTGGATACGACCACGAGGTCTGTGTCGTGTCGTGTCGTGTGCACGAACACTGTGAACACGTGCACGAGGTTTAGTTCACTGCACTGTGTCCTGGTTCTCGTTTTGGGTTTTAAATCTGTTGGACACGTTTGTGTCCACTTGGGTGGACACAAACACACTGAAGGACACGTGCACTATATGTACTTGTATTACCAACCACTGTTTTTGCATATTAGCTTGATTTTGATGCTCATTCTCATTTTTCCCCAAAAATTCCTGATACTTAATATCAGTCTCCTATTCCTGTTTTTCTAGATTTTTATTTCGAAATTTGGCAGCTTATTTAACCTATTCTACATTGTTAATTGCATGGTTTAAGACCTCAATTTGGTTCACCTATATGTTTGCTAATTGTGTGTCGAATTTGGGGTTAATTGGTTTTGGTTTGAGGCATAAAACTGGATGTTTATGTGGGACTGAAAACTGAGTTTTTTTATGAACTGATTTAAATGTTTCTTCAATGTGTTAAACCTGAGTATGGTTGACTGAACTGGGTATTTGCACTATTTTGGTATTGTTGAATGGGTTAGCTCACACTCTTGTATTCACTGATTTCTTTTACCACACTGTTTTAGGTTCCAGGTTTCATATTATTTACTGCACACTGTTTTCACTCACCTCACTTCACTGTTACACACACACACAAGTCACACACATACACACAAGTATCACTCACTGTTTTTCCTATAGTAGCTCACTGTTTTTAGGACTCACTCACACCCTAAACTCTATCACACACATGAACACTCACATTCTCACTAACACACACAACTCTCATGTATCCTCTCACACTCAGACACATTTTCTCATGTCACACACACATGCCATAGCTCATCACACCCTCACTTCACCTTTGCACACACACATATGTTTATGTATTCACTCTTGTACTCTCTCACACCCACTGTTCAGTTTCACACACACAAATGGTTATACACACACACAGCTCCTCTACACTCACCCTCACAGTCCAGTTACACACTGTTGCACAGTCCCTCTCTCTCACACACTGTTTTCCTCTCATTTACACACATACACACACACCTAGCTAAGTCCCCCGTCACTCACTCCTTCACATACACACACATGGACTCTCTTGACACATAGATACACACTCATGCCTTCCCACTCTCTCTATATGCATAATGTATATTATGTGTATATATCAATTTAAGTAGTGTATCTATATATAGTCATGTATATATAGTGTATTGAGCCTATACTACCAAAATAAGTCATATCAGCGACGTATTTAGCGACTCCAAGGAAGAACGTCGCTATTTTTGGGGGTTTTAGCGACGTTTATACAAGACGTCGCTGTTTGTCGCTAACAGCGACTAATAGCGACGTCTAGCGGCTGTAATTTGTTAAATGAGAATAGGCATCGCAAGTTCGTCGGTACACGTCGCTGATGTAGCGACGTGTAGCGACGCACTTTAAGTAGCGTCGCCGTTTCATAAATATCAGCGACGTTTAGCGACGTCCAAAAAGAACGTCGCTAATCGTTTCATATAGCAAGGGTTTTGCTTTTCGATCTTTCATAAATTTTCCCCCCAAATATTTCGTGCCCTCCTCCTCCACGACGCTCCTCCGGCGATTTCCCTCCTCCGGCCTCCTCCTCCGCGGCGCTCCTCCGGCGATCTCCCTCCTCCTTCTTCTCCTCCACCTCATCCTCCTTCCTCAGGTAGCTCCTCAGGTAACTCTCCCCTCCCCCCCGCTTCCCATTTTTCCTCGTCTTTTTGCTCTCTCTCTCGCTTCTAGTTCATGTCCACGAGAGCGTGGACTCACTGCCGGGGACACGAGACTCATAGTGGACTCGCTTCTAGTTCGTGTGACACCTATTTTGTTGGTTTGGACACGTCGTGTCCCACTGTGTGGACACGAGACTCACAGTATGACACCTATATACTGATACTGGGAGTTTTTTGGGCATATCAACTGTCAATTTGATGTTTTGCTTGGATTCAAATTCTAATTTAGGGTTCGAGCCCTATTTACTGATACTGAGAGTTTTTTTGGGGCTTTTTCAGGGTTTTGAAATGATGAATAAATTGACTAATAATTATTATCGAGCTCTATAAAATTTCAGCTATGTCACGAAGGATGGATACTAATCCTGTGAATGAGTTTTCTCCTAAGTATTCTCGACAGTTGAGTATGATTTAGCTCATTGACATTACTGAAATATGGAATGATTAGTGTAGGATATGTTGGTCAGGTTTTGGCAGAGTCAGCTATGTCACGAAGGATGGATACTAATCCTGAATACCATATTTTAAATCCTACAACGCTGCTTAGTTGAAAGTCTTAATTAGACTTTCTGTTCAGTACCCTTTGACTGCTTAGTTGAAAGTCTTAATTAGATTATCTGCCATTCGACCGACGAGACAGAAATCTATGTATGACATTTGCTATAAGGAATTTGCATTAATCTATGGTACGACATCGTGATCAGGACATAGTCCCTGCAGCCATTCGACTGGCGAGGCAGAAACTATTTAGTCGTAGATAAAGTTGACTATCCTCCGACCCCCATCCCTCGGCAATGATGATACGACAACCTATCACTACATCTTTTAGTAGTAGATAATGTCTTAGTATTACATTATGTGGGTTCATCTTGATTCTGTTACATCCTTCGGATACTAGATTCGATAAGAACATATACTACACAATATGTACAGAACATAGATGATTCAAACTAATATATGCTAGAATGCATTTTGGGTTGTGTTCTGAGCCATTCGTCCCCACACTTGGCAATTATGCAGAACCGTTTGTGGATATACAATCGTCATCCTGATGAATTATTATCTGTGTCAATCTTTTCAAAATTATCTTAAAATGGATATGAATTACTATCTGCAAAACCGTTTGTGGATGTACAATCGTCATCCTGATGACATGTGCGGTGTGCAGGATGAATTTATATAGGGTGTGCAACAGTTCCTGCAGTTTGCCAAGGCGTTCCCTCAGTACATGGACCGTACAAAAATTAAGTATCCATGTATGAGATGTCGCAACTTGAAATATAATTCGGAAGTGGATGTGACATATCATTTGTATTCGAGGGGTTTCATGCCAAATTATTATCAGTGGACCGCACACGGAGAACTTGTGTCTTTAGCCTCCGAGCCGGAGCCTTATGTGGAGCCTTATGTAGATGTCCACGAGCATGCTGATTACGACCAAGGGTGGACGAACATGGTTTTCGATGCTGCGGGGCCTAGTTTCGATCCGAACAATCAATATGTAGCTGAGGAGGCACCGAATGCCAATGCTGCAAAGTTCATGGAGTTGCTGGAGAATGCAAGGACTCCTTTATATCCTGGTTGTGATGACCATTCACCGTTGGAGGTGGTTACAAGATTATTGAGCATAAAATCAGATTTTAACATGTCTTAAGAATGCTACAACCAAATCCTGGAGTTAATTATAGATATATTGTCGGAGGGTGGCAAGTTACCTAAAGACTTCTACCGATCCAAGAGAATGGTGAGAACGCTCTGGATGGGGTATGAAAAAATTGATGCATGTCGCAACGGATGCATGTTGTACTATAAGGACGACAATGATGAAGACGCCTGCAGATTTTGTGGTGCCGATCGCTTCAAGGCAACTAGTACAACAAGGACTTCTAGTGCACGCAAGCCAACAGATTTAATGCACTATTTGTCTTTGACGCCGCGGTTGCAGAGGTTGTTTATGGCAAAGGAGACAGCTGATAATATGAGTTGGCACAAGCGGGAACAAATAGATAGAGTACTAGATCATCCATCCGACGGGGAAGCATGGAAGCATTTTGATCGAGTGTATCCCGATTTTGCTTCGGAGCCGCGTAATGTCAGATTGGGGGTTTCCTCCGACGGTTTTGCCCCATTTGGACTTTCGGGCTCACAATATTCTTGTTGGCCAGTGATTGTTACTCCGTATAACTTGCCACCTTGGATGTGTATGAAGACTCCTTACATGTTCCTAACTGTTATTATTCCAGGTCCGAAGAACCCGAAGAGGAACATCGATGTGTACTTACAGCCCTTGGTAGATGAGCTGAATCAGTTGTGGGAAGTAGGTGCAACCACATATGATGTTTCCAGAAAGCAGAACTTTCAGATGAGGGTCGTACTAATGTGGACCATCAATGATTTCTCGGCCTATAGAATGTTATCGGGTTGGAACACCCATGGTCGTCTCGCATGTCCGTATTGCATGGATCGCACTAAGGCTTTCCGTTTGAAACACGGAGGAAAACCGTGCTTCTTTGATTGTCATCGACAGTTCCTGCCAAAGGAACATCCATACCGGAGGAACAGGAATGCTTTTCGTGCTGGCATGGTAGAGAAGTCCAGTCCACCGCCACGGTGGTCCGGGGACACGATATGGGAAGAAGTTAAAAAATTGTCAAGTGCTATTGAAGAGCCTACAGCGGGGTACAAGTGTGATGGATTTGGCCGCGCTCACAACTGGACGAAGAGGAGTATATTCTGGGACCTACCATATTGGAGTGACCATCTGCTCAGACATAACCTGGATGTCATACATATCGAGAAGAATGTATTTGACAATATAATAAATACTGTGATGGACGTAAAGGGGAAGACGAAAGACAATCCCAAGGCCAGGTTGGACTTAGAAGAAATATGCAGACGTCCAGAGTTGCATTTGATAAAGGAAGGCAGTGGGAAGTATAAGCAGCCCAAGGCCATTTTCTCACTGGACAAGGAGGACAAAGGTAAACTTTGTAGGTGGATCCAGGGCCTAAAATTTCCAGACGGGTACGTATCGAATTTGAGAAGATGTGTTGACCCAAAGGAGAACAAACTACAGGGTATGAAGAGCCACGACTGTCACGTTTTTATGGAGAGGTTAATCCCGATTGCATTTCGGGAATTCTTACCTCATGTCGTTTGGGATCCACTGACAGAGCTTAGCATATTCTTCAGAGATCTTTGTTCTACTAAGTTGCTCGTCGATCGGCTTGAAAAGCAGAAGAAGGATATTGCAGTAACATTGTGTAAGCTTGAGATGGTGTTCCCTCCTGGATTCTTCGACTCTATGGAGCATTTGCCAATTCATCTTTCATATGAGGCACGTGTTGGTGGGCCCGTCGGTTATCGGTGGATGTACCCGTTCGAGCGCCATCTAAACCACCTGAAGAGAAAGATGAAAAATAAGGCACGGGTCGAGGGTTCTATTTGTGAAGCCTATGTCCTTGAGGAGATTACAAACTTCTGTTCAATGTATTTCAAGCCTCATATTGCTACAAATAGAACAAGAGCTCCGAGGAACGATGATGGAGATATAGAAAATAATGATGCATTATTGAAAGTCTTCAATGCTCTTGGAAAGCCTTCGGGAAAATTGAAAAAGAGATATTTGAATGATGAGGAACTAAAGGCGGCCCAGTTATATATATTACTCAACTGCGAGGAGGATGAAGTAGAAAAGCTAGAGTGGTAAGTGAAAATCTTCAACATTCAAGTCCTCTATTTGTTGATTCCGTTATTATAATTTAACGAGTATATCCCGATATTTATTGGTTTTCAACAAATTTAATGATGAGGTGAGGTCAAGTAGACAATACATTGCAGATGAAGAAGTAGAAGAAGAAATGAGACTTCATTTCCCGTCTTGGTTGACTGCATATGTACGTAAGAAGCTAGTTAGAATCTTCCTTCATTCACAACTGCATAAGAAATAACTTAACATTAAACTTAATTTTGTATCTTTTCGTGTTTAGGTCGATCGTACGGACGTCATTCTTGAGAATGAATCTATTAGAACTCTTGCCAAGGGACCAATTTATGCCGTCAAAGTATGGCCAAGTTATTGCGTGAATGGGTTTAAGTTCAAGTCAACAAATGCTCTCATCAGAGATAGCTTTCTGGATCTTGATTCCACAAAAAACAGTTGCTTGTGTATCAAATCTACAAACTACAAAGATGTCACTCCAGGCAATGATTTCTATGGCGTCTTACGGGAGATCGTGGAATTGACGTACAACTATGGCATAGAGCCTGCCAAGATCGTGTTGTTCAAAGTTGATTGGTTCGATCCCATACAAGATCAAGGATGGAAAATTGACAAGCATGGTCTTGTGGATATTAACTACCGTCGTCAATACCAAGGATACGAACCATTTATCCTAGCAAGTCAAGCTCAACTCGTATATTTTACAACATATCCTAAACGGGGAATAACGAGGTACGACTGGTGGGCAGTATGCAAGACTAAAGCCAGAAATACCTACGACGTCAACGAAGTGGCTTATCAGGAGGACGAGCTGTCTTTTGTACCTAATACGGTTGATGTCGACTCAGCAGAAGTTCCCCATTCAATATCTACTTGTGTAGAAGAGGTACAAATATCCGAAGGGGAAGACGAAGAAGATGCTAGTGACGATGAGAAGGAAGAGGAAGAGGATGAGGAAGAGGAGGAGGCAAACGAAGAAGATGAATTTTCAGAGGATGATTGAGAAACTGTGATTTTGATGTATTCATACTTCTGTAATATTAAATTATGAACTATGATCATTTTTGAAAACTTAAATTATGAATTCCAATGTATGCAGATATTTCTAAACTGGCATTATATTTATTTATATTTTCAATCATAAACTATGATTTCGATGTATTCATATTTCTGTAGTCTTAAATTATGAACTCTAATGTTATTATCAGCATGGCAGGACGACGCGGAGGCACCTCAGGACGACGCGGAGATAGGCCAGGACGATCCGTGTCCTTAGGTGGGCAGAGAGCTCCGTTACAGGAGGATGGCTCTAGACCATCGTCTGACCCGAGCACTCTATTGTACCATACGGTCTCAGGTCCGGGTGGCAGTGCACCTGCGACGAGCAGTTCTAGGCTTGCTGATCATACTACTTCCCCTAGCCTTCCTAGCACTGACAGCAGTATGGCGGGTGGGGAGCAGGTGGAGGAGGTAGTCCCTACTCCCGCCCGTCCCGCCCGGGCGGATCCATACCAGAGCGACCCTCCATGCGCACCTCAGGGCGAGACGAGGATGGAGATTTGGGCCGACGGTCCTACGAAGTAAGTTAAATCAATATTTTATGCATGTCTGTATATCTATATATATTCATTAATACGTCGGTTATCGTTGTATACAGATATCGTCCCTCGTCGGTACAGAGAGTGTTAGGCACCTTTCTAAGGTCCAACTATGGGGGTCCGTGGATCAACTACTCGGATGCCTCGGAAGAGAGGAAGGCATTCTGGTTTGCCCACTTCAAGGTAACTAAAGATAGTTAATTTAGCATGATTAATATAATTTTAAGCATTTTTTAGAACTTATTATTTTAATTTGTAATTCTTGTAGAGGACTTATTTTTATCCACCACACCGGGCCGAGCAGATTGAGAGGCAGTTTCCTGCCGTCGCCGCCAAGTTGATCCGTGATGCAATTGACGATCAGAAAAAATGTCACCGCTCCGGAAAGCAGATTGCTGGTTGGATCACACCTGACCAGTGGACCACGATGAGGGCTCGATTTGAGGAGCCCGAGTACAAAGAGCGGTCGGAGAAGGCGAAGGCGGCTAGGACGATGGCCGGAAAGTGGTGTGGTGGATCGATTCCTATGACGGAGCATTTTCGTCGTCTGGTATGTAATTTATTGTAAAATATAAGATTTTATTGATAGTAGGAGTATATAATTTTCTATTTTATTAAAGAATAAAATATAACAAACACGCAGGTGAAGAGGGGTGAGGACGCAAACATGGTGACCGTCTTCCTGGCCACCCATCGGAAGGACGGGAAGCTCATCGACGACCGGGCTACTCAGAGCTATGTAAGTACTAATTTAGATTTCGTTAATTTTTAACACAACTTGAAGAATAAACAGATAACCATATACTTAATAATAATTAAATATTTTAGATGTTTATTAGGCTAATTTAGGTAAGTACTGATGTATAGAGATGCACAATAATTTCTAGGAAGAGTATGTTAGGCTACGTGATGAGCGTGCGAGTGCTAGTGCACAGGCAGAGGGAGGGGTTGGTACATCGCAACCCTCTCCGCCTCAGTCGGAGGACGGGCTCTGGAAGACCGCTGTTGGTGGTCTTCAGAAGGGTACGTACTACGGTACGGGGTCCTACGGCGCATTTGTTGCAACGCAGGCATCCAGGGCTCCCTCTTCCAGTGCGCATTCACAGCCGTCACAGGCCGAGTCATCCCGAGTCGAGAAGACCATTGTCCGCCAGATTGCTGAGCTGCGCGACGATATGCTGAGGAGGATTGCTGAGCAACAAGGGCCTCAGGCGCAAGAGGACGCTGCGTCGGTCACCGCACGCTTTGACGAGCTCGAGCGCACCGTACAGCAAGTACAGGGGACACAGGAGTCCATTCACGACACCGTTACCAGCATAGCGACTTACATGGAGCAATACAGCGCCAGACTCCGAGCCCTAGAGGAGACGCGGACGTACCCATCTCCAGCGGTTACACTGCCTCCTTCTCCAGCGGTTGCATTGCCTCCTCCTTCATCGTCGTCGGTGGTTCTTACACCGGAGCAGTATGCTTACCTTCTTTCCAAGAGCGGTGATGCTCCTCCTGATCAGTCGTAGTCGGCATATACATTGTTGTGTGATGGCCCATTGTTGGGTCTTTTATGTGGTTATACATACATTATTCTTATGTGGACACATTATGTTTGACATTGTTACAAATTTTCATAAATCTGTGTTGATTGATGAGATTGTGTTTCAAACGTGTTCGTGATTCTGTGTATATGTGTTGTTTGATACTGTGTTCGTGATACACCGTCGTTGTTGTAACAAATGGTGCTGCAAATTCTGCAAATGTTGTAAATTCTACAAATGCTGCAAATGCTGTAATTTTTTTAATTTTTTTTAATATTAGCGACGTTCAGCGACTGTCAGCGACGTCCAACGACGATATAAACGTCGCTAAGTACGTCGCTAACTTTAATGAGTACCGTCGCTGATCGTCACTAAACGTCGCTACATAGAACGTCGTAAAACGTCGCTATATGTCGAAAATATAGTGACGTTTAAAAGTCGCAGAACGTCGCCATTTGGCTCTAAAGCCAGTTCAGCATCGATGCATGTCAAGTCGCTCAACGTCGCTAGGATACGTCGATAAATGATGACGTTTTATGTCGCTGGCAGTCGCTAAATTAGCGACGTGTCCGCGTCGCTAAAGTTCGTCGCTATAGCGACGTATTGCGACGTTTTCTTGTTTAGCGACTAGGTTAATAGCGACTACTTGAAAACGTCACTAAATTCGTCGCTAATAGAAATTAGCGACGTATTTTTCCTATTTAGCGACGTCTTGACGCGTCGCTGATTTGACAGATTTTAGTAGTGCTATATATAAATATATATATATATATATATATATATATATATATATATATATATATTTATATATAAATATATAAATATATATATATATTTATATATATATAAAATATATATATATATATATATATATATATATATATATGTATGTGATGTTTCCTAATAAATTGTACTATAACCTATGTAATGTACATATATAGGTAATGTATAGGAATACAATATAAATATGTAGGTATATATATCCTTGTGATGCATACATTAGGTAGCCTATAGCCTATAGCTATGGCTCATTGCCTAAGGGTATGTTTGAATGCCAACTAACATGTGAAGTTGGCTTGGATAGCTTTGTAGTGTTGTGTACTAGCTAGTGTAGGTTGAGTAACCTAGTATAGACTAATGTAGCTAGTATAGGCTAGTTTGACCTAATTTAGACTTGTTAGACCTAGTTTGACTATAGTTGACCTAGTTTGACTTCTAGGGTTGACCAGAGTTGACCAAGGGTTGACTTTGGCCTAGATTGACCTAGATTCATTTAGAATGCATTAAATTGCATCTTATTATCATTTTAGACTTGTTGTGACTTGTGCTGTTCTATAGGAGACAGACACCACTCCTCGGACAGTAGATATTCTTCAGACACTCAGGATACAGGCGAGTACATTCTCTGATCATTTCATATCCTGCTTAGAATTATTTTCCTGAATTAAATTACTTTACTTGATACTGTCACATTGGTCACACGGATTAGTACTATATGGATCCCTTCTTGAGATGTTATCCCTTCAGGGAGCATCGGGTACTACATGTTCTGTACGTTTCACTTACATGGCGTATCACTATGCTTCTTTGGTTCTTTGATCACTTGTGACATATACTCTTATGATCACAGAGTTTTCCTTGAATCCTTATCCCATTTATTGGGTTTTCCAGAATTCCCATTTATGGGACTACTATGTACCACCCTTCGAGGGCCGTTACATAGAATCATAACATAACCTGGTTGGATCCTTGTGTATTAATTGGGGGTACGGGGGAGTACAAGTGGACATGTGAATAATACCCAAGTAGTATCTCATCAGAATCTTTTCGTAGTGTCTTATCAGAATCATCATATGCCATTTACATGTCTATATTATACTCTGACTCACTAGCCACTGTTAGTTCTTTACTTATAGTAGATATTTCTATTACAGTTCTTTCTCTCTGTTTACATACTGTATTTCTTCAGTATCTATATCTTACTTTACTGCATGATTATATTTTCTAACCTGCTATGAACTGCTGAGATGTATTGTGCTCGCTCCTGTCCTGACTGGGCCTGTTGAAAATATTATAGAGGACGAGGAGGAGGCCTGTGTGGATACCTTCTGCAGGACAGCTCTAGCTGACGACTTTACCCTACTGCCTAGACTAGCTTAGTTAGGCTTAATCTTACTTATGTTGTCTTGAGACTAGTAGTTAGACTTTATTTCTGTCCTTGAGATCTGGGTTGTATATTCTTTCATATTCAGTAGCTGAGACTTTGTACTCTGTATATCTGCTGAGATGTTATCTTAGACTATTTGATCATCTGTATTTTCCTTGAGTTCTATATCATATCGTGCTTCTTCTTCCTTAGTTGTGATTGAGTTTATTTTCTGCTATGTCACCCCCATACGGGGAGTATAAACTGCTTAGCTTTATATTGTTAGATGTTGTGACCTAGGACAGCGTTCTACCGCCGACACTGCGGCGTAGGCTGGGCGTTGTTGCATTCTCGTACCCTCACAGTGGGTGCGGGTCGTGACACCAGACGACGGAAATGTTCCGCCATCGGAATCGACCCACCGCACCACTTCGAGGCATGTTGCCTAGTCGCCTTGGCCTTCTCGGACTTTTCTTTGTACCTTGGCTCGTTGAATCGTGCCTTCATTGCATCCCACTGATCAAGGGTGATCCAACCTTAGATCGGCTTTCCGGCACGATCATGAGCCTTCTGATCATTAATAGTGTCGCGGATCAGCTTAGCAGCGACAGCAGGAAACATCCTCTCGATCAGCTCGGCTCGGTGCGGTGGATAGAAAAATATATCCTAGAAGAGTACGCAAACCAAATATTTTTTAGTAATATATAATATGCATAAATCAAATAATTCATGTTAAAAGCAAATCTATTTAAACCTTACAGCGCGCAAACCAGTAGGCCTTCCTATCGTCCGGAGCATCCGAGTAGTTTATCCAAGGACCACCATAATTTTGCCTCAGGAGCTGGCCTAGGCGTCTCTGTGCCGACGGGGGCGATATCTATACAGACATATTATATTCATGAAAAAAGTTAATTTATGATAAACACAGAAAAAAATGATAAACCAAAATACTTACTTTGTACCGTCGGCCCATATCTCCGTCCTCGTCTCCTCCGGAGGTACGCAGGCATCATCTGCCTGATACTGGTCGGCCGTCGGCGCAGCCTCCTCTATCTTCTCATCTGCCTCCATCGTCGTATCAGTAGGAGGAACGCTACTCTCGGGAGCAGTCTCAGGCCTGGAACTACTCATCCCAGAAGATATGCCACGTAGCATCGTGGCGGGCGAAGCTACTGTCCGATATACAGGAGTACTGGGCGACGAGGATCCAGAGCTAGTACCAGTAGGAGGTACCGAAGAAGAACCACTTCCTCTAGCAGTACCACCAGTAGGTACCGAAGGAGTACCCTATCCTCTGCCAGTATCAGTACCCCGTGCCCCATGTCGGGAATACGGAACGATCCGCGACGACCTGTCATGCTGATAACAACATATAATGAGATACAACAAAGACAAACAAATAAAGAGACTAGAAATATAAAAGTGTAACAAAGACAAGATAATAACCAAGACAACATATGATGATACATTTTACAAGAAACATCTAAGTCCATATAGTATATTTACAAGAAATATCTAAGGTTTAAATAAAAGTACATCTCTCTCAATCATCTTCAGAATAATCATCTTGTTCGTCTTCCTCGACCTCATCTTCCTCCTCATCTTCACTTTCATCTTCGCCTTCGTCGGCTTCGTCTTCCTCTTCGGATAATTATGCATCTTCTACATTATGTGTCGTGTAATACGTAACTTCCGTATTTCAAACGGAAAGCCTTAGTGTGGTCCATACAATACGAACATGAAAGACGACCATGCGTGCTCCATCCAGATAACATATCATAGGCCGAAAAGTCGTTGATGGTCCACATAAGTGCTGCCCGCATCTGAATATTTTGCTTTCTAGATACATCGTACATGTTGGAACCTACTTCCTACAGCTGATTCAACTCATCAATAAATGGTTGTAAATACACATCGATGTTCCTTTTCGGATTGTTCGGACCTGGGATAATAACGGTGAGGAACATATACGGAGTCTTCATGTACATCCAAGGCGGTAGATTGTACGGAGTGACGATCACAGGCCAACACGAATACTGGGATCCCAAAAGTTCGAATGGGCTAAAACTGTCGGAGTAGAGACCCAATCTGACATTATGCAGATCAGAAGTAAAATCTGGATACTCTCGATCAAAGTGCTTCCATGCTTATCCATCAGTTGGGTGATCCAACACTCCTTCGGTCCGTTCCCGCTTATGCCAACTCATGTTTTCTGCAGTTTCCTTCACCATAAACAACCGCTGCAACTACGGCGTCAACGACAAGTAGTGCATCGAATCGGTAGGGTTCCTGGCACCGACAGACTTTCTTCTACCATTGTCCTTGTAGCGATCGGCACCACAAAATCTGCAGGCGTCTTCATCCTTGTCGTCTTTGTAGTACAACATGTACCCGTTGTGACATGTATTAATTTTCTCGTATCCCATCCAGAGCGATCTCACCATCCTCTTAGACCAGTAGAAGTCTTTAGGCAACTTAGCACCCTCAGACAATATTTCTATAAGCAACTCCATAAGATGGTTGTAGCAATCCTGCGACATGTTAAAATCGGACTTGATGCTCAACAATCTTGTAACCACCTCCAACGGTGAATGATCCTCACAACCAGGATATAATGGAGTCCTTGCATTCTCCAGCAACTCCATGAACTGTGTAGCATCGGCGTTCGGTGCCTCCTCAGGTGCATCATGATCGTCCGAATCGAAACTAGGCCCCGCCGCATCAAAAATCATGTTCACCAACCCATCGTCGTAAGCAGCGTTGTTGTGGACAACCACATAAGGCTCATACTCCGATGCTAAGACACAAGTTCTCAGTGCGCGCTCCACTGATAATAATTCGGCGTAAAACCCTTTGAGTATAAATGATACGTGACTTCTACTTCTGGATGATATTTCAATTTACGACATCTCACACACGGACACTTAATTTTGGTACCGTCCATGTACTGAGGAAACGCCTTGGCAAACTGCAGGAACTGCTGTACACCCTCTATGAATTTATCCCGTACACCGCACATGTCATCAGGATGACGGTTGTACATCCACAACGATTCCGTAAGTAGTAATTCATATCCATGTCCAATTGAGGATAATTCTGTATGATAGATACATGCACATTGCAGTCAGTGAATGAATGTTAAGGAAGTTTAGATATGGGTGCGCAATTTAGATAGAGGTCAGTAGAGAGTGACAGTTTAGAGAAAACTGAGATTATTGGTGACATTTCACTCATTGACACTTCTTCATTATTACTCACAAATGAATTGGCCGTCTCAGCTTGAAAATTTAATATTTTTTTGACAATCATTCAGCAAGTTGAGCTTGGGTTACGTAAGTCATGTTTTAAAGCTGCAAATCTTTGCAAAAAAATTTAAGTCGTGTTTTGACTGTACATTCTACATCATCATAGAGACGAGTGCCAAGCTGAATCATATTCCAATGTTAAGGAACAATGCTACACTAGGGGTCTATTCACCACCACAATACTTTTAAGTTGCTTTCGTCTTTCGAGAATTTCAACATCTATCACAATATTATTATTTTCCTGTCGAGGTGTAATTGTACTTGTAGGAGTACACGACACCAACTGTCCAATATCGACCCTTTGGGTCTATAAGAGTTACTTCACTCAGTTTGTCAAGAAAAGTAAAACTTTTTAAATTAATATCCAATATCGAACCTTTGGCCTGTGCTTGAGCAGTATCCTAACTCAAACTATCCATCCTAACTAACCCTTTAACTGACACTAATATCTAAACAATGCTAATCATGAACTAACACTCTAATCTGGAAGTCCACACTGCTCAAGCACAGGCCAAAGGTGTAAACCCCCTAGAATTTTTTGAATTTTATTTTATATTTTCTGTTTTTTTTATTGTTGTTATTATAAACATAGTCATAGTCATGGTAAAAATTTTGCTACGCACATTTACTAGACGATAAGGCATGGCTAGTGTAGTCATACACCCTGACTAGTCTACTATCTTTAACCCCTATTTTTCTAGAAAATTTATTATATTCTGTATAAGTATTTTATGGCATTTGTTATTTATTTAATAAGTTATTAAATAGTTATATTATTTTCCCTTATTATTCAAAAACTAGCAACCATTTTATCTATAGTATTTTTGCTTTCAACAATTTAGACTAAAAGTATTTTTTTTATTAGGTTAATAAAATTTTAAGGATTTTTTTTTCTGTATTATATAGTGATATATGTATGCAATATATTTTAGATTTAAATTAAATATATTATAAATAATAAATATTTTGTTCATGTCTTGCGAAATTAGAGGCTTTTGCATAAATACCTCTTATATTATTGTAAAATGAAAATTTAGATTTTCTATTATTCTATTTGAATTTTGAATGAGTTTATATAAGTTACTTATATGTATATATTATATATATTATATTATATATATATATATATATATATATAAACCAAAAATATATATATATATATTTACCTTCAATTTATCACGAGATATAGAAATCTCGCGCTATAACCAAACCCCTGAAACCCGACAGTAAAGAAGCGGAAATTTCCCGAGTTTGATCGATTGAAAATCGATTTCAATCGATCAATTTCTGATCGATTCAATCGGGAAAATTCCTGTGCAACCCCAACCCTAGTATCTCTAGGATTATACCAAATCCAATATAAATCCAAGTTCAAATTGATGTAGAAATCCTCCCAAAAGTTCGAAGAGATAGGCCTACACCTACATCTATACGAAATCGAGATTTACAACTCCAAACTCGGAAGAACTTCTCCTGACCAACCCTAGCGATCCTCGACGACCCCAGCCTTGGGCGAATCCACAGAGCCACCTGCACGCCGTCGCGGTTGGCCAGAGCACCGCCGCACTCACAAAATTCGACCAAATAGGGGTGCCCTGTTTTTCAAACCGATCGCTCAGGGACCATCTTCCCGACCAAAATCTCCCTGTTTTTCCGATCGTTTGCAAGTTCGTAACTTCCTGTAGCAAGCCAATATAAACCCCCTAGATATCCACCAACTGGATTGGGATATAGCGCATCGATCAGTTGGAAAAATTGACGCCAAGCGATGAAAAACCCACTGTGTGTGGACAGAATTGTGAACTCAAGTAAACCCTGTTTTGAGATGATTTTCGACCAACCTAGCAAAAGTTTTGGTAATTTTTCTGAACACAATTTAGCCAACATATAGACTTCAATTCCCTTCTTTCATTTTAATTTTTCATTCCCTGTACGCGAAGAATCGTGAATTCAAAGTTTAGAGGAAGTTGTTTTTAAAAACAATAAAATTTCAATAAAACCAACCGATACGGCGTGCGCCCCGACAAACCGGTGACGTGGTCACGCCTATATGCATCAAAAGGCGCATATGGATGTTGCCGACGTGTGGGAGCTGACGGAACTCGATTTTGTTGCGCGTGCGCGACGAAATCAGTGCATATCCGCCGAGATACCCCCCGTATCGACCTTTTGCAAACTTGACCTAACTTTGTGCACGTTCGTCGTATCGAGACGAAACTTGTGCCATCATGACCTATCATTTTTCTGGTCATGTATGCCATGTTAGTCCGATTCTGAGAAGGTCAATTGGAACGCCTTTTGGCGGGCCGCGACCCTCTAACGGGCGATTTTGTGCACGGACCGCCGGAATCCAACTTTGGACATACGGTTGGGTTTCGTCTCCTCAAACCGGATCCGTAGACATGTAGTTTGATGACTTTAGAGACCGTTGATTCTGGCACGCGTTTCGGTGCAAAATAGGTCCAACGGCGGACATCGTTTTGACCCAAATTACGATTTTGCCCCTGTTCCAGAATTAGGCTTTAGACAGCGTTTCCTAGGTATTTCTTTTATGCCAATCTATTTGTGATGTTTATTTCAGTATCCGAGGTCGTTCGTAAAGTTTGGCTTTCAGTGCTTCCCTATTCTGCGATTTGAGTTACCAGGCGTCGCCATTCTGCACACTACCTCCAGGCAAGATACCTTCACCCGTGTTTTATTTATTTTAGCTCATATTTCATACATTATTCATTATTTTCTTTATGCAAAATAAACTGTGATACATGGCACAACTTGTAGAACTCTGTTCAGTTATATTTCCTGCTATGTATTTTTTCTTACACATAACTTAGAGTTAAGGGACACCCTATGTGTGTTGCATCATAGGCCTTGACACATTTGTACCATGAAGTTGTGAGTCACATATAGTACTCGGACATGCGTGTCGGCTGGCCACCGGTACGTATACCGTGCGATAGGATTAACCGCTAATAGAGATGCATGTTATTTGACTTAGCGGTTAAAGAGGTTTTGTGTTGTGGATACAACATAGTAGGCATTGGGCGGGGAGGACAATTCCTTAGCGTATGGGCTTCGATGCACTTTCCCTTTTGTACCCTGAGCCTCCGCCGGAGACGCGGGTCAGCTTACCTAGGATTACTGACGGCCAATGACGTTCTGCGGAACGTTATGCTCTTATTGATTGGGCCTCTGGTGCCCCAGGGGGACTACGTCGATCCTATTTAGCTAGGGCCCTGCGTAGGAAGGATTGTTCTTAACTACATTTCAATTCTAACGGTTAGGCCCCTTTATCCGTTAGATTGAGACTTTTTGGTTTGGGTACTTGTATCTGACCCGTGGCTTGGAACAATAACTTATCACGGATTAGTTCGTCACATCTTGTCCTTGTTTGGTTGTAGTGTGGCTTACTACTTCGATGAGAAATGGTTTGAACCTTGTTGGGGTCCGGATACCATATTGGATTTATAGCATGGAATATACGTCATCGTGATTAGTTTACCATCTCATGTCCTTGTTTGGTTGGGAGGATGGTAAGCTAGTTCAATAGGTATGTATTGGACCATGTTATGATCTGATTTACTTCTTCTTTTGAGCAGTATTTATTCAGTTTATGTGGCATGTTCTTTTTGTATCTTGTTACGTCCCTCTGAGGCCTGGTGATCTCTCCAGTATAGTTTGTGCAGGACTTTCCGCAGAGTATGGCTCCGGTGTAGACTCATCATTCACGCTCGAGCGAGTAGTACCTTCTGATCACAGCTGTCCCTATTGGTGGAGGAGCCTATTTAGTCATCATTTCTTATTCTAGTTATCTTAGGGTGACTCTATTTCCTTTTTATTTATTCTAGTGCCGGTAGTGGATTTGTCTCCGCCCGGCCAACAGCTACATTTTGACATTTACTTTGATTCGTAAGTTACCATTTTTTATATATTTACTGTGGATGAGATATAGCTTTTACCTGTGACTGTCTGTTATTATTCACAATACGCTTATGTGTATATTCGAGATTTTCCATATTTGGAGTATATCTTGTATATATGCAGCTGGCTGCTTGTTCCTAGTCCTAT
>JANAVB010020799.1:3665022-3677689 GCA_029216955.1 Iris pallida | reverse complement strand
TATTTTGTGTGATTATTCGGCCTTGAGGAATTTTGAGATTTCGTACCATTCTATTGGAAAAATCTTGGGTAATCAGGAATTGGGGCGAACTCCTTTCCACAAATTACTATGTTCTGCAAACCAATAGAGGAAGTATATGTGCAACCTTTCAATTTGTGGAAAGCCATTTGAGTAATCCCCTGTTCAGTTTGCTTCTAACTCCTCTTTATGTTATCTATTACATATGCCAGGATTAACCTTGCCAGCATATACTGTTGATGACGTCACCATGTCTACCAAGGCCAAGAATTGTACGGCAAATTTGAACGCCAGACTTTGTGAAGAATATTGTTTGGCACAAGTGGAGATTATTAGCTGGCCAAATCATTTGGATTAACAGCGTTATCTCCGCCACGAAGCGTCGTAACAATTCAAAGAACTTGTCTCACTTCCTTATTCGTGACTTCTGAGTGTTTGCCCTAGTATAGCGCAAATCTTGTTAAGTGATCTCTACCAGGCTCATGATGCGGTGTGGTATGGGCTGTTGTTTTCCTTTATCAATCTTTCTGTAAGAAATATCAACATCGCTTCATTCAGCGGTAGACCGATATGACTGCCATATCGTCGATGCTTGGCGATTTTAACAGTGGTGCTCAATTCAAAGCATCCGACATCTTCTTCTTCTGTGTAACTTGCAATTAAATTCTCAAGCCCTTCCGTTACCTAGCCACTTCGAAGACGTGGATTCTTATTTGGTAGAAAATCTCGACAAAATTCCAGAAACCGGTATTCTTCAAGAACCAATAACTGGCTCAGGTAAACGGCCAACATCTTGATTGACCTCCTCCATAAGATTTAGCATTGGCTTGAAGGTAGAACGAAAAAGTCTTGAATCCTTATTCCTGACAGATTTTTTCTACAAACAAAAAAACAAAAAATAGGTCGAAGAATGCCATTCTTATGGGTTTTAACACTGGGAACGGCATTCTCCGTGTAAACTAACATGGAGAATGTCATTCTCCGTTTCAAAATGACACGGAGAGTGTCATTCTCCGTTTAAAATAAAACGGAGAATGAACATTCTAAGTGTTTTAAACACTGGGAATGTTTTCTCCGTTTCAAGTTAGACGGAGAATGCCATTCTCCGTTAAATTAAACGGCGAATAGAATTTAACATTCAAATGCGTTTTGACGGAGAATGTCATTTCCTTGTAAATATACAGAATTTGCGAAAATAAATCAAAGTTATACCTTCTGTTTGCACTTCTTCTTGCACTTTTTGTTTAGCAACTTTTTCTTTTTCTTTGTGCAAACTTTCTTAGAATAGGGTCTCGGTGTTCTTCGTCTATCGCTTTTGGATTTTCTGTAACTGGTGTGCATCTTCTCTAATTGGTGATGTCGGTGATGATTCTGCCGCATGCCGACATGGTGTGAAGATGCGAATGGGAGGAAGGTTTGAAGATTTTGAGGAGAGAATGACCTAGGTTTGAGACAGAGTGAGTAGCTGGAAGAAGAGAAGAATCGAAACGGTTTTTTTTTTGTAATAAAGGGTTCGGGGGTGTTTGAATTAATTAGAAAGGCAAAAATGTCATTCGATGAAGGCCAAAGACCATTTTGCTTAATTATATAATTTGAAGGAAAAAATGATTCTGCTTAATCAAAAAGAATCGAGCCGTTTGGCAAAATGTTATTACAACTCAACAAAACAAATGAACATAATACTTAGGGGTTTCTTCCAGTAGATATAAAAAGAAGAAAAAAAATCATCGTCTTCCATATTCAATCATTTCAGATTGGACTTCTTTTAGCTCTTCATTGTGCTCTGAAGTGTAATCAATTCAGCAGCTTTGCGTCTTTCCATCCCGCATCAAACGCATATAACAACATAACATCAAAATATTGCCTAAAAAGTGTAAGTTTTGACGACATATTTCAGACTTACATCGAAAGAATGGTAGTCTAGACTACATCGGTCTTTCATGAATGCAATTACAAAATTCCACAATCAACAGAATTGCCTTGGCGGGGAACATAAGAGGATTTTTAGCAAAAGTAGAAAAGCGAAACCTAGCATCTCTCAACTTCAAAATCTCTTCTTCGAGAAAGAGATCCAAATTGAAACTATAATTACCAGAATACAATATGTATTAGTATACCGCGTATCTTGTACCCAATTCATAAAAATTGATTAATATGAGCTTCTATTTCTTTATGACTGTTTTTGAATCGGATCATCTTAGTGCAAGTGAGTCCCAAATTTCAACAGTCCTTTTTAACCAGAACTCTTGCAAGAGTATAGTGTCCGTCCAAATGAATGGGTTGTATATCTGAACCAGGATTAATTAGGTAAACAAATTAGTAAATTTTCAAAAATTAGGGAAATTTAAATAGAAATACATTAAATACCTCGTTATAAGGCTTAAAGATCCCATATAATCCTGAAAATATTTGTACTTCTTCCATATTTGATGAAGCTTTTGTCGGATGGAGGTAACGTTTCTTTCTACATACACATCAACTAATACATTACGAAGGACAAACAAACGAGAAAATTGTTAATGCATTGCATTGAAGAATAAAATGCTCACTCACCGATATCTTTATTGGTAAAAATCATAATTAGCTTTATTGGAGGTTCTTTTCCGTTCCTCCGTGGTGAGAAGAGCAGAGAGACAATGCCTACAATCTGAATAAATCATTAAAATATAAGCGATGGAATCGAAGAACATAGATGGCATCTAAGAAGAAATATACTCTCTATATATACCCTATTGTAATTTTCGTAAAGGAGCTAAGGTCTTCATCTCAAACCGAGACACATAGTTTTTGTTGCAAGGATATTATTTCTCTAAGAAAAGAAACGAATAAATAGGAGAAAAACTGTTGGAATAAATCAAAACTCATATTACTTACTCGTCAGGTCTATCATGGCAAAATATAGTCATAATAACTCGAAGAACCACGTACACATGCTAGGCTTCGAGGGTTTAACCCCTTGTTAAACTTTTGATGGTGTGACCGGATGTAAATTTCCACGCATTCTTTTAGAAGAACTGCTAAAGTCAGTTTCTCTGTAGGGGACAATGCGGAGAATTCGTCCAATGCTTTACTACGAGCTGTAGCTCCAACGTCCTCCTCATCGGAAAAAGATTCAACGAAAAACCACCTTCACATTATTAAATGCTCCAGATGAAGATGCCTCTTCAAAGCTGAAGATTCTTCACTTCTCAAAACGTCGAGATAAATTCTTGTTCAATTTCTAATGAACAAAGCTTAGAATGATCTTACAACATCAGCTGAAATCGTCGACAGATGTTCTTCAATCTTGCGCAACATACGCGGAATGAAGGTTTCATTTGAGCTGGCAACCAATCGTCTACGTCTTCTACTTTCTACCACACGAGTAGACATCTTAGAATAAGAAACATATCGTATTTCAGAAAACTATTCTATGTATTTCAGATGAATAATCGTACTAGAAACAAGAAAACTATTGTATATATAGCAAGAAAGAAGTAGAAAAGTGAGGAAGATGGAAAGACAAATAAATTTGAGACTAGCAAATAATCTACTAGCCGTTTGATTGAGGAGGGCTCGAGGAAGAATCTACTAGCCGTTGCTTGAGGAGGGCTCGAGAAGATTCTACTAGCCGTTGAAAAAATACAAAAGGTATCATCAAATTCAATAAGGAACTCTATAAGAGGTTTAATTCGGCTTGATTGAGGAACTCGACGAAGTTCGTCGCGAATCGGAACTCTTCTTCTTTCCTTCTTCATCTTCGTTTCTCCTTCCACCACCACCATGGCCTGTAGTTTTATAACAAAATATTAAATTGTTAGATGAAACAAAAAAAACTAATTACGGAAAGATTAAATCAAAATCAAACAAAAACACATATTCATAGAAAACATGAGATTAAGATGAAAGTGTCACAGAAGCAACACACAATTTACAACAACTAAGCAGACTCTGCTAAGCAATAACTAAAATTAGGGATTGTGTCCTTGGATTTAATTTACATAAAGAAGAGATTTGAGAGAACGAGCTTTTGTCGGCTTCCTAAATGTACCATTCTCCGTCCTAAATGTACCATTCTCCGTCCTAAAGTACCATTCTCCGTCGGTGTCCTCATCTAGATCGCCAGCAGCAGTGGTGTCGTCTACACGCCTACAGACCTGGACACACTGTGTCCTTAGGGATTGTGTCCTCCTGGATTTAATTTATACAAAGAAGAGATTTAAGAGAACGAGCTTTTATTGGCTTCCTAAATGTACCATTCTCCGTCCTAAATGTACCATTCTCCGTCCTAAATGTACCATTCTCCTTCCTAAATATACCATTCTCCGTTCTAAATGTACCATTCGTCGTCGGTGTCCTCACTAGATAGCCAGCAGCTGTGGTCGTCTACATCGCCTACAGACCTGGACATTGTGTCCTTAGGGATTGTGTCCTCCTTGGATTTAATTTACACAAAGAAGAGATTTGGAGAACGAGTTTATCGGCTTCCTAAATGTACCATTCTCCGTCCTAAATGTACCATTTCGTCGTCGGTGTCACCATCTAGATCGCCAGCGACGGTGGTGTCGTGTTTATAGCCTACAGACCTGGACACTGTCATTCCTTTTCGGCCGACACACAATTATTGTTTTATATACGTAGTTGCACAAAATATTAAATTACCTGGACGAAAGAAAAAGTAAATATGAGTTAATTTAGGGTGTTCATTGAAAAATTACATTGAGATGACCTGCTATAGCAAGTTAACAAGAGGTCAAAGTCAAAATAGCATTAAATGTGTCCTGCATATTCATCTGAATTTAATCTGAACCGTTGATTAACATCCAACGGTCCAGATTTCGGATGTATCGATACATCCAAAATGGGTGGATGTATTGTAGAATTTTCCTTTATATATATATATATATATATATATATATATAATATATATATAATATATATATATATAATATATAGATATATATATATAATATATTATATATATGTAGGTAAAAAAAATGTATAGATTATAATTTATGTATATACATTATATAATATAATTGTATATATACAGTATTGTGTATATATATATATATATATATAATATTGTTTTGATATATATATATATAATATATATATAGATCTATATATTATATATATATATATATATATATATTTTATATATATATATCTATAATAGATATATATATATATATATTATATATCTAATAAAAGAAAAGAAAAAAAAAAAAAAATATATATATATATATATTATATATATAGATATATATATATATATATATATATATTTCAAATTTGTTGTGTTTTATATATGTAAAATATATATTGTTGTTGTTGTATATTTATATATGTATTTCAAATTCTACTTTGTACATTATTGTGCATAAATCAACAAGTCATTTATTATTTAAATTGTGACTTGTAGATTTTAGCACTTTAAAAATATATTTATGTATATAAATTACTGCTTTTTATTTATTATGACCAATTGATGTCCAAGCCTAGCATGGGTTTTTGGGCCCAATAGTGTCCAATACATTCAGAGTCTGTACAAGTCATATTGGACTTGATTCATGGCTCTGGGTCCTGTATCTGGACTTCGGTTCAATTTTGAATACATGGACAAAATAGTAAATAATTAATTATATTTTCCAGAAAGTGTTACTTGCTGTTTTGAATTTTTATATATTTTAAATGCTGTAAAAATCTGGAAAAAAATTGTATTTAAATACTATGTTAATTTAGACAATTTATTATAATTTGTCCAGTATTTAATAAGTGCTTTTGGGATTTTATAAAAATAGAAAAACAGAACTCATTTTCAGTATATTTATGTTTGCTGATTTTTAATAATTATCTATGAGGGTTTATAAATTCCAGAAAAATTAGTATAAATTTCTATAATTAACAAGGATCATTTTGGTAGTTATTCATGTAAAATTGAGCATTTTGTCTATCTCAAAAATTGTTGGAACACAGTGTACGTTGATTTATTTATTGATAATTACGACTTGCAACTTTTTGGTGTTGTTTTGAGTTATAGTCGTATTGAACCTCACCCTACATAGATAAAGACCATAGAAAGTTATATTTTGGTATTGTGTCACCCCACATTGGTCTCCTATGCTAAAGTCATCATTTGGCTAGGTGTCCAGTCAGAAAGTCGTGTTGCACCACTAGTATTTTAGTGTTTAACTTAGTGTAAAAACTAAGTTCATGTATTTATTTCTACAGTGACAAGTCACCAGGCATCTATAGCATTTTATCGCACTTTGCTTTGCTAAAGGCAAGTACTTCTACAAACTTTACATACTGTTACATCAATGAATGCGAACCAACCATGTTAAATGCTAATCCTTGGGGTAGCAAGTTAAATCTTCAATGTTGTATTTACTTTCAGTCACACCATGCTTAGAACAGTCTTTAAATCTCTCACATGATTAGAATCTAGGTTATGGGGAAATTGATAGTAGAGTACGTGATCATGTCCCCTTCTCCATACGTACGTACCGAGCAAGATTGACATTTATGTATACCTTGTCGTAGGCGCACAGCTGTATTTGTACGTATGTACACCTATCGCTTGTTTACTTGTACGGAAATACATTTATATACTTGTGCCACAGTATATTTTATACCTATGGCGATCACATACCTGCTACAGTTTTAAATATTATATATACATCTGTCTATGACATATGTGTCCTTGCCATGATAGATTATGAGATGCCATGATTTCCAGTTTATTCCTCTCATGTTCATTTCATGTTTCGTATATTATTGCTAGAAACAGTACTTGCTCTCGTCCTGACAGGATAACGTTGTAGGTATACTTACTGAGAGGAGTTGCTCTGTGACTCATATTATGGAGTAACTGTCGAGGACCAGGCTTTATCTTACGGGATGTACTATAGGGAAACCGTCGTCTAGTTGTCTATTTACATTTTGGACTTTGAGAGTAGTATGTATTAGACTATGTATTTTGTGACTGGACCTGTATCCAGCTTTACTTTTCGGACTTGTACTTGGACTTACTATTATGAGATGACTTTTGTGTTTGGAGCATTTATGACTCTTTATCACTTATAGAACTGTTAGCACATTTTAGTCTTATCTTGTTATCTTTAGAACAGCTTACTATGCTTATCTCAAGCGTAGGGGACATGACTCGGTCCGGCCCAACAATTTGGGTAACGGATCGTTACATTTTTAGTGGTAGCCCACGTAGGTCCTGACTAAATTGTTTGGTTACGTCATTATACCAAGCATGCCTGCAATTAGGAACTTAAGGTAATTAGACAACACTAGGAATGACGCTTAGAACACCTAGAGGAATACTAGGATTGCAACATAGGAAGCGCATCACATGTTCGTTATTACAAATTGGATTTTCTTGTTATTTATGATTGTTTACTTAAAAGAGTCCTTATAAGTCCTTTTTATTTATTTAGATGGGCTCACCCGCTCATCCCAGTATACCACATCTGAGAATGGACACTTCCTACCCAGTCGGTTGACCAGTTGACGATGTACCTCCACCTACTATACTCCCCCACTCCACAAATCACCAACCCAGATGCCTCCACCACCTTCCACATCAGCCCCAGCAGGACCCGATACCCCACCACCTATCACTATACCTACCCAGGCTTCCGTCCACTCGACGGGAACCAACTGCTCACTCTGATCCAGGGGTTCCTAACGACCCATCAGGAACAGACCACCCTACTCCGCCAGAGCATGGAGCGTTCTGAGGAACGTACCGTGGTCCCACCACCTGTAGAGCCACGGCAGAGAGCAGGGACAATCAAAGACTTCATGGGTGAACCCTAAGGAGTCCTTAGGGACTGAGGGCATGTAGTAGCAGATGACTGGCTAGACTCGGTAGAGAGGAAGCTCCTTGGAGCTAGGTTGTCGAATGACCACCAGGTCGAGGCAGCAGGATTTTGCTGATAGACTTGGCAGGAGTTGGTTCCAGAATGAGCCGCTATTCGCGAGAGGAGGGCCACTTGGGATCAGTTCAGACCCAGTTCAAGAAGAAATTCTTCTCGACCACCGCTAGGGTAGCCATGGGGCTACGATTCCAAAACATCCAGCAGGGGAACCGTTCTGTCGACGAGTATGCAGCGGAGTTTAGTCGCCTAAGCCGTTTCGCTCCTAGTCTAGTTGCAGACCCTGAGGATGACCGCGTAGGTTTTGCCATGGTCTAGTTCCAGACATTGGCATTCTTATAGTGGCGACGTACGACTGACTACTACCAGAGCCTAAAGTTGGCCCGGAGCATAGAGGAGCATCTTCAGTCTTGCAAAAGGCCGCTTCTGTACACCTCGAGGGACCGTCTAAGCGTTAGGCTTTCCAGCAGAGAGCACCGACGCCATACCAGCAGACAAACCGTCCCCCCACACTACATCACCCGACCCCGCCAGTTAGAGCCCCGGGACCCCGGCAGCAGCAGAGGGAGCTATGTGTCTTTCTGTGGAGACCAGGGCATGATTACTCCATCTGCAGAAAGAGGTTGAAGCAGTGCTTGTTGTGGGTCTGCCACCCATCAGCTTCGGGACTGTCCAGTAGCCAGGGTATTTAGAGAGCCGCTTTCGACTCAGCAGCAGAGGTTTGGGCAACATTTACAGCAGCAGAAGGGATCCAGGGAAGGCTTATAGCCTAGCTCTTGAGCCAGAGCGGAGCAGGTTTCGGAGCCATATTATTGGCTGACGTCATCACAGGTATGTTTATTTGCTTACTTTTCTAGCTCTATGCTTGTTTGATTCCGGTGCATCTCATAGCTTCCTGTCATTAGAGTTTTTGCATAAACACCACTTAGTAGCTACACCTACCGAGGAGATAGAGTAATGACGGGAGGCGGACCAGTGCCCATTAGAGCTATCTATAAATGCTCTATTACTATAGCCGGGAGAGAGTTTAGGGACGATTCTTTGTGATGCCACTCCCCGGTATGATATCATATTGAGGATGGACTGGTTAGCTATGCCCATGCAGCTATAGACTGTCATGAGGGTAGTATTCTGTTCAATCCCTCAGGCACGGCACCATTCAGTGTCAGGAGGACAGGGCCGAAGATCATAGAGCCGAACTGTTGTGCGATAGTTGGGGAGTTAGCACCACCACACCCTATCATTAGGAAGTTTATGGATGTATTCCCAGAGGATCTTCCAGGACTTCCGCCTGACAGAGATGTGGAGTTCACTATAAATTAGTACCGGGTTCAACCAGTATCTCGGACTTGTTATAGAGTGAACCCCAAGGAGGCCGTAGAGATGAAGGAGCAGATTGATGACCTGTTGGAAAAAGATTTCATTCGATCTAGTACTTCTCCATGGAGAGCGCCAGTGCTCTTGTGCCTAGAAGATGGTACAGTTCGGTTGTGTATTGACTACCGGGCTTTGAATACCATCACCATTAAGAACAAATATCCTCTGTCCAGGATAGATGATTTGTTCGACAGTTGAGTGGGGCGAAAGTATTTTCCAGGATAGATTGAGATCCGAGTACCACCAGGTGAAGGTCAGGGCAGCAGACATCCAGAAAATGGCATTCAACACGAAGTACGGCAGTACGAGTTTGGTGATGCCATTTGGTCTCATAAATGCGCCAGTTGTCTTTATGAATTTGATGAATAAGCCATTTCACCAGTATTTGGATAAGTTCGTCGTAGTATTTATCGACGCATCCTGATATACTCGAAGACGCGGAGGAACAACGCAGAGCACTGCGGACAGTTTTGGGGATTCTGAGGCATGAGAGTGTTTGCCAAATTGTCGAAGTGCGAGTTCTTTTTGGACCGAATGGAGTTTTTCGATCATATAGTTACTGGAGAGGGGATCTCGGTGGATCCCAGGAAGATTGTTGCCGTTGAGACATGGAAGGCTCCGACGTCAGTTTCAGAGATCAGGAGCTTTCTGGGTTTTAGCCGGCTATTATAGGAAGTTCATCCAGGACTTTGCTAGGATATCTGAACCCATGACAAAGCTGACGCAGAAGGACGCAGAGTACATCTGGTCAGAGGACTGCCAGGAACGTTTGAGGAGCTGAAGAGGAGGCTGACGACCGCTCCAGTTCTGACATTACCTTCAGATCTGGAGGTTTCACCATATACAGCGATGCTTCGGGAAAGGGGCTAGGAGTGTCCTACAACAGCATGGGAAAGTGATTGCTTAGCATAGGAATTACGGACTCATGAGCGGAACTATCCTACCTTTGACCTAGAGTTAGCTGTGCGGTGATCTTTGCACTCAAGTTATGGAAACATTACTTATACGGAGAGCGTGTGGAAATCTTACTGACCACAGAGCTGAAGTATGTGTTCACGCAGAAAGAGCTGACATGAGGCAAAGACGATGGTTGAGTTGATGAAGGACTTCGACATCGATTTACATATCACCGGGAAGGGAGATGTGGTGGCATGGCTGAGCAGGCATCCGATGGCATGGTATCTGATGATAGATCTACATTTACGGGAAGATCTGGAGAAGCTCGGTATCGAGATAGTTCAGCCAGGATCAGTGATACAGATGATGACTCTTACATTCAGTCAAGTTGATGCCATATCAGGGGGCACAGTCTACAGATGAGAGCCTTTGCAGACTTCGAGCCCAGGCTTTAGCAGGATTGCTGGATGACTCCACCGTAGCAGAGGATGGATCCTTAAGGCAGGCAGCCGATTGTGCTGCCGAAGGGAGAGCTGATAGAGGCAGTCTTGCAGAAGGCGCACCGATCGAGATATTCTATTCACCCTGGTGCCAACAAGATGTACCGTGACTTACGGACATCTTTGGTGGCATGGGTGAAGAGAGATGTATCACATTTTTTCGAGATGCCTAGTTTGCCAGCAGGTCAAGGCAGAGCGCCAGAGGCCAGCTGGTCTATTGCAGCCGTTACCCATTCCCGAGTGGAAGTGGGAATACATTACGATGGACTTCGTCTCAGGGCTTCTTCGTTCCCAAGGAGGAAGGATGCCATTTGGGTCATCGTGGACAGGCTGACGAAGTGTGCACACTTCATACCCTTCAAGGTGGGGCTTTCCACCGAGAAGTTGGCGGAGCTATACATGCAGCAGATAGTTCGCTTACACGGAGTACCAGTGAGCATTGTGTCGGACCGGATAGCAGATTCACATCCCACTACTGGAGGAGCTTACAAGAGGGTTAGGCAGTCGGCTCAAGTTTAGTACGGCGTACCACCCGCAGACAGATGGGCAGTCCGAGAGGACGATCAGACGCTAGAGGACATGCTGAGGACTTGTACTGGACTTTGGCAGATCATGGAAGAGCCATCTGTACTTGGTAGAGTTTTCATACAACAACAGCTACCAAGCCAGTATGGGTATGTCTCCTTTCGAGGCACTATATGGACGACGTTGCCGTACACCGCTCTTTTAGGACGATGTTGGGGATAGAGTTTGCTTGGGCCAGAGATGATCACGGATGCAGCAAAAAGGTCGGGATGATTAGAGACATGCCAGAGTAGCTCAGGACAGGCAGAAACACTGGGCCGATGCTAGCCGCAGACCAATGGAGTTCGCTGATGGTGATATGGTGCTAGTGAAGATCACCTACTAGAGGGATGATCCGGTTCGGACGAGGAGGTAAGTTGAGCCCCAGATACATCGGGCCGTTCGAGATACTTGGCAGGATCGGAGAGGTAGCTTACAGGGTTGCACTTCCACCCAACCTAGCAGAGTTTACGATGTCTTTCACGTATCTCAGCTGAGGAGATATGTTCGGACCCCAGCCATGTGCTAGATCATTCAGAGTTGGAGATCGGACCGAGCCTTACAGTTACTGAGCAGCCCGTAGAGATATTGGACAGGAGGGAGAAGAGGCTGAGGAACAAAGTCATACCCTTAGTACGAGTAGCTGGAGCCGTCACTCTCCGGTGAATCTACTTGGAGGGAGTCGGACATGAGGGAGAGGTATCCTTACTTGTTCGACCCAACAGCTGCGAGGGAACCACCCGTTCCCGCTTGATACCTTAGAGGTTAGTTTCGATCGTAGCCTTAGTCATTTGTTACATTGCTTGTTATGTTAGAATATTTCTAGAGTCTTCTATCATTGTGAATTTCGAGGACGAATTTTCAAGGAGGAAAGATTTGTAAGCCCCTAAATTTCAAATAATGTTTTAATAATATTAAATAGCATTTATGTGTTTAAAATAATTAATATAATTATTAGGAATTTTTCTAGAATTTTAATGATTTTTAAAGTTTTTAAATCAAAATATATCATTTTGTAATAAACTGAATTGTTTTAATATCGTTTTGTAATATTTAAATTTGTTTTAATATCATTATGTAATTTGTCAAATTGTTATTATAGCAGTTTACAAATTAGTGAATTGTTTTAATTATGTTTTGCAAACACTTTGCATTAGTTTAGGGGAGGGACCAAATTGTTATTTCCTAAAATCTAGGGACCTAACTGCTAAATCGCCATCACCCACCCCGACGACCGGCCAGCTGCTACGACGACCACCGACTCCATCCGCCTTTCCCGGCCGACCCAGACCCTATCATCGACCATTCTCCATAAATACACCCCCAGGTCGAAATCCTAACCCTAGACTAATTTTTGGCCAACCCAGACCCTTCTTCCTCGACGAGACCCTAACCCTAACCCTAACTCCGACGACCACCCTAGCGCCGCCTCCACAGCCG
>JANAVB010020799.1:3510022-3662522 GCA_029216955.1 Iris pallida | reverse complement strand
ACGATCACGTACCTGCTCAGTTTTAAACATTACATATACATCTGTCTATATGACATATGTGTCCTTGCCATGATAGATTATGAGATGCTATGATTTCCAGTTTTTCCTCTCATGTTCATTTCATGTTTCGTATATAGTTTGCTAGAAACAGTACTTGCTCACGTCCTGACAGGATAACGTTGTAGGTATACTTACTGAGGAGGAGTTGCTCTGTGACTCATATTAGGAGTTACTGCCGAGGACCAGGCTTTGTCTTACGAGGAATACCTGCGAGGAAACTCGTCTAGTTGTCTATTATATTTTGGACTTTTGAGAGTAGTCATGTGTTAGACTATGTATTTTGTGACTGGACCTGTATCCAGCTTTACATTTTCAGACTTGTACTTGGACTTACTATTATATGAGATAACTTTTGTGTTTGGAGCATTTATGACTCTTTATCACTTATAGAACTGTTAGCACATTTTAGTCTTATCTTGTTATCTTTAGACAGCTTACTACGCTTTATCTCAAGCATAGGCTGGACATGACTCGGCCCGGCCCAACAATTTGGGTAGCGGATCGTGACACCTACGTCCAACTTGATGAAGCTCGCGCAAGGTAATCAAACGGTGTTCAGAACAGAGTGACGTGGCGCACAAGCCACTAACTTCGCAGAACGTGCCCACTACACTACTCACGACCACGCGCATCTCAATCAAATGATGCCACGCGTCCAACAGTTAGTGCAACCGTTCGCGCAAGTGAACATGAGGCGCGCAACCTGAAGCGCGCGCAAGCCAGAATAACTGCTAAACAGTTATTTCAAGAACTCTAAATAGAGTTTCAAATCAGTCTCAAAGCATCAAGAATGATCATAATCTCCTGCTAAAGTGCTGTTGCATCCTCCAGAGGCTCGTGTCTTCGATATCACATTGTCCAAGGAATAAAGTGATCGTCTTCTGATCAGATTCCTATAGTTGTACTTTTCCAGAAATCAATTGTACTCTTGTACTCTTTTTTCTTCTAAGTTTGTAACAAAGACATTTGTTCTTGAAACAATCATCCATGCCAGCAGCGAGCTTTTGGCCATGGAGTTTTAGAAATTCCAATGTCCATAACTCGGACTATATGACTCGGAATTGGGCAAAATAAAAGCAAAAATTGAATGAAATTGAATTCTCTTCAACATGGATAATTGGTTTTCAAAAATAAGCAAGTTTGATAGATCAAAATCATAAAACCCTAGTTTTAGAAACTTAGATCTTCACAAAAATAGCCATTAAAATCGAAAATCCCAAGAACAAGACTTGTAGAGAATGAAGAGATGAACAATCTAAGCTAATAATATTATTTAAATAATAAAAATAAAAATGCAAGTGGTCTCTCCATTTTATGCAAGGTGTACTTGCCTAAAAGTGGTTTGGAGAATGAATGAGGGTTAATGAGAGGAGAGAGAGAGAGAGAGAGAGAGAGAGAGAGAGAGAGAGGAAGAGAATATTTATAGTGGGGTGGATTGGTTCATAAAACCCTAATCCTAGCATGTCCTAACCATGTGGCTAATATGACATGTTAATTGTTACATGCTATAACTAATAAATTAATGAAATTAAACCCTGATCACAACATGGTCCAGAAATCCTATCATCGAAGTAGTGAACCATGCCTACAACCAAACAAAGATAAGGGATGACACACTATTTGCGACGAGATAATGTTCCATGCCAGGGCCGGCCTTGAGCTATTGGAGGTCCGAGGCGGAACTTCCAAAATGTGTCCACATACATAATATAAATAAAATAAATTTTTGTTGTAGTCAAGATTTGAAACAAGGACCTCTTAAATAAAAGTCTAGCATTATAACCACTACACCACAATGTTTTTTTGGTAAAAATGGCACATGATACATACTAGTTCTAATATAGACAGTTCCATATTGGTGCCCTCTTTCGTCGGCGGCCCTGGGCCGTCGCTCGGCCTGCCCTGGGCCAGGGCCGCCCTTGTTCATGCCATTACCAGGTGCAAAAATAAATAAAGGATCACCGGTGTACGTGTACAGATACCAGATACCATATACGGAAAATATGTAACAAATAAGTATTTCGGGAATGGGGAGTCATGACATCTGTGGTGCATAGCTGGTCGTGTCATACATCCATTCTCCGTATTCCAATATTGGGACGTGACGAGTTCCTAGCTCTAATAATACGACAATACCCAGGGACAATCACAGTGCAGCTCCACACACTACGACCATGAGATATGAATAAAGCAAATACAAAGAGTGTATTGGAAAAAAATATGTATACAAGAAGATAAGCATGTAAATGAGAATCAAACCCTACATGATCATAAACCGGGCATAGTATGGGAGACAATAATCCTAAGTACATGCTAAGCCACAAACGAAGATGGCATGATCCTTGAACTAAAACTGCACACAATTGCAGTTTTCTGCACTCTCTATGGGGACCAAAATTCAAAATCGAAATTTTGACCTGCACAAACAATGTAGAATCCTCTAATTTGAGCTCGAGATCGTACCGATTTCAATCCAACATGTAATAAAAAAAATTCAATATATGAGATAGTTGTATAAACATTTAATGAAGTTAAAAGAAGTGGATACTATCCACCACAAAGTCAAAATTGAGTAATGTTCTAAGAATTTAACCAAATCCATATTTATGCTACATCGTAAGCATAAATGAAAATGTACTTCTAAATATTGAAATCTAGCATGTAGAAGCAATCCATAGTGGAGAGTCCATATCATACTCCAAAATTTCTAGAAATAGTGTAAAGTACTATTTTTGGAGTGTCCCCTTCATCCCTTCATATTGGCACACAATAACATACTAAAAATAACACACCAAATCCATACTCCAAATTAACCTCCTCTTTTTCTCCTTTTTCTCTCTTTATTTTTCTTCCATTTTCCCCTATTGGTGGACCAAGTTGGGTTATTGTTCACAAACTAGGACACGCTTCAAATTTGAAGAGCCTCTTGGATTGCTAGCATTTTTCAAGTGTGGACAAAGTCCATTATAGTCCCCAAGTGCTACAAATGTTGACTAAAACAAAACTGTAGTACTTCAAACTACCACCACTCCCACCATCCTACTGTGGATGCTTTAACGTTACTATACACCCTATATCTACTAGTAAAATGTACGTGCGTTGCACGTATTTACATGCATGTTAATTTTTTAACAACTCTTTTTTTAAATGAATGAATGATGCTAATGCATTTTTCTTCCATAATTAATGAATGCATCCATTTAATTTTTTAAATGAATGAATGATGCTAATGAGACTTACATCGGTGCTTAAGAATCTTTAAGAGCTTTAACTAAGCTTTATAGTTAACGAATGCATTCTATCTAGATATCCCTTCTAACTAGATATCCCATCTAACTTTTATCAAACTTTTTAATTAGTAGATATATTGAAGGATTTTTTTTGGAAAGAAAACATCCACGGTGAAACCTACTTATATAATAGAATAGATGAATAATGTTAAGAAGCTTTAACAACTTTACATGTTTATCCCTTCTAACTTTAATTAAACTTTTTAATTAGTAAATATATTGAAGGGTATTTTTGGAAAGAAATTTTTACGGTGAAGCATTTTTTTTCTTAGGAGGTAAACAGGAATTGGGACTGGATTTGGTCCAAATCCTCGATTTTGGCTTGAACTCCTCGATTTTGGCTTGAACTTGGCAAGTTCTTCGTTTGGTTTGGTTGGAATTTGGGATAATAATTACATCTCAGTTCCTGTTCCCTGTAGCTAACCCCTTCTCCATATTCTTTCCTCAGCTTGGATGTGGCGTGAAAGTTGGGGAAAGAGCATAATTTAGAAAAAAAAATGGAGAAATATTGGAGAAGGAATAATAGACCGTGCGACCTCGCCTGAACGGCCACCCGAGCTCCACGGCCGAGCTCCAGTGGGAGCCATTCGAGCACCATGGCCAAACTCCAACGAGAGCCACCCGAGCTCCATGGCCGCTCCACGACACGAAGGCCGGTGTCGACGAGGGTGGGGAGGACGTGATGGAGGAAGTGGAGGAGGAGGAGGCTGAGGAGGGAGATGGTGTGGGAAGTAAAGACCGGAAAAGGGGGGAGGAGGAGAGTGTGAGGAGTGGCGACGGATGTGTTTGAGGGATGATAGGGAAGAAGCACATAAAAAAAATAGAAAAAAGGGAATGAATCTCCCCAGCATTTACCATCTATAAATTTTATTAAGTATATTTAATATTAGTTAATGGATATTAATTGTTAAAGTATTAATTTAATATTAAATATTTGATTATATAATTAATAATAAATACTAATTAACCAAATGTTTTCAATAATTTTAATTAAATAAAATAATTATCATAATTTTATTATATTATATATTTTTTCACTTTTCACATCTCACTTCCTTATCCTAACCAAATACCTTTGTCTTCTACTAGAGGCACAATAAAAACATGGATTCCTATTAATCTTTTATACTTGAAAGTCCAAATCCAAATCCTCCAGCACTTACTGTTTATCAAAACCCTTATATATATAATATAGAATAGATATGAATAGATATAATAGAATAGATATATACATGTTAACGGCCCGGCCCCCAGTGTTCGGCGAACCTTATCCCTTAGAAAAAGCCTAATAGAATAGATATATACATGTTAACGGCCCGGCCCCAGTAGTTCGGCCGCGCGAAGAAGAACCTTATCCCCAGTTTCCAAACCCTCGTAAAACCCTCCTCTTCCTCACTCGCCTCTTATCTGCTCTACTTCTCCACTCCTTCCTTTCCCAGTTCCCCACATCCAGGGTCAGGGTTTCGGTTTTCCGTCTGAATCCATGGCTCTCCAGCTCCTCCCTCTCCACTTCCTAGCATCCTCCTCCTCCAGTTTCCTCGTCTTCCCCGCGGCTCTTTCTCCCTTCACCCCAAAACCCTGAACTTATCGTCCGATCCATCCTCCGGCGAACGAAGATTCTCCGTCCGTCCGGCGGCGGTGTCGCGTGGCAACGGGAAGATCCTGCTGGAGGACGAGGCCGAGCTTGGCGACTGGGCCAACGAACTAAATACTGACCGGTCGAGGCCCGAGGAAGAGCTCGACCGGAACATCTCGAAGCCCAGTGGTTTATCGGAGAGGAACCAGGGGTTCTTTACCGAGGAAGAAGCGGTTTGATAGCATTTTGGAAGTGGGGGTGGAAGGAGAAAAGAAGGGAGTTTTATCAAGCGAGAGGAAGAATGTGAGGAGTTCTGAGAGGGCTCCGAGGAGTTCATCTTCTACTTCGACGAGGAGAGGAGGGGCGGTTGCCGGTCTACTTACAGACAAGGGCGAGACTTGAAAAGTTTGGCTCTTGATGTGTCAGAGGTAGAGGAGGAAGAAGCCGTTATGTCTGGGTTTGCTGATGTAGCTAAGAAAGTGGACGGTTCGTTCAAGAGTGCTACTTCTTCGGGAGGGGATGCGGATTCTTATCTCAGTGAGACAAGGTATAATTGTACTCCAAAGCATCATCATATGTTATACATGTTTATTTTTGACTGAACATGGAATTTTAGTATTGGCGGTTTTGTTGGCTATATTGCGCTGGGCCGTGGGACATGGATACGACACGATAAAGACACGGGTGACACAAACACAACCAATTCTGGCGCATCCTTGTATATTTTGGAGTGTCTGTTTGTAAGCAATATGTGTCTGACACGACACTACACGGAGATACAAAGTATTCATGCTTCCTAGGTTATAGCTTACTGCTAAGCCTGAATGATTTTTTTTGTAGGTGAAAATTGAGAAGACTAATATCAGTAGCTCCTTATTTGAATATGATTGCAAATTAGTCTATTAAGTTTTGTTCACGTACAAGAGCTTCAAAAGCCACAATTCTATCCTACTGTATGTTCAGACGATATTCATAGTCTTAACCCTCATTTTTATTTGAGAGATTGTTTCTTGAAGTAAACGAGATATCCTCCATGGACGCAGTCCTGTTGCACCAGCCACCAAGCTAAGCTCTCTGAGCTGTGTGCCTGCCAACTGGGTTGCTGTATGAAGGTTTGGCTTGAAGAATGATGCTAAATGCACACTGGAAAGGAAAACGTGCATACTGGAAAGAGAACTTGTGTCATGCAATTTATATCCCATTGACGCCAAATTTAAGAACTCATAACTGTTGATCAAAACTTCCCTACATAAGTTCCATACATCTTTATAAGAAATCTACCCTAAACCTATGTTGGACAGTAGACTAATCTTAACTAACTAGGAAAGTAATTAATCAGTTTAAACAAACTTGGAAAGTATCCTGAAAGAAACTAAGAAAACAATGTTAAATTCTTGGAATGAACATATTATCCTCCACCCATATGAATCCACAACTCGTGTGCATCTGTAGGACGACCTGCTAGTTGCATGTGTTGGGTTGTTTTTGCCGGTGATGGAGTCTGAGCGGGTACACCTGCCAGAACACCTTGACTTTAGCAAGCCTACCTTCCCAACCTTGTTTGGTTTGGTCAAAGAGGGCATCCTCTGCTCAAACTCCCTCATGCTCGCTGTTGCTCCCTCATGCTCCTATATCAGATAGTAATTAGAAGGCTATGCTCTTGAGTATAGAGTGAGAACCATGGTTAGTTATAAGAGAGGAGGTATCAATGAAATCCTCCTGTTGAGTTAAGAATTTAACTATTCACTTCAACTGTCTACATGCTAGCATTATTCTAATTCAGCGGTTAGACCTCATTCCCTTTCGAAAACTGATCAACATAATAGTAATTAGAAGGCTATGCTCTCGAGTATAGAGTGAGAACCAAGGTTAGTTATAAGAGAGGAGGTATCAATGAAATCCTCCTGTGAGTTAAGAGTATAACTATTCACTTCAACTGTCTACATGCTAGCATTATTCCAATTCAGCAGTTAGACCTCATTCCCTTTCGAAAACTGATCAACATATAACCCTGCAAACTTATTCCTATTTTTTGAAAGAACTTAAACTAACTTCTTACTGCACCACTGGGGTGTGAATCTCGACTATTCTTATGTAGTATGGGGAGAACTTCTGTAACTTTTGTTGTCCTATGTGGCATTCTTAGATGTAAGTTATTAAAAGCCATGTTAATGTGAAACATGAAAGATGTTGGGATGATAATTTATAGGGACGGCCAACGCTTGTAGCTCATATGGAAAGCAGCGGGGACACAAGGTGGGGACGGCAGGGTTCGAGCCCCCCAACCGTAAGGACGTGTAGTTATGTGTGGGTTGTAATAGATATTTTTTAATAGGGACAAGTAATATTAAAGAGATCCATCTACATATTAACCTTTGCTGTATCCATACACTTATGTTATATTCTATGTAGCAGTCAAGTTTTCTATAAAACTGTCCACTAATTTAAAAATCATGGTACAATCTCGTATCTTCAAAATATCTACTTTGATGGACTTCTCCACTGTTCCACATATTTGTGATTAGAGGAGACTATTTTCAGAGTATACATTCTTTCAGTGATACCTTACAAGTCTGTTGCAGGGTTTTAAATTCTGGCTAAAAAAATGTCTAACTGGATTCACATAGCTCTTCTATGAGATTCGGAAAATGAAAATGGACACACTTGAAACATATTATTCTGAAGCATTTAATAGCAAGTTAGAGTTACCCTATCATACTGTGATTTATACACATTGATGCAGGATGAGAACTAGATGGACTAACAATGCAAATAATCAAGAAACATATTATTCTGAAGCATTTAATAGCAAGTTAGAGTTACCCTATCATACTGTGATTTATACACATTGATGCAGGATGAGAACTAGATGGTCTATTTGCTAACGGTGTTTACATCGGTTTTGGGGTATTTTTGAACTGTCTGTTTATACTACTTGTTAATTTTTTTGAGGCACTGGTTTTGGTCGGCTCAAACCCCCCAAAACTAGTGTAATATAATTTTGTGTGACTTTATAAACACCTAAATCGGTGGATTTTGAGAGATTTATTATTATATTCCATTTATATCCTCACAAAAAATATATAATTATAACTATTAATACCCTTCTATATTTTTTCTTTCTCATTATGTTCTACTTCTTCCAAACTATAGCTACTTTTTAAGGTAAGTTTTTATTTTTTAGAATCTCTCTTCTACTTTCAACTAGGACTTTCTATTATTTTATGTGTGTATATTATTTGATCATATATAAACTTCTACCTCCTGATCGAGGCGTGAACTAGGTTGCAGTTCCCGCGCTCGGGACCGTTTTGTTTATATGTGGACATGTGGGTAATTTTATTCATGTAAAAATTTTCAGAGTGCTCGTTAATGAATTATCAAGCATGAGTTTGACTGGTTTAAAAGTTGTTACTTAAAACCATACAAAACCGGACCCCTCGTAACCGCTCATAACTGGTACTCTAAAACATCTATAATAGCTACCCCTACAATTGACAAGCAGACACTTGGACAATATTCTAGATGGATGCAACTATCGTGAAGTGTGAAAATTATGGTGTGTAGATGCAAGCCACAATGATGGTATGTCATGCAAATGAAATCTGCTCAAATTATTATGACCACTGAATCAATGATAATTGCAAATCCAGCAAAAACAATCCTATAAATTATTTGAAATTTGCAATTGAATTGATAAGGTTAGGGTTATACTTGAGGGTTGTAAAATAGGTCTAAGCAATCGAAACCTGCTCAAATCGAATCCTGGAAATCTCTGCTTTGAAGCCTTAGTTCAAAGATCAATGGATCAACCTCGATTAGACGCATCTTGGACCTTGATCTTTATGATGTATTTCTGTTTCCAAGATAATGATGGTTCTTGATCCTTGGGTTGTGCTGGCATTCCAAAGACAAGGGAGGAAGAAGGTGGCTGTTTTTGTTCTTGTTGTTGCTGATCGACCAGGAAAAGAAGATTAGTGGGAGTTTGTGGCATAGGCAGGAGGCGGTTTCGGGTATGGTTACCTGGAACAAAAAACGCTCGGGAACACGGAATGAAAATGTGAACACGAAAGCCAAGTTAAACTTCAAAAGTGCATATCAAATGGGAACACATTACATGGAAAGTGGATTGAAATGTGCACTCTGGAATGCGATTTGCTGGATAGATAGCTTATTCTGGTAACCATGGTCTTAAGATGTCTACAGGTGGCAGACAACATGGAAGTTAAACCTATAGGAAGATGGCAGCTGCACCGGGGCAGTAAAGAGGAGGGGACTTCTGGTTGGGTGCGTCTGCAGTAGGAAGGGGAGAGGATGGGCCGGTGTACTGTGGATTGGTCTAGCGGGTTTGGCAGGGAAGTTGAGTAAGGGCTTGACCTGCAGGAGGCATCAACAACAGCGGGAGAAGAGGTCATGTTGTGATCCTTTTTTAGAAGAGAGAAGAATGAGTGTCGGCTTGGGTTTGTACAATGGAAGCATAGGGGTTAGGGCTTCACACCCATCCACTTCACGTCTCACAAGAGCATAACCTGAATATTTATTCATTTATTCTTGAGGAAGAAAAATACGTGTCGTCTAGGGTTTGTACAAATGGAAGCATAGGGTTCAGACCCATCCACTTCACATGCAATCAGTGCCTAAACGACTAAAAAATATTTATAGCTCATATGACTTGGCCATTGGGTAAAACCGTGGTAGGCTTTTAAACATGGAAAACAAGTAATTTAGACTTTGCGGTCAAGTAATCAAGTTTCCAAATAAAATCTACCCTAAACATGCTTACCTTACTAAATAAAATAACTCTTAAATAAGGTAAATCAACTGAATCATGACTCTATTATTTCAGACAGACCTGGAATCAGTCTCAACCATAAATAAAATCCGACGACTAAAATCTATGAAAACACTCTGACCCGAATGTGATGTCCATTGGACATGCTAGTTTGCATTAAAAGAATCCAATCTCAGATGCTGTGGACTATGTAATCAGATCTCTGACCTGTAGTTAGAATTGGTGTCTCAAACTTCTGATTGCTTTTATATTTGGATTAAGTTCATTGAGTATAATTTAAGGAGGATGTATACTGTAGTAGGTATTGGAGCCTCTAGGACTAGAGGTAGGCCTTGACGAACATGGTTTGAAGTGTTAAGGATTTTGTTAGCTTTACAGAGGACATGGCCTTAACCTATCTAAATGAGGAGGATTCAAACAGCCGAACCCCAAAACTTTGGGATAAAGGCTTTGTAGTACTAGTAGAAGTAATTCGTCCACCGAGTATTTATGTTGCCGATAGTATCATAATTATCCAAATCACACAGTGGCCTTAACCTCATAATTATTCTGAGGGAACTGTGGTTTTATTTGAGCCTTGGAGCATAGGCATAAAGTGTAAGAGTACGGTTTATATTATGTTGGGTTCCATACAAGGTTCCCAGTATCAGAATCGGTATCAGACCCTTCCCATGAGTATCAGGATCGGTGGTATCGGCAGTATAGAATTAGAATAATAAGATGATTATTATTGATGAAGGACTTATATATATGAGAGGCTAACCCCTCTCACTATTGTTCTATCCAATGTGGGACGAAAGCCCAATACTAATAATACTAATATTAATACTTAACACTCCCCCTCAAGCTCGAGCATACATATCAATCATGTCCAACTTGTTACACAAAAATTGAACCCAAGAACCTAAAAGAGATTTCGTGAAGATATCGTCTATCTGATCACCAGTCTCACGTGGTGGAACTTTATTATTCCCTTTTTATACTCGTTACAGACAAAATGAATGTCGATTTCAATGTGCTTTGTCTTTTCATGAAATACATGATTGGTAGCAATATGGAGAGCAGACTGGTTATCACACCACATATCTGCTGCTTTAGATCCTGCTTCTTCTTCCTTATCTTATAGAAGATGTTTCAGATATAACACCTCTGCTGTGTCATGAGTAATGACTCGATATTCTGCTTCCGAACTTGATTTATTTCTGTATCATTTAGTATATCCAACACATACCTTCTCTGAGACATTACAATGTCCCGCTTACCTCGCGTGACTTCAATGTCCAAGAAGTAGTTCAACAGTATCATATCCTTGGTTTGCAATTGTTCTTCCAGAAACTTCTTTAGTCCTGTAATATCCATGCTATCGTCTTCCATGATTGCAATATCGTTAACATAGACACCAAGTAGTATCCTTCCAGCTGATGTCTGTCAGTAGAATACCAAATGATCTTTCTTTGATTGACACATGCCAAACTGAGTAACATGTGTAAATCGACCAAACCACACAAGAGGTGATTATTTGAGACCGTAGAGGGCCTTCCGCAGATGACGCACTTTACCCTCCCTTGCAACGAATCAGGGAGGCTGCACCATATAACATCTTCTATAATATTCTCGTGGAGAAATGCATTCTTGATATCCAGCTGAAGCAAGGGCCGAGGGTTCGTACACAGATTTCATCCTGGCAACTGGAGAGAAGGTCTTAAAATAATTCTCACCATATCTCTTAGACTATCCTTTAGCCACCAGACGAGCCTTTAGACGATCAAGAGTGCAATCCGGTTTTACCTTGATCGTGAACACCCATTTGCAACCTACTGCCTACTTACCGGTAGGCAAATCTACCAAGTCCCAAGTATGTTTCGTTCGGAGCACTTTTATTTTTTCAAACATAGCAACACGCCAACCGGGATGTATGAGACCCTCATCAGCAATATTGGGAATCTGAATTTCATCAATAGTAGCGATCAAGGATCGAGTGTGGCTCGCGAGCCCTTTGTAGTTTGTAACATACAAGGGATGATCACGACAGGCACTACGAGGTCGAGCTGGTGGAACATGCGGAGGCGAACCAGTGGAGTTAGAGGAGGATGATAGATCTGTGACTGTGGGCACTATCTGCGATGATCGTTCGGGCAACGTCGGTACTGACTGATCCGATATTTGCGGACCGTCAGACTGAGATACTGGCTCGGTAGGGGAGACCACTTTTACGGGGGGTTGTGTTTGAACATGAAACAACAAGAAATTTTCGTCTGAATAAACTTTGGAAACTGGATTTGTAGTTTGTGGAAGTGAAGGAAACTCGGTTTCAACGAAGGTAACATCCCGAGTGTAAGCTCCCTAAATTTTTGGATATTTTTTTAAATGTGAATAATTAATATAAAAATATATTTTAAGACAAATTAGACTTTTACATATTTTCTATTTATTGTAAATCCTAATGACAATCTCTAGTCCTATTGAGCTACCGGTTGACTTAGCTAGTCCAAACTCAACCCAAATATCCCCATACCTCCACATGGTTCATACCAAACATTATATACTATTGTTCTCTCTACAAAACACCAAACATAATTATATGACATCCAAAATCTAACACTTAACCTACTAGAAATAATTTTAGTCCTATATACTTTGGACTTGACCCAACCATTAACTCACCACTTAACCACTATAGGTTGGACTCAAGTGTGGTCAAGTACACTAAATGGGCAGCCAATCCTCCCCACTTATTTATATTCCATAACCCCCAAGCACCCTTAACCATTCCCTTTCCATAACCTACAAAAAAATCCCAACCATTAACTCTCCACTCAACCCTTCACCTTCCCCTTAATGGTTGGCTATATATAGACTTCTCCTTACCTTATTACCTTATAGCATCTGAACAAAACTTCTTCCTAACCCACTTCATAATATTTTCTCTTCACAAACCATCTCCAAAATCCTTCTCAATTTTTCTCCAAACAACCATCTTTCCACCCCTATCCAGGCTGAATCCGAATTCAACTAGTCTCCACCATTCCGGCCATATCTCTCTCTACAGTAAGTATTTCTCTCTCAAATTTAGTATGCTTCTTCCTCTCTCTGTTCTCACCATTTTCTCTTCACAAACTTTTCAGCAAAACTCACTCAAACTCCCTCAAAACAACCCATCCATCAGAGGTGTCAGGGCTGAAACTGAATTCGGTGCACTGTTGTTTGCGCACCCTTACGAGACCCCATGACAACAACTAATCTCTTGGTAACGTTCCTAACACTCTTCTACAAACATTCCACTATGTCCAAAAGTCATCTCGTAAAGTTTTATGTATATATTTGCTTGCAACTTCATTATTTTTGTCACCGTAATCATTGATTCTCAAAATAGAACTTGTATAGATTTATGTCATATTTGTCCTACTGAAATTCGATGGTTAAGAATCTTAAATTCTATGGTAATATATTTCAAATATTATTTATAAGTTTATTAATTTCAGAATATAAAGTGTTATATTTTCAAGATTTCATCTAGTCCGAATCAACCGAAATTGGACAACCTAGTGAGATTACTTGAATGTGCTAACTGGCTAGCTTAATCTTAGTATATAAATAAATATGATATGTTTGAATTATTTTCAAATATTATTTCAGAATTAAAATATTAATTTTTCTTTTATAATTGGTTCCAAATAAATAGGTATGTTGGCCATATTGTGTCATTAAGTAGACATACTAACTAGATAATTATTTCTTGTATATATTATCATCAAATAATGTTTATAAATAGTTTTAGTTTATATTTCAGAATATAAATTAGTATATTTTATATATTAAATGATTTATTTTTACATAAGTTGGCAACTTTGCATGCACAAACTAGTTGTCAAGTTGCTAAAACACCTAGTCGATATGCAACGAAATATTGTATATGCAACGAGAAATATTTTAGTATTTTTTAACTAAATAAATATAAATTCCAGAAATTAATTCATATTAATTTCAGTTTTATTTGTTGTCGACATGCGTGTTTGAGAGGCTACATGCATGTTTGAAGTATCGTTTAGCGTCGTCGTGAATTTGGGACATCGTGTCGTATCTATGTATGTTTAGGATTACACGTATTGGAATCATATAAATGCCTAAATGTACGTGTGATAACATGATGTTCGAGACCCACATGATGTAATAGAAAGTAGCATGGTATGTAGTTATTAGCACGTTGTCGAAGGCCACACAACTGTTGGATCGTTGGCATGAATGTCACCATACTAGTTGACATTGTGCAAATGATCACATTCTTTTTATATTAATTGAATTAGATTGTATGCATTGATTAGAATATGTTATAATAGGACAACTTGGATCTGTTGTACCTCCAACTGAAGACATCAGTCAGGCGACACCGCAGCAGGCAACATGCAAGTGTACCTTGCCATCATGTATCTCAGTTCTTGCTCTATTTATTATTATTTAGTTACTATAGCTATTTGATAGGATTGGTGTGTGTCTACCCTAGGACCGTGAGACGATACTTAGTGTTCGAATAAGGTTCGGGTGCCGATATCCGTCCGCGGAGTCGGGTATCGTCAGTTAGAGAGTTGTTGCCACGAACCCATGATACGTGCTTGTATCCTGAGCACGACAGACCGTAGGACACTTGACACTATTACATGTAACAGAATCCTTCTTGAGGTATTCATGGTGATTCTGTGTAGGCTTATAGGATACATGATATGGATAGGTATATAACATATATATTATTATGACTCCTTGCATTAGTTAGAGGTCATGATCTTGCGTGTTATGGACATGAGACGTCGTGGACATGAGACGTGAGGTTACATTGGGAGGGGAGTCTCTTCATCGTGCTCTGGACATATTCTATATATTACCTATCTACATGAGTACTGGACTTTGGGTTCTCTATACGGAATCTAAAGTGCATATATCTACATATACTATCATTTATTGGGTTCCCCCACACGGAGCCTAGAGGGTACTGTCTAGCATACAGATGAGTCCGTGAGTACCAGCCCGGGTACGATACCATACTCTCATTTGCATATCACTTAGATGGTTACAGTAGTTTATCATTGAGTATATAGCATTATACTGTTTTACTTTTGGCATGTTGTTTCTTGTACCTTGTTACATCCCCCTGAGGACCTGGTCCCCTGCCAGTTTTGCAGCTTAAACGGTTGTGGAACCTGTCTAAAGATGCTGAGGCTAATCACCTTGATATGCGGGTATTGGTATAAGGTACTTATTTCATTTCTACCGAGGTATGTTATTTAATCATATTAGTTACTCCTCTGCTGCCATAGCCTAGTTTTTTATAGACTCATATTTCTTTCTCGAGTCTATTCGAGTTCCTGTGTTATTGGGCGGCCGACTTTAACACATGTGGCTCTTTCTTGTGTTTATTTCATTGTGGATTGAGACATAGATATAGTTTTATTATATAAATTTTGTCCATTATAACACAGCTTATGCGTATTCGAGTCGGACCGGAGTCTGGTCGAAATGCGCAGCTGGCATGTTACGTATTCCTAGTCCTACGTATTTTGGGACTGGGGCATTACACCGAGAGAAAAAATATCTCTTCAAGGTAGGAAAAAATATCGATACCATTTTTGATCTTTAGGTTACCCAAGGAAAATATATTGCATTGTCTTAGGATCTAATTTAGAAAGAGTCGGTCGGGTATTCCGAAATAACACAAGCAACCAAAATCTTGAGAGGTAGAGGAAACGGCTCACGGTTGGAATATACTTGGGAAAATGGAGTAGTACCATTGAAAATTGGCGATGGCATGCAATTAATCAGATAGCAAGCTGTAAGAACCGCATCAGACCAAAACCTCTTGGGAGTATGTGCTTGAAATATAAGAGCACGCGTTGTTTCCAAGAGATGACGATTCTTGCGCTCTGCCACACCATTCTGTTGTAGTGTGTAAGGACATAAAGTTTGATGGATGATACCATTGTCGGACAAATGAGTATTGAACTCATGAGATAGATACTCACGACCATTATCACTTCGAAAGCATTTAATCGGAACACCAAATTGTTGATTTCGGCATAAAAATTGCACCAAAATTTAAATAATTCGGAAGGATTTTTTATCAGATAAACAAAAGTGACACACGAGTAATCATCAACAAATGTAACAAAGTACTTGAAACCCATTATTGATTCAACCGGATAAGTTTTCCATACATCAGAATGCATCAACTCGAAAGGAGCAGATGTACATTTATTATGACTCACCGGATAGGGAATCCGGTGATGCTTAGCCAAACGACACGACTCAAAATAAAAAGAAGCAAGAACATCTAAAGATGGGTAAATTTTCTGGAGAGATTGGATTGATAGATGGCCTAAATGACAATGTAATTTGAAAGGATCAAATTTTACGTCAGCACAGACAACAGAAGAAGGTACGTCAAACATGTACAAGCCTCCAACCATATGCCCTTTACTAATAGTCTTCCTCGACTTTAGGTCCTGAAAAACACAACTATCATGAAAAAATGTTACTGAGCAATGGATGTTGCGAGTAATTTGACTAATTGAAAGTAAACTGAATGGATTTTCAGGTGTATGTAACACGAAATTGAGTGACAGTCCGGAAGAAAGACAAGCACGTCTACGTCTACGGACTGTTAGTGGCCCACCATTGGCAACAATAATATCGGAAACATGATCCGTCGATATATAATTGCGAATCATACCTGCGTCGCGAGTCATGTGAGCAAAGACACCAGAGTCAATCATCTACTGTTTCGACCTCACCACACATGCCGCTGAGTACCCGACTGTGGATCCAGATGTAGATGCTTCACTACGATGTTGGGCTTGGAAGTTAAGAAAATATTTTATGAATCTGCAGCCATCTGGACAGATCGAACACCATCATCAAGAGCATCTAATGTAACGTTGGCGGCAGGTGCTTTAGGACATTGTTACTGGAAATGGCCATGCTGACCACAGTTGAAGCATGTGCGATATCTTCTATCACGATCGCTATTACCTCGTCCCCTATCACGACCATCGTTTTGGCCATCACGTCGTCTACCACGACCACTACGAAATCCTGTACGAGCAGCACTAAGAGCAGATCGATCAGCAGGAACGTCACTCGGAGTGGCCTCAACAACTTTCGATGTCCAAAGGACACGATAGTGCGCTTCCAACAGAGACAGAATATCAGATTCAGCAATGATCTGAGAGCGAGCATAGTCCACATCAGGACAGAGAGGCAAGATATGCCATGATGACTGATGTGAAGTTGCTCACGTTGAGCCATCGCTTCATTAATATCCGTCGTTAGAGGTAATACGCGATCGATCTCATCAGTCATAACCTTAAAGGTCCGAAAGTGGTCCTTACGAGATTTGTCGTCTTGATTTGTTCGGTATACGCAAACGATCAAGTCGTAGATACGAGATAAATCACGTTTTTCATCAAATGTCGTTGCCATGACCTCTTATAATTCCTTCACGGAATCCATATTCTGAACCATGTCTTCCACTGAGGGTTCCGTGGAATTCATCAACTGTGTAAACAGTCAACTGTCATCTGTCTTCCATTGCTCAAATATGGGATCAGTCTTTGCTGAGGGTGTCAGTCAGATGTTTGGACAACCGCATTCTCCGAAGAGTTTTTTTCGACCTTCTTTTGCCATGTCGAGTAATTCTCTGGTCCGTCAAATCGACAGGTCGAATCGATAAAATCGTCATGCTAATGTCCGTTGGTCCCGCCATTACTTTTCCAACACTAGTGTCTATAGCACTGCTATTCGTCTCAGTGCCTGTCATCCTTTAGTATTCCTGATTCGACCGTCGGTTTGATCTTTTTAACTTGGTAATTACATCAACTCTACCAATGCGCTAGAAACATGGCCAGAACTGGCACCCGCATAGGAAGTAGAGATTTGAACGTGGATCACACAAGACAGGACAGAGAGGGAGGTGGATGACGGCTAGGATTAGGATTTTTAGTGGTGAGAGAGGGAGGTGGATGACGGCTAGGGTTATGATTTTTAGTGGAGAGGGAGGGGAGTGGATGACGGCTAACATTTTGGCTCTGATACCATGTAGAATTAGAATAATAGGATAATTATTATTGATCAGAGACTTACATGTATAGAGGAGAGGCTAACCCCTCTCACTATTGTTCTATCCAATGTGGGACTAAAGTCCAATACTACTAATATTAATACTTACGGCCAATATTGGCAATTTTGGATCAGAGTATCGAATTTTTTTGGTATCGAAAACAAACAATTATTAATACATTATTAAAATTTTAGAAAAAATATTTTATATATTTAGGCATAATTTTAAGTATTTTGTGTTTCTTAGTAATTTTGGAATTAAATAAAATAGTAGTCACCCTTGTCGATTGATTTACCTGCAATAGTACCTGCATTTACAACCTTACTATTCTTTTACACTCTTGCTTATTGGTCTTTTTCATTCAATTTTCTTTGCCTTTTTCGGAAAAAGAGACCCCCGATGTCGGTCGGCATAGGATCAGGACATGCCAAATTGTATCGGTATCAGCCGTATCGGATCGGTATCGGCTGATACTGCAAAGTATGGTTCTATATGCTGGTATTTACAAAATTTTGAACTTTCTTCATATTTACACGCTAGTGATTTTAATAAAACTAGGCGATAGGTCATGGTAATTTGTTGATGTGAGATTCCAAATGCTTTACTCGCTGCCAGACCCCAGTTGGGTATTATTGGCGAAAACATTGCTTGCTACTTTGTCATGGTTGATCCTTTTTATAACAAAAAGTTAAAACCCACATTGTCTGTAATCTCCTGTAACTTTTAATTCCATTCAATCAACAATGTAGAAATTTGTTTTTTTTTTAATTATCATTGTAGGAATCTTTTTCAACACCTTGAAGGCAATTTTTTTTCCAAGCCCCTAAAATTCTGCTTCATACCTCATGCTATTGTCCTACCAACTTGCACCTTTTTATGCTTTGCATCTTTAATCCACGCTCTTAGTCTTAACCATTATATAGAATGAAGATTAAGCAGCGACAACTGGCTATGTTAATTCAATTAAGTGGGTGGCTGATTAAGCACAACTTTCTTGTGTCTACGCATTTGCTACTAGTCAACCACGTGATCTGAGCAATCTGTATATGGTGATGGAATGGGTGCATAATGATATTTATTAATGTGACATTGCTCTTATTAGCTAGACATGATCAGAATTCACAGTAAACTAATATTTCCCCATATTTAGATCACTATGTTGGGCATGTCTAGACCAGCAAAAGCTTACCACGTACTCATTATTATGTGCATATTATCTAATTGAACTCTAAGATGTATGTCAACTCTCAAGATGTGTGATTATCTTGCTAATGCCAGCATAAAATATCTGCTTAACATTATTTTCTGCTATACAGATTTGATCAATGTACCATATCTCCTTTGACATTGAAAGGAATAAAAGCAGCTGGATATGAAAAGATGACTTTGGTGCAGGAAGCAAGCCTCCCTTTCATCCTTAAAGGTTAATTGCTAATTAACTCTGTACACAGCCTACACACATCAATCTAACAAATGAAATGGAACTCTTTGGCATTTGTAGAAGTCATCTAGATGGCTGTTCTGTGGAAACCAATTCTAGTTAATTTCTATGTTGTACTGGGCGCTAGGCGAGGCGACATGCTACCCGCCCCGCCTAGGCGCTGCCTAGGTGCCCGCCCAGGATTCCTGCTGTTCTTGATATCCTGCAGTTCTGCAATTATGTATACAACTATTTAAATACTATATGTAATATAAGAAGCAACAAATAACCAATATTCAACATCAAGCAAGAAATTGAAGAAGCAGAAGAAGAGCAACAAAAGAAGAAACAAAAGAAGAGCAACAAAAGAAGAAACAAAAGAAGAAGAAGAAATTGAAGAAACAGAAGAAGCAACAGCAACAAAAGAAGAAACAGAAGAAATCGAAGTAGTAGAAGAAATCGAAGAAGCAGCAGCAAAAGAAGAAAAAACAACCAGTTTTTTAAGAATAAAAGTTAAGAAACAGAAAAAAGACACTGAAGATGAAGAAGCAACAATAGAAATCAGAAGAAGAGCCGAAGAAGAAGAACCAGAAAACATTATTGGAAATCGAGGCACAAATCACAAGTTAAAAAAAGAAAAAGAAAATTGAACAACTGAAGAAGAAGAAACCGGTCATATACCGCCTTTTTCCTCCCGGCGACCCTAGGCGCACCTAGGGGAATTTTTCCCAGGTTTAGGCGACTCCTCTCCAACCTGCACGCAGCCTATGACAACATAGGTTAATTGTATAGTAGGTGGGGTTGTTTGATTTCCTTTTATGTCAAACTGTTCGTTGCAGTAAAGAAACCTCCATGTCAATATTTTTGAATTTTTTGAAGATAGTTTATGTTACAGATTACGTGATGTCTTACTAGTTTATATTACATATTTACTTCTTTCTTTTCTAGCATACTGAAGTTCATATTGTTGAGAGTAAATAAGGGACTTTAGTCCCACATCGGTTAGATGTAATATGAAGAGGGGTTGGACCCTCTATAAGTAGTAGGCAGTAGCCCTCAATAAAATTATCTGAGATATTAGACTCATTTCAATATGGTATCAGAGCCATAACTCTCTCTCTCTCTCTCCCTCTCTCCACACAAAAAAATATATTTTTCCCCCTTCCCCCCCAAGCCGTCGACCCCACCTCCAGCCTTCTCCAAGGCCACCGACCCCTCCAGCCTTCTCCAAGGCCACCGACCCCCCACTCCCTGCCGCCCCCCCCCCCCCCCCCCCCCCCACTCCCTGCTGCCGCCCGCCCCCCCCGCCCCCCACTCCAGGCCGCCGACCCCCCCCCCCCCCACTCCTGCCGACCCCCCGCCCCCCCTGCCCAGTCCAGCACCTGCCGACCCTCCCCTCCCCCCCCTGTCGTCGACCCTCCCCCCCCCCTCCCCCCCCCCCCCCCCCCGCCGACCCCCCCCTCCTCCTCCCTCTCAGCAGCACCCCGCCCCCTTGCCCATCCAGCAGTAAACCGCCCCCCCATCCAGCAGTAACCCGCCCCACCCCCCCCCCCCCCCCCCCCCCGTGCCGCCCTTTTTAGGGCTACAGCCGCCCTTTTTAGGGTTTTCGCTGTTCTGAAAAAAAAAAAGAAAAAAAGAAAAAAAGAAAAACAGATTTCCTTCTCTTTAGAAGCTCTCTGTTGTTGCCTTCGAGAATCAGTACCTTCTTTTTAGAAGCTCTACTACGAATACGAAATCTCTTTAGATTTTCGTATCTCAGAAACGTTGTCTTTACAATCGTTTCTGCACGGCTGGTGTACCTCTGGTTTGTCTCATGCAAGGAGGCACAACTACGTTGGTTATCCTTGAGCCGTCCGAACGCGTTATCATGACGCGGTTCTAGTCAAGGTTTAAAGTATCGGCCGATACCGATACGTATCGGCCGTATCGGATCGGATTTGGCGCTGACCGATCCGAAACGCAGCCAAATTATCGGTATCGGCCGAGATCGCAGTAAAAGTTGTTGGATCGGTTCGTATCGGACCGATACAGTCCGATACCAGCCGATACGAACCGATACGGGCCGATACCGGCCGATACGAACCGAAACCCTAACATTTCATAAAGTCCAGACTCCAGAGTTCAGACAAAACATGAAGAATCTCCGACAAAAAAAAAAAACAAGCTTTACTTTGGGTCAAATCTAACAGAGAATCCAATAATGGAAAAATTCACACAGTTAATACCAAAAATCCTATAAATAGATCCAAAATGGCCGATCAAATTATCAAACAAGCACCACAACAAGAAGAAAAAAAAATTGAAGAAGAAATTGTGAAGAACTTACCTCGAAGATTGTTCCCTTTGCAGTCGCCTTCACCGAGGTCGACTTCGCCGTCGTCGCCTCCGCAGTCGCCGCCTCCGCAGTCGCCGCATCCGCCTTCGCCGCTGCCGTTGGAGGAGTGAATCGGTGGAGGCGAACCAGTGGAGGCGGTGGCCTCTCTCCTCCCCCATCTCCTTTGACCCGGTGGAGGAGAGGCACGGTGGAGGCGGCCCCGAGATCGGAGCTGTCGGCGGAGAGGGGGAGAGAAAAATTTCAGATCTGAAATTTCTCTCCTCCCAACAGTTAATATAGCGTTTCAAAAAAAAAAAAAAACGTGCTAACTTGACCGCTCGAACCAGACTTTTCCCGAATGTTCAGGACTTAGAGTTCCACCACCAACCAGCAGATCAATTTAACCTTTGTGTTTAATATGGCATAGAATTATATTTATAGCTTACATATGTATGTAAGCTATAAATATATTATTTATAGCTTATATATATATATATATATATATATATATATATATATATATTTATTTATTTATATAGCTTATATATATATATATATATATATATATATATATATATATTATATATAATTTTGTATGTAACGTTTTTTTAAGCCATGTGCGGAGGCACGGAGAGGGAAGAGGGGAGAGAAAACATTTCATCTGAAAATGTTTTCTCTCCCCTCTCTATGACTATATATAAGTGGATTAGGGTTTTGTGTTCTTTAAAAAAAAAGAGAAAAAAAAAGGAGTAGCTAACTTGAGTTCGAACTCGTGACCCAGGAACTCCACAGCACATATATGATACTCCCTCCAACCAAAGATTCCCTTTAATATATATATTGTATCTAACTATATATATATATATATATATATATATATATATATATATATATATAGAGAGAGAGAGAGAGAGAGAGAGAGAGAGAGAGAGAGAGAGGGAGAGAGAAGGCAAATGTGGTTGTCAGTTTAACGATAGTCAAACTTACTGGAGTGATATTGCAGGGGTCACTGCAATATTTGGACCTCTGTTTAATATATTTTCATGTATTTATAGAATTTCTGGATGAACTGCTTCAATTTTTAGAGAATTCAATAATGAAAAACATTGAAACAGTTCATCCCAAAATTCTATAAATAGATGAAAATTTGCCGAGGTCGAATCCGACGCATGTCCTCTAGAGGAATAGAAAAGAGAGGACTTGTGGTCTCTCTCTCTCTCTATATATATATATATATATATATATATAAGTGCACGTGCCATGCACGTATTTTAATATTTTTAATTAACTAATGAAGACTCTTTAGGAAGACCAAAAGGTAATCTTCGTAATTACTAAATTGTCCTTATTAAAATTAATGAACCATTTTTAATTAGTATAGACATGTAAGGATATTTTTGGAATTTGAAAGTTTCACCATCAAGTTTTCCTATTATATAGTAGAATAGATATATATTTTTGGTCTCCCTCTCTCTCTCTCTCTCTCTCTCTCTATATATATATATATATATATATATATATATATATATATATATAATTTTGTATCTAACTAAATATATACACTAGTAACTTACATATATATACATATATTGGTTAGAACTATATTGTACATATATATATACTAAAATATATATTATTATTGTATATAACTATATATATACTCTATTATTGCATGTAGCGTTTTTCATTATTGTTTGTAACATTCTTTTTTATCATTTTGTAGGATTACATAATGGCGCAGAAAAATCGCACGCTGGAGGAAAATGATGTTGGTTGGAACCATGACAAATGTTTGAACCAAATAATAGGAGGAAGGTGCAATGAAATTATTGTGGCAAATGTGTTGAACCAAATAATATCATTTGTATTCATTTTTTGTATTCATTGTAGCAAATGTGCAATTATTGTGGCAATGCAATTATTGTGGCAAATGTGTTGAACCATGGCAAATGTGTTGAACCAAATAATATATACTCTATATTGTACATATATATACATATGCACTAAAATATATATTATCCTTTGTATTCATTTTTGTATTTGTACGCTTTATGTAATTCATACCTATTACAAAAAAAATTATTCATGAAATTTAAGTAAAGGGATAGGCCAGAGTCCCAATGAATTTTTCTGGCCAAGTGTTTTCTGTTGTACTTTTAAATTCAAAGTAAATCATGTAGCTAATTTTGTTTCGGTATATTTTGAAACAAAATAATTGAGTCATGGATTTTTTATTTACAGATATAATTAATTCAAAGTAAATCATATTGTAACTATGTATAAGACTAAAATTCTAGATATAATTAATTTTTTATTTACAAATTCACAGAAGTAAAAAAAAGATTCGAACAAATATAATTATATAATATTGGCATTGCTTCTAATCTCTTGTGCATTGCTCCATCTCTTCTGCCTTCCTTTATGCTTCTTAATTCGTCAAAATTTAAACCTGTAGTAATAAAACAATACAAGATGCATTTAGTACAAATTAATGACATGTAAAATTGAAACTAAAAACATGTAAATGAAAAAATTTGTAATCTTGTATATCGCAGGTAAATCAATCAGAAAGGATGACTATTATTTTATTTTATTATAATAAAAAAAATTTAGAAAATGATTAAATAATGCATAAATATGTAAATTAATTTTTCCTCATTTTTTTTAATAATTATTTAATATTGCCGATACAGCCGATACCAAAAATCCGATACCCCGATCCGATACCGTCGATACCGCCAATACTTCCGATACTGATACTCATACAAAATGTCCGATACCGATACCGATACCGATATTTTGAACCTTGGTTCTAGTTGGTCGTATAAACTACGACATATCAGTGAGGGATCTCGTTTTATTTCCCCCGGTAGCTGACTAAGACGAAGACGACTCCAAAGAAGACGACTCAGGAAACAACAACACCTCACTGATTGCAGTTGAAGAAGTCATGGATTCCATCTATGGGAAGTTGACAGCAGAAGAAATGAAGGCCCTGATCGAGGATCTCCTGACCAAGAGATTACCGGAGGCAACCCCACGCGTGACCCATACTGATGTGGATCCGTCACCGTACAAAATAGGGAAGTTGGACAAACTGGAGACGAAATTGGAAGGTACGACCAACTACTTGAAATGGTCGCGGCAGGCGATGCGGACGCTGAAGGGACGTGGCTTGGTTGGTTATGTAGATGGACACACCAAGGCCCCTGTCGATCACTCCTCGAAGGAGTTTGCTGTATGGGACATTGTCAACAATATCGTGGCTGGTTGGTTGACAGCCTCTTTGACCGACTAAGTGTCGGGTAACGTTGAAGCAATGGAGGGAGCTGCTGATATCTGGAGAACGTTGAAAGACATGTACTCCGGTTCGGGTAACCCCATGCGAGTCTTCCAACTGCAGGATGAGCTCGATAGGGTAATCCAAGACGATCGTACCATATCTGAGTACGCTGTCTTGTTGAAGAAGTACTGGTACGATCTTGACCATTATGATCCTCTTGGCATGGAGGATGCTCAGGTTGAACCGGCCTTTGCAAAATATTTCCAGAAATTTTTGGATTATATCTCGCGGTAACGGATGATGAAGTTTTTGAAGGGGCTCAACCCAGCGTTTGAGCAACGGCGGAATGTACTTCTCGCACAACCGACGCTGCCGACATTAGAAGACGCCATAGCTGCCATGGCACAAGAAGAAGCACGGTTGAAGCTGATGCCTACCAAGGATATCTCCCAGGGGGAGCAGGCCGGAGTTGACACATCTGCTCTTGCCACTTTCACACAGCCTCCTTCTACGGGAGGCGTTTGCCACAACTGTGGTGACACAGGGCATTACATCCGCTTTTGCCCAAAATCGACACGGACTCCCTCGAATGGTCGGGGTCGTGGTCGCGATGGACGACGAGGTGGTCGAGGCAGCTACGGTGGTGGAAGGGGCACTTACTCTGGAGGCAACAAGGCGCATCTGGCGGATAAAGGTGGGGACAATCAGCTGGCGGACATCACTCCATTTGAGAGAGAAGTTCTCGAGAAGATGCGCGGCTCAAAGCTTGGTTCTGGTGAAAGACGAGTCATTCCTGGGGCGCCGTCCACTACAGGAGATTACTGCACTTACTTCTCCCAAACCAGTGCCGGTATACCTCCGCGTGCTCTTGCATCTGTCTCTCAGCCAGCTTGGATTATGGACTCTGGGACATCTTGCCATGTCACGGGGTCCCGAGGAGAGTTCCGGGAATACTCTACTCTAACGCCGCCAGAAAGCATTCAGACTGCTGATGGTACCTCCAGGCCTGTTACGGGTAAAGGCACTGTTGATTGCACTCCTTCCATCACTCTATCTAATGTCTTACATGTTCCTTCCTTTCCTGTCAATCTTATTTCCATTAGCGCCATTATCCTTGATCTAAACTGTATTGTTTCCTTTGATATTCCTAAGGTAACTTTTCAGGAGAAGGGAACGGGGAGACGACTAGGCACTGGCACATGGCATAAGGGTCTATGGTACTTGGACAGGAACAGTCTGGATAGAGCACTGGCATCTTTGGTTGCAGACGTTCAACCGGAAGTCCGAAGTCGAAGTGTCGAAGCCGAGCTGCTCCTCCACCATCAGCGTGTAGGACATTCTTCTTTTTCCGTTATTAGTCGACTGTATCCGTCCTTATATCAAAAAGCAAATAAAGAGTTGTTAGTTTGTGATACTTGTGAGTTGGAAAAACATACCAGAAGCTCCTATGTGCATTCTGGGCATCGATGTTCTGCTGCTTTTGATATGATTTATTCCGATGTGTGGAGCCCTTGTCCTACAAACGGTGTTAACGGTTATAGATGGTTTGTTACTTTTATTGACTGCTCTACCCGCGTAACGTGGGTCTACCTGCTGAAGAATAAAAGTGATGTTTTTGAGGCATTTCAAAGCCTCCATCAACGGGTGAAGACACAGTATAATGCTCGTGTTAAATGTTTCCGGTCGGATAATGGGACGGAATATACCCATAAGAGGTTTGCTGCGTATTTATCCTCTCATGGTATACTACATCAAACCTCTTGTGCATATACACCGGCTCAAAATGGTGTTGCCGAACGAAAAAATAGGCACCTGCTGGAGGTAGCTCGGACGATGATGCTGGCTATGAATGTCCCTAAATTTTTGTGGGGGCAGGCTGTCTTGACAGCCTCTTATCTCATCAACAGGATGTCCTCTCAATTACTGGACTGGAAGACGTCTTTGGAAATGCTCACGGGGACAACTGCGTACATCGTTCCTCCGAAAGTATTTGGTTGCGTATGCTTCGTCCACGATAACAGGCCTGGTGTTGGTAAGCTGGATCATCGAGCACTTAAGTGTGTCTTTGTTGGGTACACCGGGACACAGAAGGGTTACGTATGCTGGAGCCCGGTTGAACGGAAGCTGTTTGTAAGCATGGACGTTACATTCAGAGAGCTGGAACCTTATTATGGTTCGGACGACGGTTCTGCGTTTGGGAACACGCCTCACACAGCGGGTGTTAGACGTGAGGGGGAGGTAGTACGCCCAAACGTAGTTGTCAGATCGGTACCTTGTCCTGTCGTGACAAACTGGCAGAAAGGGGGAGAAAGCATCAATGATACTTATACGGAGGATGAAGAAGACAATACGTATATTACGCAGGGGGAGAAGCAGACAAGGGAAAAGGTGCTCCAAGTTTACAGAAGAAGACAGCAGAGGTCCAGTACTGTGCCGTACCCTGTGCCTATAGTGCCAAGTCCTTCGTCTACTCCTGCCCCGACTCCTGAAGATGTTACTCCCGCACCGGATCGCTCGGATTCGGAAGCGGATCTCTCCGATTCGGATGGTATGCTTTCTCCACCACCCATTGCTCCCTTAAGGAGGTCTTCTCGCATTAATGCGAAAAATGCTCCTATTCGTTATAAAGATTATGAACATGATATCGCCAACTACCTATCTTATTCTAATATTTTTTCGACTTATCAAACATTTCTCACTTCGTTAGACTCCACTTCTTTACCTAAGAATTGGCAGGAAGCAAAGAAGGACCCAAGATGGAAAGCCGCAATGATGGAAGAACTTGGGGCACTAGAGAAAAATAAGACATGGGAGCTGGTGCCATTACCTGAAGGGAAGAAAGCTGTGGGATGCAAATGGGTTTACACAGTGAAGGAGACACCAGAAGGAAATGTTGAACGATACAAGGCGAGACTGGTTGCAAAAGGCTATACCCAGACATATGGTATCGACTATGATGAGACTTTTGCCCCAGTAGCGAAGATGAGTACCGTAAGAACACTGGTCTCCATTGCAGCAAACTATGGGTGGAAGCTACACCAGTTAGACGTAAAGAACGCATTTCTTCATGGAGACCTACAAGAAGAAGTATACATGGAGACTCCTCCGGGGTGCTACTCTGTGTCAGATTCAGGTGAAGGAAAGTCACATGGAAAAGTGTGCAAACTGAAGAAGTCGCTGTACGGGCTGAAGCAATCTCCTCGAGCCTGGTTTGATAGATTCAGAAGGGCTGTCACTGGCATGGGGTACCATCAGACAAATGCAGATCATACTGTCTTCCTCCAGCATGCAAGGGGCCACATTACTATACTTGCTGTATATGTAGATGATATAGTGATCACAGGTAACGATGTAGTTGAGATCACTAAACTGAAAACGAAACTCGCCAAAGAGTTTGAGGTGAAGGACCTGGGAGAGATGAGATACTTTTTGGGTATCGAGGTGTGTGATGGTGAACAATGAATTGTTCTCTCACAAAGAAAATATGCACTAGATCTGCTGAAGGAGACAGGAATGCTGGGATGCCGAGCAGCAGTCACTCCAATTGACCAGAAGTGCAAGATGGGAGCAGAAGCAGGAAAGCCTGTTGATCGTGAAAGGTATCAAAGGCTAGTAGGCAGACTGATTTATCTAGGGCATACTCGCCCTGATATCTCATTTGCAGTAAGTGTTGTAAGCCGCTATATGCATGATCCAAGAATGGGTCATATGGATGCAGTATTTCAGATCCTAAGATATCTGAAAGGGACGCCGGGAAAAGGACCGTGGTTCAAGAAGAATGGATGCACAGATGTTGAGGGATACTGCGATGCAGACTGGGCAAGCTGCATAGACGACAGAAGGTCTACCACAGGGTACTGTGTTTTTGTAGGAGGAAACCTGGTTTCATGGAGAAGCAAGAAACAGTCAGTGGTAGCACGGTCGACAGCTGAAGCAGAATACAGAGCAATGGCTCTAGGAGTATCAGAATTGCTATGGGTAAAGGCGCTGCTGACAGAGTTGAAGCTAGACAAGGGGACACCATTGCGCCTTCTGAGCGATAGTCAAGCTGCGATAAGTATAGCGAACAATCCGGTTCAGCACGACAGAACGAAGCACATCGAGATCGATCGATTCTTCATCAAGGAAAAGCTGGAACAAGGGATACTGAAGATTGATTATGTTCGCTCAGAAGAACAAGTGGCAGACTGTCTGACTAAGGGTCTTAGTTCATTGAGTCTGTCAAAGCTATGTAACAAGATGGGGATGATTAATATCTATCGCCCATCTTGAGGGGGAGTGTTGAGAGTAAATAAGGGACTTTAGTCCCACATCGGTTAGATGTAATATGAAGAGGGGTTGGACCCTCTATAAGTAGTAGGCAGTAGCCCTCAATAAAATTATCTGAGATATTAGACTCATTTCAATACATATATTTTGAATCTGTTTTCCTGATAAATTGATGATAAGGAATAATACATGTTTGTTACTATTCAACCCACTTTTTTTTGTTTATTCTTCAATATATAACATAGAAGTAGAGCTAACATGGCTTATAAAATGTGTGAGCTATATGTAGGGCACTCCTCTCTGCTCAAATTTTATCATGTCTATTTGTGTCTGACACGAAGTATTTGCCCAAGTACTTGGTTGTCTTGATGAAAAAAAATATCCACTCCTAGAAATCCTAAGTTATTCATACTTTTGCATACCTATTTAGCAAGTGCTTTAATATTCCATGTCAGGCAGCAGTTGTTAGTGTCAAAATGCGATACCGTGTCTACTTATCCTAGTTGAGCTATGAACTATGCATCTGGAATCTCATGTAGGAATGACTGTAATATGCACAATTGCTTTGTGTTTCAGGTAAAGATGTTCTTGCAAAAGCAAAGACAGGAACAGGAAAGACAGTAGCATTCTTGGTGAACATCTCCATCTTTTGTACTGGATGATAGTAGTGGATGTTTATTCTTAAACCATGTACTAAATATTTATGTTGAAACCTGGGTTGTTACTTCTCCCCTCTCCTCGCTCCCTTATTAAAAAACAATTGTTTGGTTTCAGCTTCCAGCAATTGAGATTGTTTCAAAATTACCCCCTGTTGATCGTGAGCAAAAGAGGCTTCCTCCGATCAATGTGCTAGTTGTATGCCCAACACGAGAGCTTGCAGATCAAGCTGCAATGGAGGCTAGCATACTACTGAAATTTCACCCCTCTATTGGTGTACAAGTTGTAATAGGTGGCACCCGATTGGCGCTTGAACAGAAACGAATGCAGGCTAATTCTTGCCAGGTCGAATCCTTGACTTATTGACGTCATTTTCTGTTACACCATTGCTATCCGTTGTACTAACGAAGCACTATAAGCAGATTCTTGTTGGTACACCTGGAAGACTTAGAGATCATATTGAAAATACACCTGGATTTGCAACTCGGCTGATGGGTGTGAAAGTCCTTGTTCTTGATGAAGCGGACCGTTTGTTGGATATGGGATTTCGGAAAGATATTGAAAAAATTGTTGCTGCTGTTCCAAAACAGCGTCAAACACTCCTTTTTTCCGCAACAGTACCAGATGAGGTATCGTTCTGTAACACATTATCAGTGTCCGCTTATCCATAAACTACTAATATATTAGTAAGTGTTCCCTGGAAAAGGAATATAATGAAAGCTGATTTCCAATTCTTAGGTACGTCAAATATGTCATATTGCTATGAAAAGAGACCATGAGTTTGTTAACACTGTTGAAGAGGGAAGCGAGGAAACACACTCACAGGTATCCCATCATACTTTTTGTATAATACAATTAATGCCGGATGATCTTTCTTTTCCTCATGTAGTCTCGTGCTGCAGGTAAGACAAATGCACTTAGTTGCACCATTAGAGGAGCACTTTTCAATACTTTATCGTATTCTGACAGAACATATTTCAGAGGATGTTGACTATAAGGTAAGCAATATATTTTTGATAATTATTGAGATAATTTTTCTTTTTCTTTTGGGTGTTTAATCCTTGATGTTGTTATGATGAGGGGCATGCAGTTTATCGTTCTTTTCGAGACTATGCAGGTAATTGTGTTCTGTACAACTGCGATGGTGACAAAGTTCGTTGCCGGCCTGCTTTCTGAGTTGAGACTAAATGTACGAGAAATCCATTCTAGAAAGCCGCAAAGTTACAGGACCAGGGTGTCTAAGGAGTTTAGGGAGTCAAAGGGCCTTATTCTTGTGAGTTCTGATGTATCTGCACGTGGTGTTGATTATCCAGATGTCACCCTTGTTGTACAGGTTATTTGTTGCACCACTTATCCCTTATATCTATATTTTCATTCACAATTATTAATGTCACCTATTATAGTATATGCCAATGTTATATTAAGGGGTTATATTAAGTGCTTGGTTCGAGTCTGGTTACATGAATCAAAGTACTTGTCATGGTAGTCAAAGGCGTGCCTCGGGCGCGCCTAAGGCGCGCCTTGCCCCTCACTATGCGAGGCCTCTTTCTCCGGGCGCACCCAGGGCGCGCCTTTCAGCAAGGCATAACCAAGAGAAGCCTTATGGTTTATATATATATATATATATATATATGCAAAAAAATTTGAGGCTTGAAAATAATCCTTATACAAGTGAGAGGAGATAGCCCTTTCCACGGTTGCCAAAGTTGGTTACAGTTGAATTAGAAAAAACTATAATGTACTTAAAACGTGGTAGGGAGAATACAAACTATTGTTAGTTCAGTTGATTACTTACTACTGTTATTACTGTTCTGCTTCACTTGGTTATGTTTTAACATATTTTTGTTTGTTTTAATATATTATTTGGTTTTATTTCGTATATTACTAATTTATTTATTTATTTATGTATATTTTTATTATTTATTATTTTTGCGCCTCGCATCGTTCGGTGTGCGCCTTAAGTGTGCCTTGCACCTCGGACGATATGGACCCTTTGCGTCTTGTGCGCCTTGCACCTCGGACGATATGGACTCTTTGTGCCTCAAATGCGCCTTTGACTACCTTGGTACTTGTCTGATTAATTGCAATAAACTGGCAACTTGGTATTTCTGCTTAATTGGCCACCCTGCTAATCAGATCAAGTGGAAGATCATTCACTCATCGCCAATTAAACCAATTTTATAACGCTGGTATATGTTTGGGAGCGCTACTTTTCTGCACGGTCTCTCTGGTATTATGCATTTCTCAAGAGTTACATTAGCTGTCTCTTGCTCCTCTGTTCTGAGTCTTAAATGTAGGTATGCTTCCAGGTTCTATTTCTTGTTGACATTTGTAGGTTAGCAGTATCAGAAACACTCGGTGCAAGATAAAGCCCCAATGAGATAACTTGGCATAGATAAGCTTATCACAACTAAAGACCTTTTATATACGGAAATTGTTAATGTCGATCAATATTGAAAGTAGAGGACCACTCTAGACTTGGGTATGAGTTCGATCCGCTTAGGACTGATTTAACAGTGGATTTTCTTAGACGTTTGGTTTGGTTTGGTTTATTTATTAGGATTAGGTTTGGTTGTATTTGGTAGTTAGGATTGGTTGCAATCTTATTTAGTATGATTCATATTACGATTTATTTCTTGCTGGCCAACTTTGTTTGTAGCTATAATTTGTCTCTCGTTATAAAGGCTCGTCGCTGTAGATTGATTTGTTTGGAATGAGTTTTGGATCGAAAATGTGGATTAATTTCTTAACCCTTTGGTAAACCCGTGCCTCTATTATATAAATTGTTTACTTTTGCGATCTATTAAGGTTATTTGTGGTTAGATTAATAATGATCATTGCTTTTATAATCAGACTTCTGTGAACTTGTTTTTATCATAGAACGACCCATCTAGGTTATATCACTTAGAGCTTAGGTTAGATTTGCATGCTACAAGTGATAATATCTGTAGGACAAATATGGACTCCAGTCCAAACGAGTACTTGACCAATTCACCGACGTAAACACTGATTTTGTAAGTTAGACGATATAGATACGAAAGATAAGTTAGTTGCAAACTCTCTTTACTTACGAGTGAGTTAGTCCTACTAGACGCAATCCCACTTCCAATTTTACATCCAGATTGCACTTCAGGCTGATAGGACTGTTAGGTTGGTTGATTCCGATTGTGGTCATCATTAGACAGCCCACTTCCAATTTATTACCCTGCACGAGTTTGTGACCTGTTTGCACAACCTACTCACGGTTTCTTTTATGGGATTCAAAGGAGTATAATTGTGGGTGACAATTCTTTTATGGGCTTGGCACATTTGCAGCCCTACCTATGATGCATCCTTCCTCGATGGGCTAGTCTTTATTGCACGATCCGCTCGGACTTTACTGTCAGCACCACAATCCTCTAACCGGATTCCAGTTCCATCTCTCGGTCAACTGCTACCTTAATTTATCGGTTCCTCCCCCTTTAATATTTAAGCGCATATTGTTCCCAGTGAAATTCAAACCTCCGACCCGGTTTTCTGTGTTCTTACGTCTTCAAGACTTGAGCCAATGTTTGTTGACATATATATCATCCTTCCTCCCCAGCCTAGCCAGATTTGAATCTCTCTACGTCGATCTTTGATTTCTTTTTCTTTCTGATGCATCTTTCTTCGATCCACTGTTCGGACCAATCTCCATCGCATGTTCTACTCGGATCGACCATCGCTATCACGATCCTCTACGCAGATGACTACTCCTTCAAGTATGGCCCCCAATCGACCGCTACATGAATTTCTCGATTCGTCCCCCCTTTAGTATTTACTTTAGTATTTAAGCACATATTACGCCTAGGGGAATTCCAACCTGTGACTCGGTTTGTCGGATCCTTATGTCTCCTAAGACGAGGCCGCTTGGGCCAATGCTTGTTGACAAATCATGAATACTTTGAATTACCTCGTACTGCACCCTTATCTTGCATTTTCTAGATATTATTGTGCACCATACCAGCTAAGTACCGTACTGTGCTTCAGAGAATAGTTCTGTTATTATGGAAGCCGACACATTTCATTAAGACTGGACATTCACTTCAACTTTCCTCAGGCTATTTTTCATTGGGAGAAATAACACCTTTACTATACCTTATAGTGCTGATAGTAGCATCTTTACCTCAGTGTGCAGCCAACATTAGACCTGCTCATCTATATTCACTGGTGTTCTCTTTTATGGTCAATCATTGAGCAAGGATATCTTCTTGCAGGACAATTGAGGAAGTTGCTAATGTTGGACTTACGGTGTATTATTCGAGGACACTTAACTATTATCTAAAATTTATGTATGTTGCACATATGAAATGTTATTACACAATTTATTGGAGTGAATGGAAACCTCGTAATGATGGTTGTCTCATGTAGTTCACTTACATGTTAGATGAACAATCAGTCTTAGGGATATAAAAACCATTTCAGTTTGCAGTGCCTTTTAATTCTGTCTTATCCTATCTTACAACATTCCCCTTGCATTTCAGGTGGGAGTACCTGCTGATAGAGAGCAGTATATACATCGACTTGGTAGGACCGGTCGTAAAGGCAAGGAAGGGAAAGGCATATTGATGTTGGCACCATGGGAAGAGTTCTTCTTATCTAGCATCAAGGATTTGCCTATAACAAATGCTACAAAACCGCTAGTTGATTCAGACACCATACAAAAGGTGAATTAACTAACACAGTTGCTTTTCCTTTTTTTTTTTGTTTTATTTTAGGCCAGCTTATTTTATTACTTTTAAGAATATACAATGAAACAGTGTTCTCTCTACAGTAACAATGGTTAAGTTCATCTGTACGACGAATATAGTAATCATCCCTTATTAGCTGTAAATTCTTAATACTAGAAATTCTAATAGCTTGTTATGCAAAAAGAAGAGAAAATGCATTCAGGAAAGTATACAATTAGCACAGATTTGTAAAACTAGTTGGCGATTATATATAGGGGTGAGCACAAATCGGTTTTGGACCGATAACCGACCCGACCCGACCCGACCCGAATAAGGGTTTCGGTTCGGGTCCGAAAAAATTCGGATCGGTTTCGGTTCTCAATTTTACACTATTCGGTTATTGGGTTCGGTTTAGGTTATTGGATTCGGTTTCGGCTTGAAACCGAAAACCGATTAATATATATGCAATTACCAAAGTACCCTCAGCAAACTTGATCCATATATATTTCTTTCAGTTTCAACCCTAGTTTTTATTCTCTCTCCTCTCATTTTCTGAGTTCTCTTCTCAAAGAACCGCCGCCTCTCTCAACTCTCAAGAGTCCCCTCTCTCACTCCGTGCTAGTTTGTTCCCACTCCTCTCTTTCTCCCACCAGCCACCAGCCCACCGTCTCCGGCCTCTCTTCTATCAACAACCACCGTGTCTCTCCTCACTTTCAGATCTGAGATCTAAGACTCCAACTGGAGTGTTCTTCCTCTCTTAGATGAGTCTGGAGAGTCCAGATCTACTGCTCTCTCTTATATCAGAGAGATCAAAGAGAGAATATTTTATGACTTCTGATAGGGTTTTTCCTATTTTTGTTAGATTTATGCTTTGCTACAATTTTTCCTTCATATTATCATCTGATGTTGTAGATCTATGGATTTTTCTTTTTAATTTTTTACTCAAATTTGCTTATGTTCTTCTAGATCTATTGGTTTTTTCAATTATTCCATTCAAATTTTATTATGATCTTATAGATCAATGGGTTTCCCTAAATATTTGGCATTAAAATATGGTTCAAAGTATGAAGATCGATAGATTTTTTTTGCGCTTGTAGATCGACGGATTTTGATCAATTTATTTCTTCAAGTTAGCTTCTGTTCTTATAGATCAATTTATTTCTTATAGATCACCGGGTTTCGAACCCATTTTTGGTACACATTTTAATCAATTTATTTTTTCAAGTTAGCTTCTGTTCTTATATGAAATACTTAGGTACACATTTTAATAGTAGCCCATTTTTCTTAATAAGAAACCAATTTTAGGTCCAGCCGATTATCATTGAAAAAGCCCAACCGTTTAAACCAAATACAACCTAAAAACCGAACCGAATAAATCGGATTCGGTTTGAATCGGTTTTGACTCAAATCGGTTCGGTTATGATTTTATTGATTTCGGTTAATTCGGTTTTCAGAATTTCGGTTCGGTTGGAACCGAAATAACCGAATACTCACCTATATATATATATATATATATATATATATATATACTTTCTTTTAATGTGTTCAAGCCCTTATTGTTCCTATGCATAATGTTTTATCTACCAATTTGGGATTGAGAGCCAGTCATCCATTTGGATGACATCACCATTGATCATCAATTCCGAAAAAGTTTCTGTTGTTTGCAACCCTCCTATTGCTATTTCTATAGTATCAGTCTCTATAAATGCTGAACAGAACAGAAAGTATATATATGCAAAAACAGAAAATTGATGGCGATCATCAGTTAATAATTAGTAACATTGTCTGTATAGGTGGAGCGGGCACTAGGGCATGTGGAGATGAAGAGCAAAGAATCGGCGTATCAAGCATGGCTTGGCTACTACAATTCAAATAAGAACATCGGTCGGGACAAGAATAGGCTTGTACTTCTGGCAAATGAGTTCAGCAGAAGCATGGGGCTCGACAACCCTCCTGCCATTACAAAACTTGTTCTGAGGAAGATGGGACTCAGCAATGTCCCAGGTTTGCGAGCAAAATAGCTTATTGTTCTCTCCTTTCGTTACTACACTACACTTGCAGTGACTTTTTCCTTCACTGCCTTGAGGAAGTAGAAATATTTCTCATATGCATTATTTGGTGTACCTGTCTTTTTTTTTTTAATATCAATTGTAGTTCCCCAGGTTCATCATTTGTATAAGTACAGTGACCACAAGGATTAACCATTGCTTACATTTTTTTTCGGAAATTTTCATTCAAAGCACTAATAGTTATTAAAATTCCAACGAAAGCACAGATTTTGAAAAAATTTGAATAAAAGCACGAAAACGCCCTTACAAAGGGCGTTTTTCTTTTTTTATTAATTTCTTTAACAATTTCTTTGACGTCCGTTATCTATCTCATCGGAAAATGCGTGAATTTTTTTTTTTAAAAAAAGGAAAACGTCCTTCATGTCTTTTCCGTTTTTCTATTTTTTTCGGCCCTTTGTTTTGTTGCTCAACGGTCTATGGTTTGGCTCCATGCATGAAGATGAAAATGACATGACATAACTTTTCAATCCCAACAATATAAGAGCATCTCCAACCCTATTGTGAGTTTAGAAAAAATGGTTGCCACATAGGAATGCCAAGCTTTCATTTCAAAAATCTTTCTCCAATGCAAATGCAGAATTAATCATGAAATTGACATGGCAATGACATGACAAGGACAATGTGAAGTTGATTGTTTAGATCTAGACAATGCACTTCACAATGTCTTTGTCTCCACATCATCAATTATGAATATAAATATCTATAAAAAAATGAAGAAGTGAAAACGGAAAACGCCCTTCCTAAGGGCGTTTTCCTTTTTTTTAAAATTTTTTTTACGCATTTTCTGGTGAAATAGTTAACGGACGTTAAAAAAATTAATAAAAAAAGGAAAACGCCCTTACAAAGGGCGTTTTCGTGCTTTTATTGAAATTTTTTCAAAATCTGTGCTTTCGTTGGAATTTTAATAACTATTAGTGCTTTGAGTGAAAATTTCCGTTTTTTTTTTTGATTGGAAGCAAAATATATATGTTATGGAGTTTATTATTTCTTTTTGTTCTTTAATCGACCTAACTGCTAATCTGCATAATCTAGTTTTAATTTGTATTCTTTTACGAAAAATGCTAGCTACAATAAGATTTCAATAAGTACCTTCTTGTAAACCTATCAATGAAAAATATGCGATGCTTCTCTCTATAACATAGCATAAATGTTTGTCGTTAATAATACTTTTTTACATTGATTCCATGTTTTATGTAAATATAATAACTAAATGGTAGATATTATTTGGGAAAAGTTTCCAAAATGCATGGACAGACTCCATTGGACTAAAATTTTTGGATAACAGAGTTGCAGAGCTTAAGCTATTTTCACTCATATGTACGATGGAGTTTTACTCTTAGGGGCTGTTTGGATAGATGTAACTCTTTGAAAGTGTGAAAGTGGCACTTACGTCATGATGAGTTGCAGTTGAAAGTGTGAAAGTGACACTTACTAAAATGTGTTTGGATGTAGTAATTTTTGTCTCCTGCAAGTGGAAGAAAAATGAGTGGGTTATTTGGATGGTTGTTGAAAGTGGAAAAAAATAAGTTCGGTTGTTTGGATTGTTGAAAGTGGAAGTTTGTTAGAGATGTGATAAACCTAGGTATGGTTACCCCCAATTTTGTTGTTGTTATATATACATTAAAAATTACACTAATTTAACAAGTTTATATAAATATTAACTAATTTTTAAGCTTTTTAAGCTTACATACTTAAATAATTAAGTAGTTAGCTGTTATACTTAAATGATTAAACGGAAAAATTACATTATTTGTCTACTTAAATAATTAAACTCTCCGGACTCTTCTTTAGACTACTTCTTCTGGACTCTTCATCTTCTTCTCCGATTTTTTTTTTCAAACTCGCTCCCTGCGAATTCTTTCCAAATATTTTCACTTCTTCCTCTGCTCTTCTTCCTTCTTCTTCTTCTTCTTCTTCTTCACTGCTGCTGTTTCTTCAAAAGTAGAGGAAAAATCCTCCTCACTGACACCTTCTTCACCACATCCCTCGTCACCCACTCCATCCTGCTTCGACATCGCCTCCTCCTACTCCGGCCGCCGCCTCTTCCGTGACTCCTCCTCACTCTCCGGCCTCTCCATCGGCCACGTCCGCTACTCCACAACCGCCGCCTGCCGCCTCCCATCTCATGAACATCCACAACTTCACTTCTCTCTCCTTCCTCTGGAGTTCCAGAGGAGTTCCTTCTTATTTTTTAGGAAGTAAAAAGTGCAAATAGAGTGGGAGACAGGAAGTCTGTTGCACGTCACTTCAACAACTTCAGTGGAGTTAAAAGAGCACAACCAAACGTCTGAACTCCAACGAGTTCAGCGGAGTTGCAAGAAAACTCTCCAATTTTTGCCCAGTTTCGGACTACCAAACACCCCCTTATAATAGTTAGAAAGGTAAATCCAATACTCAGGGGCTGTTTGGTTAGGGGAGAGTGGCAAGGAAAGTGGCACTTTCAGTGAAAGTGCTCATCCACTTCCGCACTTTCGGTGTTTGGTTAGACGCAGCAACTGAAAGGTAAGTGTCCAATCACTGCAAGTGAGCGGTAACTCCTCTGTGTGTTTTTTCAACACACAGTTGCACCAAAAAATTGAAGGAGGTGTGCTGCAAGTGACCCCCGCCCCTCAAGATCGTCCACTGACACAAGGGCGCCGCGGCTGCGGCGTCCTCCTTCTCGCCGGGCCCCTCCGCGGAGGAATCGGATGCGGCGTCCCCCCTCCTTCTCGCCGGACCCTTCCGCTGCCGTGAGGAGGAGGGAGAGAGTGAGGATGTGGAGGAGGCGGCAACAGTGGTGGTGGTCGAGTGGGTCGAAAGAGGGGGGTGGTGGTGCTGGAGCAGGGCTGTGGAGGTGGTGGTGGTGGAGAGGGGTTGTGTCGGCGGTGGTGGTGGAGTGGGGCTGTGGAGGTGGTGGTGGAGTGGGGCTGTGGCGGCGGCGGTGGTGGTGGAGTGGGTCGAAAGAGAGGGGGTGGTGGAGGAGGAGGTCGGAAGAGGGAGAGGGAGAGAGAGAGAGAGAGACAGCTGTAAAGAGAGATGAAGAGTGTAATTATTAATAGTTAATATAGTTAATATATTTTTCACTTGAATTATGATAGCTATTAATTATTAATAATTAGTATAATTACACTCTTCAATAATTAATAATTAGTATAATTACACTCTTAATTAATAGCTAATTAATTTATTTAGTTTAATTAATTTATTTATTTTGGTTTAATTATGATAACTAATTTAATTATTGGGGGTAACTATACCTAAGTTTTCCACATCTCCAAAAAACTTTCACTTTCTACTTACATAACTATCCAAACAACGAACTCATTTTTCTTCCACTTTCACCAGACAAAAAGTACTACATCCAAACACATTTTGGAAAGTGCCACTTGCTGCAAGTCCACGGAAACTCAACTTGCTGCAAGTGTCACTTTCACACTTTTAAAGAGTTACATCTATCCAAACAGCCCCTCATTGATGGAAATAAGAAAGTAAAGCATCATGATAGTTGGTGCTTACGCATGGGAAGTGGTTTGCACGAACATATTTTCATATCATAGTTTCCACTATCAATCGATATTGATATGGTTTAGCATGTCTCTATCCACTATAGACCTCTACGATACTAAGCCGTATCAATGTTGGGGTCTCTTTTTCAGTCAAGTTATTAGAGAAAATTGAACGAAAAACACTAATCAACAAGAGTGTAAAAGTACTGTAAGGTTGTAGAAACATGTCAATGAAAAAAAAAAAATTATTGTAGGTAAACCAATGAACAAAGACGATAAATATTCATTTAATTTTAAAACTATTAAAAAATAATAATAAATACTTAAAATTATGCATAAAGGTATATAATATTTTCTTCTAATTTTTTAATAATTTTATGCTTTCTGATACGGAACACATTTGATACTCCAATTCGAAGTGCTGATGTTGTGGATTCTGATAGGAAAATGTCCGATACCGACAGGGAAAGTGCTGATGTTGTGGATTCTGATATAGGTAGGAAAAGGCCCGATACCGACCTTGCTCCATACAACATGTGCCATGATGGTATTCTTCTGCGCCTCAGTAACCTCCTGAGTCTCATCCTTGGAGATGAAAGCACATACTTGGCCCTCACTGTAACTGGAGGGGAGTATTGCAAATAACACTCTTCCTCCACAGCCTCGGAGGAGCATGTTTGGCCGATCATATAGGACTCTTTTTTTTAATGTCCGACGATATGCACGAAATTTTGAGTATGCTACATTGCATGCCGGTTGGGCTCACTGCCTCCAACTCCCATCAAATAAATAGAAAGAATAATACGTTTCTGTGTCTTCTGCTATCCAGCCAGGTTCTTACGCCGCTTCTCGGTAACCATAAGAGCCACTTGAGTTCGGTTAGGACTGGTTTGTTTAGCATAGACCAAGTTATTAGTCCCTTTATACCCTTCTCCAAAACCTAGATGTTAGCAATTTTATTGTGCCATGTCGATTCATGAGATGAAGAACATAAATTAAATTGCGAAAGCGTACCTGAATCCATTGCTAGACTTGATGGATCTTGAAGCGAACGTCTCTTTATTGGGTTCGATCTTCCAACTTGTTACGACCCTTAATGACAAAGAAGAATCCGAATCCTTTGTCCCTCTCTTTCTGTTGATGGGGATGTAGAAGAGAAAAAGAGAAACCTCTTTTTTGGTGGCCGTATAAGTTGGGGACTATAACCCTAATGAATACATATATTTATATGTTTTGACATTTCTAATTTGGCCCCTCATCAAATTAGAATTATCTCCGGTATCTACACATTAATTTCATGACAATTATACCATTAAGCCAATTTTCAAATAGACCACTTTAATTTGGCTTAATTATTTAGATAGCCTAAACACCGTTAATTTTACATGTGTGGACCCTTAATTATTGAATAATTTCAACAATCTCCCACTGGGCCACATATATAACCTTATAATTGTGTTAACCTTAGTGAGCTCATAAATTGCTATCTTAATCCTTAGGGTATATCCGGACAATCTCGTCCATTAACCATATCAACATAGGAAGAAAACAGCCTTCGTCACATATAGCGTAACTAAACCATCAATGGTCACATATACCATTATAGCTAAACGACATAGATCAATCATGAATGCGTAGCATGAAAATTACACGCAATGTGATCAATACGTGTCTATTTTCAACTGGTCCTACTTAACTTTAATGAGATCAATACTTTAACATAATGAAAACAGAATGAACTGAATTTCCATATATATGATCAGATAAATATCAAAAATACTTTAATACATAAATGTGTCCAAAATCAAATAGCACCCAAATACATAAAATACAAACTTCCACTATATTGCCATATACTTAATTGAGATAACACCCATATGAGCAGTATGCTCATGAAAGACCCTGGGTGATAATGCTTTTGTGAGCGGATCCGCTAAAATAGAGTTTGTCATAATGTGCTATATGGACACTTTAACCATTCTGAATTCTTTCCTTCACAACTAGAAACTTTATGTCAATATCCTTGACTTATACAAGTTTCTGTTGTTATTGGAATACATTACTGCTGATTTATTGTCACACCATAATTTAAGTGGTCTTTCAACGCCGTAATGTAGGCGCAGCCTTGTGACAAAATTTCGCAACCATATTCCCTGAATGGATGCCCCATAGCATGTTATAAACCTTGCTGCCATGGTGGAAGAAATTATGAGTGTATGTTTGACACTCATCCAAAATATATCTCCATTAGTCAGCATAACCTGATGTAGATCTCCTACTGTGTTGGCATCTAACAAAATCGGAGTCGGAATACCTTATGATCTCCAGAATTATCCGATCTCCTACAAGGAGCATATAGTTTCTTGTTCTCTATTAATTACTTAAGTAGTTTGGCTGCTACCCAATGATCCATCCATATTTGTTTAAATATCTGCTTAATGTCCTAATATGTACGCAATATCCTGACGCGTACATACTTGAGCATACATTAGACTCCCTACAACTGATCATGAAGGAAAAATCTATTGTATTTTCTTAATTTCAAGGCTATTCTTAGGGCACTGATTGAGACTGAACTTGTCTCCTTTAGCGACTGGGGGTGTCACCCTGGTTTGCATTCCTGCATGCCAAATCTTTTAAGCACTTTATCGATATCTCTTTTGTGATAATCCAAGAATATCTCGAGAACGATCTCGGTGTATTTGAATTCCTAATACAAAAGAGGCGTCACCAAGATCTTTCATCTCAAAGTTAATTGATAGAAATTTCTTAGTGTCATGCAATATGCCTATATCATTTGTGGCAAGCAGTATGTCATCAACATACAAAACCAGAAAAATAATTTTACTCCCAATGAATTTGTGATACACGCAATCTTCAACAACGTTAACCTCAAAACCAAACGAGGTAACAACTTGGTAAAATTTATAGTACCACTGACGAGGAGCCTGCTTGAGTCCATAAATGGATTTTGTCAATTTGCAAACCATATTATTTGGATCTTTCGACACAGTTTTCTGGCTGCCCCATATAAATAGTTTCGTCAATGTTACCATTGAGAAACGCTGTTTTGACATCCATTTGATGTAACTCAAGATCAAAATGTGCAACATGTGCTATGATTGTTTTAAAGGGTTTTTTCAAAGATACCGAAGAGAAAAACTCTTTAAAATCAATCCCAAAATTTTGAGTAAAGTCACTAGTTACAAGACATACTTTATACCTCTCTACATAACCCTTCGAATCTTTCTTGGTTCTAAATGTCCATTTGCAACCAATGGATTTCATACATTTTGGTAATGGGACAAGTTCTTAAACTTTATTGTCTTGCATGAACTTATACTCCTTATTTATTGTATCAATCCACTTTGAGAATTGGAACTTTCCATGGCCTGACGGAAGTTGATTAGATCATCTTCCAGTATCCACAGTCTTCCTCACGTTCCTAGAGAAATATAACAATATTATCCGAAATTATATTTCTCCTTTCTCTGGTGGACCATCTTAATATTACCGGTTCTTGAGGTTGTTGAGTTTGTTCCTTAGGAATAATTACCTTATCTTGAATGGGGTGCCACTACGTTGTCGTTGTTAAGGTATCTCAACAATGACTTATAGAGGTAATTCGACATTGTCTTATTGAGACTCCGAATTCACTTCTTGATCATGACAGGTATAGAATCATGCACATCGTCAAAAGTGATAGTAGGAATCGTAAAGATTCCTTCTCAAAGACAATGATCCTGACTTTATTTCTCCCCCAAACTCAACATCCTAAAAAATTATTACACTTCTCGTCTCAAATTTTTTTTTAGTGTGGGATTGTATAATTATCAACCCCTTGATCTGTAGCATAACAAGTAAAGTAGCTGCTTATAATTTAACTTTGGTCTGTCTTTCCATTACATATTCAATATAAACATTAAAGTCCTATAAAGTCAATGGAATCCAAATCTCATCAGACACAAATCGTTCAACTCTATTTCTAGAGAAGTGACCTAATGCTTATGTCATAATGAGGCTAAAAAAATCAATATATAAAGAAACGGCATACCGACGGTATACCGTTGTGTACCGACGGTATACCGTTGTGTACCGACAGTATACCGTTTCTGAGCTCCAAAACGTTCTGTGACAAAACTCGGCATACCGACGACATACTACAGTATGCCGACGGTATACCGTTTTGTGAGCCACAAAATATTCTGTGACGAATCTCGGCATACTACAGTATACCGACGGTATACCATTTTGTGAGCCACAAAATGTTATGTGACGAACATCGTTATACCGGCCTCATTTGATTTGATTTTTGAATGGACAAAATACCAGCATTAAATGCTCCCAACGGATAAATTTATTACCGTTATCCGAACGGTATGATGGTCCATACCGACGGCATACCGTCTGTGTTATGTTCAGGAGCATTAAATGCTATCCTCTCTTGGTTTTCTATATAAATGGATTCCTTCCTTCCATTGAAGGCTATCCACTTAAGCCATAAATTTCTCAACAATCCAGAGCTCCACCATTACTACTCTACCCAAGCTTTTAATTGTCATCCAATCCAAAAGTGCTAGAGTGTTCAAGATTTGTACTTTTCGATCTTCAAGTGTTGTAGAAGATCAACAGTTTCTTTTCCTTTCCTTTTGAAGTTGACGAGCCTTCGTAAGAAAACTCGTGTGTAAGAAGTTGGCGAGTTCTTCGGATCCAAACTCGTGTTTAAGTTGGCGAGTTCTTCGGATCAAAACTCGTGTGTAACTATTTACTCAATAGTGAATTTAAGCCGGAGAGAGTTCCGGGACTGGATTGCCTCTAGGGAGGAGACCAGGATACATCGCGTGTTTGATTTTCTCACTCTCTGTTATTTTTACTTCAGTGATATAGCTTACTTGTGTTTAGTTTTTATTTTATTTTCCTATTCACCCCCCCTCTAGGGTTCTACAATGGTCACATTTACATAGGAATTTAGGAATGGAGAAGTGTATCCATGTGTCGTGAAACTTTTTGTATCATAATTATGTCATATGTATCAATGTGTATTTGGTATCATAATGATATTCAAGATTAGAGTAATATATACATATATATTTTTTGTATTTTATATTTTTTTAAGAACACTAGAGTATTATTGATGTATCAGGCACAAAATGTCGAAGCCTATACAAGTAAGCGCGCCAAGCGCCAAAAGACAGAAAACAAGAAGAACAATATATATATAAACAATATGTGTGTGTGTGTGTGTGTGTGTGTGTGTGTGTGTATATATATATATATATATATATATATATATATATAAATATATATATATATATATAACAAAAATGGCATTTTATTGAAATCTAAGAGGAGCTCAAAAAGAGCAATATAGACGGGGACAGGACCAACAAAACACAAAAGGGCTTTGTTGAACAAGATAATAAAAGCAAAAAGAAGAAGTTCGAATTTTCGAAATTTCGGAGAACCAAAATTTCGAAAAACACCGGTCAAAACATTTCACAATTTCGAAGATCGAAATTTCAAAATGTTTCGAAAATGCAAAAACCTAAATTCGAAAACACGTTGGCCCGCTGGGCCTGAAGAGGAACGGGCACGCAGCCCGATAGGAGGGGGTGTGGGCTCACAGCCCGATAGGAGGGGTGTGGGCTCACAGCCCGGATGGTGGGGGGGGGGGGGGGGGGGGGAGGGGGGGCCGAGGGGGCGCACGTCACGAGGTGCCTCGGTCCCCCCACCTTCCCGGCTCCCCCTCCCTCCGTTCGCTACCCGAAGCCGGGGGGCACCGGCGGGGAAGGCCGAGAGACCCCGGCTCCTCGACACCCCCCTTTCAGCTCCACATATCTGCCTCGCTGCTCGTCCCTCGGTCGCCTGTCGGGGGTTGATTGACATCCCTGCATCCGAACCCCTCATCTCTTCGTCGACATCTGCTCCACCCATCCCCACCCCAGAAACCCTTTTTTGCTGCGCCGCTATCGGAGCGATTTGCTTCTCCGCTCCCTTCTCAAGCTCTCCCACCCAGGGAGCCCCACTGCTTTGATGGTGCTCCTACCATCAACTTTGACGAGAAAGATGCCTCTCTGGTTGCTTATTTTTGGTTTGCATTAGTTGGAAAGTTCTCGCATTCCCGGCCACCTATCACGGTGGTACGGTCGGTGTTCGATAAGCTCGGATTTTGCGGTGGCGTTGCAGTGGGAGTCAGAGACTCCAAACACCTGGTTCGTCCGAGTTTGGAGGCTAGGCTGGTGGCGTTCCTAGGTGTGGTGGAGGTTCGCCGCCCCCCCCCCCCCCCCCCCCCCCCCCCCCCCCACACACACACACACACAGAGCTGACTTTTCCCCCTAATCTTGTTTGTTCCCTTGATCCCCCTCATCCTTCCACCCTCCTTCCCTCCACCTTGGCCCCTTCTGCTTCGGAGACCCCGGCTCCTCTACACCCCCCTTTCAGCTCCGCGGATCTGCCTCACTGCTCGTCCCTCGGTCGCCTACCGGGGGTTGATCGGTATCCCTGTATCTGAACCCCTCGTCTCCTCGTCGACATGTGCTCCCCCCACCCCCACCCCACAAACCCTTCTTTGCTGCAGCGGTATCGGAGCGATTCGCTCCTCCGCTCCCTTCTCCAGCTCTCCTACCCCGGGAGCCCTACTGCTTTGATGGTGCTCCTGCCATCGACTTCGACGAGAAAGATGTAGCCTCCCTGGATGCTCCATTTTGGTTTGCATTAGTTGGGAAGTCCTTGCATTCCCGGCCACCTATTACGGTGGTATGGTCGGTGTTCGATAAGCTAAGATTTTGCGACGACATTGCAGTGGGAGTCATAGACTCCAAACACCTGCTGATTCTTCCGAGTTCAGAAGGCGACTTCCTACGGATTTGATCGAAAGATGTTTGGTTCATTAGGAAAGCTCCGATGAGAATCTTCAAATGGTCTCCTTCCTTCTCACCCAAGATGGAATCCCCGGTGGCTCCTGTGCTGATTTCGTTTCCAGCCTTCTTCTATTCCTGTATGTGAAATCTTCATTATTTGCAATAGCCCAGTGTGTTGGCTCTCCGTTGATGTTGGACAAGGCAATAGTAGAACTTTATGGTCCTAGCAGGGCCCAGATTCGTAATGTCGACACGAGAAAACTATTACCTCTTAAGATAAGGACCAATCTTCTCGGAGAAGACATCATTTGGTAGACGATCGAATACTAGTATCCGTCGACCTACTGTAAACATTGCTCGCACCAGGGGCATGCGGCTACGTAATACAAGATTCTTGCTTCATAGCAGAAACAAGCAAAGAAAGCTATCGGGAACCTGGTCATTGTTCAAAATTCTAACTTTTGCCGCAGGTGGCTCGTAAGTTGCTGGTGTGTCCTCATACATCGCCAAAGGCAATCGGAAGGCAAGAATAACTTAGCACTGTCTCTGGATATGGGAGCAATGTCTCCTTCCAACGAGGCAGTGGAGATTGTCCAATTCCACAACTCCTTTGGCATACTGATGGAATGCGAAGACACCAAATATCTACACAACGCAGAATCCCCACCTAGGCTAGGTCTAATAAAGAAACACAGATCCTAAAAGCAGAAAAAGGAAGAAACAAGGGAACATGACCATGATACTTCGATCGGCGTCTAAGATAGGAAAATAACACAACCACCCCACCCATCTAATATTTAACATCATCGTATGGAATGTCAGAGGTCTCGCCAATAAGCCCGCCATGAGAAGAATCAAATCATTGTGTAAGCTTCATAAAATTTTGATTTTGGCTATCATTGAATCCAAACTCCCCTCCAAACGTCTGAAGCACATCCAGATGCAGTTGGGTTTTGCTTCAGCCATTACCAGCAGCAAAGATATTTAGATTCTCTCCAAGATGGATATCACTATATGCATCATTGAGGACAGTGACCAGGCGATCCCTATTAGGGTAAGCAATCCCAACTTTGATAAGCAAATTCTCGTATCGATGGTTCACGGGAGTTGCTCGGAGAGAGAAAGAAGAATACTATGGAAACGTCTGTTGCAGATTCAAGTGGCTCATCCCCTCATTCCCTGGCTCTGTGAGGGAGACTTTAACGCTGTAGTGAATCGGTCGGATAAATTCGGGGGGCGGCCGCCGGCCTCTTCTTCTATGAAGGAATTTTCGAACTTCATATTAGAAGAAGGCCTCCTCTCTCTCCCTTTTTCGGGAAGCATCTTCACACGGTGTCATAACCAAATTAGGATTCATAGACAATGGTCGAGGCTCAACAGAGCTCTGGTCGACCATAATAACTGGATGAATTGGGCTTCCGTCTCCCACCTCACTCATCGAAGTGGTTGGGTTTGCGTGGACCTCAGTACAGAACCACAATCCTCTCGTTCGTGTCACGGTCAGGCTAAAGGCCACTCGCGGGGCATTAGCTAGATGGAGCAAGGATACATTCGGAGATATTTTTCAAACAGTTGGGCAGGCGGAAGACGAGGTTTATAGAGCGGAGGACAGGTACATTCGCGATGATCCGATCGCTAGTCGGACCAACCTGCATCGCCACGGCTATTTTGAAGATCAGAACGAAGGTGGAAGTGGAATTTTGGAGATAAAAAGCAAGGCTTCTCTGGGATTCGGAGGGCGATTGGAACTCTACATTTTCCCACTGTGTCAAGGGTCGCTGCAATCAACTGTGCATTCACCGAATTAAGGACGAACAGGGGAGGGAGGAGCTATCGGCTCGAGGACATCCAGGCGGCGGCGGGCAGATTTTTCTCATCAATGTTCTCGAAGGAGGTGACCACTTTCGACTCTGACTTCTTAGCGATCATACCGCATCTTATCGAGGAGGGTGATAACGATGCGTTGACTGCTTCTCCATTGGCGGAGAAGGTGAAGTGGACCGCTTGGTCCTTGAACCAGGATTGTACTCGGGGTCCAGACGGATTCTCTGACAACTTTTCCAGGAACTATTGGGACACGGTAGGCTTTGACATCCTCGACGTTGTCGTTGCCTTTTTCTAGGTCTACAGTACCCCAAGGAGGTGTCGAGAGCCCTCATTGTGATGATCTCGAAGATTGACAACCACTTTCTCTTCTCGGATTTTCATCCAGTAAGCCTGTGTTCCTTTCTTAATGAGGTGATTTCTAAGATTATTGCTCATAGATTGGCAGGGATTATTCCAAAGATAATATCCTTACAACAATGTGGCTTCGTCCGGGGTCGCACGATCACCGACGACATTTTACTCACACAAGAGATGACCAACAGTATGAAACATCGAGGTCGAGGAGGCAACTTAGCGATCAAGTTGGACATGGAAAAAGCCTACGACAGACTGGATTCACAATGCATGATTTGGGTGCTTAGGGATTTTGGGTTCAACGGAGGTGGGATCGACCTACTGTGGAGATCGGTGAGCAACTGTTGGTTCTCCACGGTTGTCAACGGGCAGACGACGGACTTCTTCAAATCTCAGAGAGAAGTTCAGCAGGGGATCCCTTATCTCCGGCTATCTTCATTATTGCGTCAGAGGCTCTCAGCCGAAATCTCAACAAAATAGGGAGCATCTCGAGATTCAAATTTTTCCACAATGCTAGTCGTTGACCGCCTATCACCTACTTAGCATATGGGGATGATGTTTTGATTTTCTCAGGGGGAGATGTAGGCTCGTTGGAGGTGTTTTGTAATACGCTCAAGAAGTACGTGTCTTTCTCGGACCAAAGAATTAACAATCTCGTTGGGGGGCATATTTCATTGGCTTTTTCTATGGGCACCACAAGTATTACTTGGGGCTATCCCAAAATTTTTTGGAAAAATTACAAGTTTGCCATCAAAATTTTTTACTTGGGGCACCACACCAATCAGTCCTAGGACTGCCAGCAGGTTGGCAGTCCTAAGACTGCCAGCGGGTTGGCAGTCCTAAGACTGCCAGCGGGTTGACAGTCCTAACATATGTTAGGACTGCCAACTTGTTGGCAGTCCTAACATATTAGGACTGCCAGCAAGTTGGCAGTCCTAACATAACTTGTTGGCAGTCCTTGGAGATGCTGCTGCACCATAACCCTCTTGCCGGAGTCGGTGAGGGACTGGAGGAGGAGGCTGGAGGCGGAGTCGGTGAGGGACTGGAGACTGGAGGAGGAGGCTGGAGGCGGAGTCGGTGAGGGACTGGAGGCGGAGTCGGTGAGGGACTCTCCTCCAGTCCCTCACCAGCGAGAGTTAGTGAGTCGGTGAGGGACTGGAGGAGGAGGCGGAGGAGAGGAGGGAGGCGGAGGAGGAGGAGGAAGGAGGCGGCGGCTGGAGGAAGGAGGAGAAAAAAGCCCTAAGTTTGGGATAGCTCCAAGCAATTTTCGGGACGTCCCCAGTAAAAGTTTCTCAAGCTTGGGCTGTCCCCTAGTAAAATGACGCCCCCAGTAAATCTTGTGGTGCCCATAGAAAAAGCCTATTTCATTTTGTGTATTGTCCGGTTATTTTGGGTGGCAGTTATACCTTCATGTACAGGCAGCCCCTTTTGGACTAATATATGAGAAAAAAGCTGGTTTGGTTATATATACATATATATATATATATATATATATATATATATATACATGAATGTGTGCCATGCTCTATACATATGTGATGATGTATGCACATGGTTTGAAGAGGGAAAATGTCCACTATGTACATGTGTGCGTCTATGTATATGTATATAAGTGTCTGTGTATCCCAACAGTTAACAGGTAGTAGCTAGCCTTTGTCATGGGTACTTGTGGTGTCTAGGTAGTGGTAAAGTGTCAGTCATGTGTATTTACAATAGTTGTGTGTGTGTACAGTAGTGGGAGGATCTGTGGGCAGTAGGAGTGAGGGTATGTGTGTTTCCTGCACATGTTCTGTTGTGTAGAGTCCTATGTGTATAGGAAGAGAATTAACAGCAGCTAGATAAATCTGTTATTGCCGGGGCACAATTTTTCGATGAAAAACTGAGAATATGAAACAATTGTAAAAACAATGTTCCAACGCAACACTTCTAGGAAGGTTGCGCAAGGATAACGAAGATCTAAAAAGATATCGTTATGATATTACGAGAATCTAAAAAGATTTCGTAATCACAGCAATCAGATCGTAGTACTTCTAAAAAGAAGGTACAATCAGAGTTACTGGCAGCAACGAAGAAGGTGACTGGCGAAAGATGGAAGAATGCCTACTGGGGTGAATGATCACCGTTGCTCAAAGCTTTATTCGTCCTACGCGAACAGCTTCCAGGAACCATCAAGTTCGTCGGAGAACTTGGAACACTCCTGCTCTTCTGACTCCTCGGACGGACACGAACTCCCGTGCAAAAACAACGCTGGTGCGGCGCCTTTCCTCTCTCTCTCGAAGGGTGCAGATCAGAACTGTGTTAAAGAACACGTCTGAAAAACTCTGTTTACTTGTGCTAAAGAACACTTCGTAAACTTTTTGGTGGCTTCTCTTTCTGTTCTGTTCTGTAACCTGTGAGAGAGGAGGAGGAGGCCTTATATAAGCCCCTGCAACAACTGCCCGGTTAGCACAATGTTAGGGACGTGGTAGTAACAACCCCGAACATGGAGCAACCGCTCAGAACATGCAAGGACACGTTCTGCTGGAAGTTGTGCCACCAGCGTAATTTACACTTTACGCACACAGCCCCTTTTACGCACCCTACGCACACTGCGTACGCGGCGCACACTGCGCACTCTACGCACGCTGCGTACGCTGCGCACACTACGCGTACTAGGCGTACTGGGCTGCGTAACTGGGCCAGTGTAACTGGGCTCGCGTAACGGGCCGCGCAATGTGGTCGCGCAAGTGGCTCGCGCAACGAGCGCAACTTAAGCGCACTATGCGCCTAGCGACGATGCTGACGTGCTAAGTACAAAGTGCGCCAACAAAACGCCACATTACGCCTAATGAGCCCTTGAGCCCGAGTCCGAGACCGAGTCCGAGTCCGAGTCCGAGTCCGAGTCCGAGTCTGAGTCGCTAAGCTCCAACGGGGCTTAGCTCCTATGGAAATAAATTTCCCAAGAACAAAAAGCATGAATGCTTTAATTGTTGATTTTAGCCTTTTTCTCATTAGAAAAATAATCCCACATGGCAAACCCATGTGCACCTCCACACCACATGTGCATCTCCAATAATAGCAAAGCTAATATATAGAGATACAAACCATTTGTTTTTTCCGATGTGGGACTAAACCTTTCTAAAGGAAAAACCAAAAACCCAACAATCCCCCACATATCTCTATATATGGATATAAGTGTTCCCCACAGTAACTGTCCATCATGCATTAGGAGAGATGTCGCTTACGACTTGAATCTTCCCGCATGGGTCAAAAATCAAACTATAATACAAGAATGGACTAAGTCTTAAATTCTGCATCATAGCTGAAATTCTTTCCACTCACATAATGTAGTTACATGTGCTTCTGGCTACACATTAAAGGCCCTGTGCCAGCCTGGTTTCAGTGTATAATTTTGGGAGTCTACAAATTTACCCTCAATAGACGGCCTGATATCTCTGTCATACACTATAGGTGAGTTCATTATAAAGAGACATGGCATGAAGCGCTTTGCGCTTCCCTTGCGGTGCTACGCCGCTATGACATGGCTTAAAGCCGAGGCCTTACCCCGTACCGGGAACCTCATCGTAGTGTCATACTACAGTAGCATGAGGCAACCGCCTATTTGTAGTGCCAAACTACCCAGCATGAAGCCTTAGGCTCCCTTGCGGTGTTACGTCGCAACGACATGGCTTGCAAGGCCGAGGCTTTATCCCTAACCGGGTACCTCATGGTGGTGTCATACCACTGTAACATGAGGAACTTCTCCTCTTTGTAGTGCTGACTACACCCCTCTTTATATTTAACATACAGCATTAGGCTAACTGCCTATTTGCGGTGCTACGCCGCTGTGACTTGGCCTGCAAAGCCGAGGCTTTATCCTGTTCCTGGGCAGCACCCCACATATAGGAACCTCATTGTGGAGTCACCCCACTGTAGCATGGAGTTTCACTCCTTGTAGTGCTGCTCTACCGTGCTTTCTGTAAAGCACTCCAGGCATTCACTCTGCCTGAGAACTCATTAAGGCAATTAAGTCAACCTTCCCACAGGAACCGTTTTCCGCAGAAAACAATAGTAGACAACAGTGGTTATAGGTCCGTAACCTCTCCATGCCCAATAGAACATGTACCCACCATTCCTGATATTCTTCCGATTAGTGGTCCTCCCTTGAACCAAAAGCTAGATGCCTAGTAGATAAATCTTTGAACTATTAGCATAAAACTTTATGGTAGGAATACAATAATCCAATATCAGAATGCCTTCAAGCCCATTTTACAAGCTGTGTCATTGACCAGCTGGCGCTTGAGGCCCTTGGTGAACGGATCCGCCAGGTTCTCCTGACTCCAAACATCAATCACTGCAATAACACCTCTCTTGATAAGATCGTGTACTGCCCTGTGCTTCAACCGCACAGTCCTCTTCTTCCTGTTGAAAAGGTTATTTGATGCCACCGCCGCAGTCGCCTGGTTGTCGCAGTATATCGGTATCGCCGGTATTTGCACCCCAACCAATGGAAGATCATACATGAGCTCCCGAAGCCATTCTGCTTCCTCGGCTGCGGTATCTAGTGCAAAGAACTCAGATTCCATGGATGACCGCGAGAGCATAGTCTGCTTCTTCGACTTCCACGATATAGCAGCTCCACCAATTGTGAAAATGTATCCACCTGTGGACCTCTCGCTCTCCACCTCTGAGCACCAACTGGCATCACTGAAGCCTTCCACTACCGACGGATCTCCGCTGTAGTACAGTGCATATGTCTGAGTCTTCTTGAGATATCTCATAACCCGTTTCACAGCTTTCCAGTACTGTTCAGCACCTGGGTTGCTCGTGAAATGACTCTGCATTCCCACGACAAAAGCTATGTCAGGCCTTGTGGCAGTAGTAGCATACATTAAACTTCCTATTACGCTTGCATACTCCAGCTGCCTGATGCTTTCCCCTGAATTAGGCTTCAGCTTCAGATCACACCTGTACGGCGTATCGATTCCTGGAAGATCCCGATACCCATAACGAGTGATCATTTTCTCAATATAATGAGATTGTGACAGCGCTAGTCCAGTGTCTGTCCGGATGATCTTGATCCCTAAGATCACATCTGCTTTCCCCAAGTCCTTCATACTGAACTTGCTTGAGATGAATTTCTTTGTCTCCGTGACACAGCTAATATCCGTACCTAGGATAAGCATGTCGTCCACGTACAGACAAACGATCACACCTCTTCCATCAGCGAACTGTACCTAGGATAAGCATGTCGTCCACGTATAGACAAACGATCACACCTCTTCCATCAGCGAACTTCGTGTAAACACACTTGTCCGTATCGCTGACCATGTAACCATTTGACCTTATAACTTTGTCAAATTTCTCATGCCACATCTTGGGAGCCTGTTTAAGACCGTACAAAGATTTCACCAAGTTGCAGACTTTGTCTTCAAGATCCCTGATGACAAATCCCTCTGGCTGTTGCATGTAAATCTCTTCGGTCAGCTCGCCATTTAGGAAAGCCGTATTCACATCCATTTGATGTATCACCATCTTATGTATTGCTGCGAGAGCAATCAACATTCTGATGGTGGTCATCCGGGCTACTAGAGCATACGTGTCAAAATAGTCAATCCCCTGCTTCTGAGAAAATCCCTTGGCTACCAACCTAGCCTTGAACTTGTCAATAGTTCTGTCTGCTTTCATCTTCTTCTTGAAGATCCATTTGCATCCGATGGGTTTCGCTCCTTCAGGAAGATCAACCAACATCCAAGTGTTATTTGAGATGATGGAATCAATTTCATTGTCAATCGCCTCCTTCCAGAAAACTGCGTCTCTGGTCTTCATCGCCTCATCATAGGTAAGCGGATCAGCTTCCACATGATAGGTGACAAAGTCACTTCCGAAGTCCTTCGACCTCCTCACACGCTTAGCTGACGGCTCAGCTTGTTCTGGTTCAACCGTTGTTTCAACAACAACATCTTCTTGGACCACATCTTCATTGAAGACTTCAGTTTCTTGCGCACCCTTATTGTTCTCCAGAACATCCGCAAGAACAATATTCTTGTGCCTTGCAAATTTGTCTTCAAAATATTCTGCGTCGCAAGATTCAATGATATGATTTGACTCAATATCAAGAAATCTCCGAGCATCACTCTTCTCAGCGTACCCCAAGAAGATCGTCTTTGTAGTCCTTGTCCCAAGCTTTTGAATCTTTAGATTTGGAAGCTTGACATATACCAGACACTCCCACACTCGAATGATATTCAAGTTTGGTCTGACCTTGAACCAGAGTTCATGAGGAGTAATGTCAGAAGTTGCATTAGAAACCCTAAAAAGTGGCCGTCAATACAGCTTCTCCCTAGTAGCACTTAGGAAGACCAGCAGTCAACAACATTGAGTTAATCATTTTTATTAACGTTCTGTTCTTCCTCTCTGCTACTCTGTTTGATTGAGGAGAGTACGGAGTCGTAGTCTCATTGACAATTCTATGTTCTTTGCAGAACGATGCGAATTCATGAGACCTGTACTCCCCACCTCGATCACTTCTTATCCTTTTGAGTTGTTGTCCAGTCTGCCGCTCAGCTTCGGCTCTGAACTCCTTGAACTTCTCGAATGCTTCGTCTTTAGCCTTCAGCAAGTAGACGAACGCATACTTTGAGAAGTCATCGATGAAGGTTATGAAATACTTCATCCCAGCCTTTGTAGAGAACTGTTTGAAGTCACAGATATCGGAGTGAACCAACTCCAGAAGATCTGTACTTCGATTAACCCGAGGAAAGGGTTTCCTTGTGATCTTCATTTGAGCACAAACTTCACATTTCTCTACCTTACCCCCATTTTTGGAGATAAATCCTAGACTAGACATTCTGTTTATTCGTTTACAATGAACATGTCCTAGCCTATTATGCCACAACTCAAGAGTATAAGCAGAATGAGTGACTTCATTAATTACATTAATTACATTGGACTGATTTACAAGCTGAATCTTGAACATTCCTTCGGTATAAAAAGCTTTCCCGAAATATGTTTCCTTGATAGACATCACTATCTGGCCAGCATTGATGTCCATCCTGAGGCCTGCATTGCAGAGTAGGCCTCCCGAGACCAGGTTCTTGGCGATAGCAGGTACGTGCTTCACGCCTTGAAGCGTCAGAGACTTCCCCGAAGTCAGCTTCAACACCACCGTCCCGATTCTGAGCACTTCAGCTTGTGCCTGGTTCGCCATCATAACCACTTCTGAAGTAGGGGTGTAGGTGGTGAACCACTCCTTACTGGAGCAGACATGGCAGGAGGCTCCAGTGTCTACCCACCAGTCAGAATCAGTCCTTACTGCATCAACCTGTGCAATCATAGCAACTACGTCAGTGATCATAAATACCTTACTAGGCTCTCCTTGCTCTGATTGCTTGGTCTTTGCTTTGCACTCATTCTTAAAGTGGCCCTTCTTGCCACACTTGAAGCAAGGCATTTCAGACTTCGGCTTCTTTTTCTTGATAGAAGTTCCCTTGACTTTTAGATGGTCAGGATTCTTCTTCTTACTGTGGAAAGCCACCTGCTTTTCCTTTGGTTCCTTGGTCTGAACCAGATTGGCGTTAGCCAATTGCTTGGACAATGTGTCCACCTTCAGTTGAGCCCGCATCTGGCCCTCAACATAGATTTCCTGTAGGAGATCTTCAAGGGTGATCTCCAACTTCTTCCTATGCATGTTTGCATAGAACTTGCTCCACCCAGCGGGGAGCTTTGAGACAATCCCTCCAACAACAAACTTGTCGGGGAGGGGCATCGCCGCGTCTTCCAACTTCTGTCGCAGTTTCAGGAACTCCTTCACCTGCGGCAGCATAGACTTTTCGTCCTCAAAGAACCACTTGTGATATTTTTCAACCACAAATATTTTACTGCGGTTCTTGTCTTCTTCGTAGAGTTTTTCTAGAGACTCCCATATGTCTCTAGCGATATTCTTCTTAGAATATGATTCTGCTAGGGAATCCTCCATAGCATTCAGGATAAGCAACCTGCAAATGCTATTCTCCCTTCTCCACTTGGCCTGAAGTTTAGTAGCCGCAGAGATTACGGCAGCAGATCCAGTATCTGGAACGGTAGGTTCCTCTTCAAGAAGCACGTGATCCACGTCTCTGAGTTGAAGAGTGAGATAAACCTTTCTCTTCCAGACTTGATAATGCTCTCCATCAAACTTCTCTAACTTACAGAAGTCAGTGTTTAGGAGTGAAGCATTAATGTTTTCCATCGTAGCAATAAAGCTTTGAGATTGTTATTGCCGGGGCACAATTTTTCGATAGAAAACTGAGAATATGAAACAATTGTAAAAACAATGTTCCAACGCAACACTTCTAGGAAGGTTGCGCAAGGATAACGAAGATCTAAAAAGATATCGTTATGATATTACGAGAATCTAAAAAGATTTCGTAATCACAGCAATCAGATCGTAGTACTTCTAAAAAGAAGGTACAATCAGAGTTACTGACAGCAACGAAGAAGGTGACTGGCGAAAGATGGAAGAATGCCTGCTGGGGTGAATGATCACCGTTGCTCAAAGCTTTATTCGCCCTACGCGAACAGCTTCCAGGAACCAGCAAGTTCGTCGGAGAACTTGGAACACTCATGCTCTTCTGACTCCTCGGACGGACACGAACTCCCGTGCAAAAACAACGCTGGTGCGGCGCCTTTCCTCTCTCTCTCGAAGGCTGCAGATCAGAACTGTGTTAAAGAACACGTCTGAAAAACTCTGTTTACTTGTGCTAAAGAACACTTCATAAACTTTCTGGTGGCTTCTCTTTCTGTTCTGTTCTGTAACCTGTGAGAGAGGAGGAGGCCTTATATAAGCCCCTGCAACAACTGCCCGGTTAGCACAATGTTAGGGACGTGGTAGTAACCATCCCGAACATGGAGCAACCGCTCAGAATATGCAAGGACACGTTCTGTTGGAAGTTGTGCCACCAGCGTAATTTACACTTTACGCACACAGCCCCTTTTACGCACCCTACGCACACTACGCACTCTACGTATACTGCGTACGCTGCGCACACTGCGCACTCTACGTACGCTGCGTACGCTACGCATACTGTGCGTACTGGGCGTACTGGGCTGCGTAACTGGGCCAGCGTAACTGGGCTCGCGTAAAGGGCCGCGCAACGTGCGCCAATAAAATGCCACATTACGCCAAGGTGTGAGGTATTTTCCATAAATAAATTCACTTTATTTATTGTGTTTCTGGGAAAATTACAACTGTAGGAATCCGATCTAGAAGACGATCGCTTTATCCCTTAGACGATGCGAAGAAGAAAAGCTCTCAAAAATACAACAGCAATTTAGATATCTATGTATCTGTACAATGAATGAGAAAAGAACTCTATTTATAGAGTCAAAAATAATTGAAAAAGATAACTGTCTTCACAACCTGTGCATAGTTGAAAATCACGCAGGATTTAACATACGCAAGGTTATGAGCAGTTACTGGACGTGGCCTGTAACTGTTAGACACATGGCAATCATGCATGAGTCGTGTGCAAGTTACAGGACACGCAGGTGAGAGATCGGTGGCATGGCTGCCACGTACTCCAATTTGATGAAATCCACGCAGGCTTGTTGAAGACAAAATCCACGCAGACTTGGGTCAGAAAGCTTCAAAATCCACGCAAACTTGGGGCAGGAAGCTTCAAAATCCACGCAGACTTGGGGCAAAAAGCTTCAAAATTCACGCAGACTTGAGGAAGGAACATAGAAGCTCAAAATACACGCAGACTTGAGGTAGAAGGCTCAAAATATACGCAAAATTGAGACAAGATTGCCAGCTGTCTTGATTCGACGTGCCTCGACTGACACAAAATCTCTGACAGTGATTGCCTTGTCAGTCGCATTAAATGACAATAAGCTCTTTTGGTACGCCAGCTTGATGAAGGACGAGTCTTGTTGAAGAAGATTTCAAAAATCACGCAATAGTCGACTGTGATCTCTCGAGTTTCGTACATACGTGGCATACGAGGAGACATTCTTCGACTGTCGTGCTGTCAGTCATAATGACACTCTGACAAATGATGAGCTGTCTCCAGCGTAACTTTTAGACATTGTCCTGATCAACTCAGCGTGACTTTTAGACTTTGTCCTGATCAACTCAGCGTGACTTTTAGACTTTGTTCTGATCAACTCAGCGTGACTTTCATTTTTTAGGCCTACAAAACTCCCTTCAAAGTTTTCGAAAAATGATAAATTATTTCGAAAAACTTTGAAATCGAGATGATAAAATAAATTTAATCACGCTGAGATGACTTTAAAGAGAGATTTACTCCGAAATGATTGGACTGTTGGGATTCTGTGCAGTTAGGATCCCGTGCAAAGCTCCTAAGTCGAGGCAAATAATGATGTTGCCGTTTGGAATTCTTCATGAGCCTATAAATAAGCCATAAACCACTTCTTTCATTCTTTACTTGCTTTTAGAGAGGGGGAATCCACAGAAGAGAAACTTCATCTCCTCCGACGAACTTCATCTTCTTCGACTTCTTCTTTCCCTTCTCAACAGCAATGGCTCATAAGAAAGCCGATGCTCAGGCCAAGGGGAAAGCTCCTGCGACTTCCTCTCGTGCCACCACTGACAGACTCCCTCGACGAGAAGTCACGCATCCTCCTATGTAGCGTAAGTGGTGGATGAGGATACGAACTTTTGAAGGCGACTTGATGAAGATGACTTCGATGAAGATGAACTTCACATAGAAATCTTAGGATCTTAAAACAAATAATGAACTTTAGAAATATATCCCCCCTTTTTAGGGCAAAGGATATTAACAAAGTATGCCCCCTCTTTAGGGTCGGCCATACTTCACATCTTCGTGTTTACGAAGCTCTGTGTTTCACGCAAATGAGCATGGCTCTCATGACTCTGCGTGATTTTTCATGTATTGGCAGAGATGTCAATGTTTGAATTATTCACGCAGCTTTCATGACTCTGCGTGATTTTTCACATGTTGGCAGAAATATCCATGTTGAATTATTCACGCAGCTTTCACGACTCTGCGTGATTTTTCACATGTTGGCAGAAATGTCCATGTTGAATAATTCACGCAGCTTCTGAGAGTCATCTTCTGGATAGATTAGTCTTTGATCTGTCAGCGTATTTTTGTCATTCTTACTTTAAATGTGATTCTGGCAATAATGCGTGACTTTTCATTCTAATCTGTCTGGACTTTGCGTGAATTAGTCATCTGCGTGATTTTTTGATAGTATATCTGTCTGAAGTCTGCGTGACTTATAGAATTTCTTTCGAACACTGCTATACACGCATAAGGCTCGTAGACATAGAAAACACATCTGACCTTGTCTTCTTTTATTTTCTGTAGTGAACATCAGAAGTGAAGAGGCAGATTATGAAGGGCACCTGAGTTTTTCATATAAACATGATTTATCTCATGTGAAATTTTCTCAGTTTGACCTTCCAGAAGCCAGACTGTCGTTGTTGGCAAATCAAGACCATACAACTCTACTCTGTTTGATGAACGGTGAACCCTTTCAGAGCCTTGATTTGGTGTTCCACAAGAAACCAGCATTTCTGTTCGGAGATGCCATAGCACAGAAATCACAGCCAAAGGGCATCAGAGAGAAAGTATGCTTCTATTTCGAAGGCGATGCAGGACAGCCTATGTACTGGCCAAAGATTTCTAGGGGCTTATCTATCATGAGATTCATGCATGCTAGTTATCCCCGAAAGATGTCCTGGTACTTAACAGAATATCAGCAGGCAAAGGCGAGCCGTATCATTTACAGGAAGGAGGGATTCTTCAGTTCCCCAGAGAATCATGTGTCCGTATTTCGAGGTCTGAAGCCGGGATGCGTACCACCTGAAGACTCATCAATATTGATGCCGTTCAGAACGCCTGTTTTCATAAACGAATTTATGGCCAACGAGAAGGCATTTTACCCCACTGATTCAACGCCGAGGATGAACCGCTTAATGAATCAGGAGAACGTGAGATGGAGGACTTTGGTGTATTGGGCTTTGGAGAAGTTCGAGAGTGAGCTGAAGAAGATAAACCTTTATGACGCAATCATCAATTCATCATACGGCTTCAGACCCAACCCCTTTTTGTTCCTGGCCTTAGTTGAGAGGTATAACTACAGGACGAGGACATTTATGACTTCCAAAGGGGAGATGGGCTTTGCCCTTCATGAGATGGAATACATCTCGCATCTGCCTTCAGGCACGCTGCCGTATGAAGAGTATGTGCCTACGACAGATGAGCTGAACTTTCTGTCAGAGAAGAATCCTGAAATGGTGTACCTATTTGAAGAGATGATGTGCCATTTCGGCACATGTACTCTGTACTACAAGAGTACTAAGGAAGAAGCCGGCAACCACATCCAGAAGTGGATGTCCTATCTTTTCATGAACCGTGAAAAAGATGATAAAAAGATAAACGAGAAGAGATGGTACCAGATTAACTCTTTCAAGCCTCCCTCTGAGAGTGAAATCATTTATCTGCTAGAGAAATATGACTGCAAGGATTTCACGATCGATGAAGACTGGTACGAGTTTAAGGCTGGAACCACCTTCAGCTCGTATGTGAGGCAGAGTGGAAAGACTCTGTCAAGGAACGGTCATTTGGCCGGATTCCTATCTCTTTCGTTAAGAAGATTCATCGTTCCTGGCTCCAACTCTTTAGACAGAATTCATAGAGGCGTGATTTTTGCAGCGGTACACCTTATATATGGTTATAAGATAGATTTGTTATCAGCGATGACCTGTAGACTGAATGCAGGTCTTCGGAACTTTGTAACCAATATGCTATCTGATCAGAGGAGGATGACAGATGAATTTCCCAGAATAGAGATGCCCTTCACATATCTATATGGTTGGCTTCTTCTACATCATGACGGCCTGATACCTCCAGGAGCAGGAGGGAGTGGCAGTCTCTTCTTGGAGAAGTATTCTGGGGAAACTTTCTGGAAGGTTCATACTCTTCCAGAATGTAGAAATATTCTGAATCGAGCGTTGCATTGGTCCATTCAATGTGTACCTCCACCACAGGGTTATGAAAGCATGCCCTTGAATATGATAGATAGAGATCAAGGGAACAGGCTAGATGATGTAGCCTTTCAGTGGTTGCAGAGAATCCGGCCCTCTCATCTAGTATACCGTCATGAAGAAATGACGTATCTGGAGCCGTATCTACTAAGCCGATTTGTCAGGCAATTCGGATATGACCAACTGCATATTGGAAATGCCACCACCTGCCTTTCTGCTCGTGGGGGACTTATTGACGGAGCTTGGGCCTGGAGATATTTTGCGGCTAGAGATACAAAAGTTGTATTCTCTATGCCTAATCCTTTATCCAGCACGGGGACGAAGATGCTTTACACATATGCTCGTTTCTATGTTTCGTCAAGCACCTTCAAGACGAGTTTCCATCTGAAGACTTTTGTAGCGGAAGACGACCCAGCTCCATCGAAGAGGTCGAAGAAAAAGATCGTTATTCAACGATTTTATCCGGAACCGGAAGATGAGACAGCGGAGGTTGAGCCCCTGTATGACTTATTTCAAGAGCGAAGTTTTCATGATGAAGTTCTTCCTCCCATATTTGTATCCCTTTCTAAGAGGAAGAGAAGTGATGAATCTGAGACAGTCTCCAAAAAGAGTACTAAGTCTCAGACATCTAAGAAGAAGAAGAAAGGGGTCTCAGTAACTGCCACTTCATCTTTAGGTGGTATCTCAGTGGATGAAGATGACGCCGCCGATAAAGACGAAGATACCGATAAAGACGATGGTCCTTTGATAACAAGGAGGTCGAGAGGCAGGTATGTCAAGAAGACCATCGGCAAAGTGAAGGGTGATGATCTCCTAGAAACGATTATGAGTGGAGGGGTCTTGCCAGAGATTAATGAAGTGGCTTCCACTGAGAAAACAGAATCTGATGATGTTCATCGTCCAGCAGCTTCAGCTGAACGGACTGAGGTAGAGTCCGCTCGAGCTCAAGAAACAACTGCTCCGACAACAAGTGGAGTAGTCATTGATCCCTCAGAGACGAGGATGATCCCTTTTGAGCATGGGACAGAGGGCGTCATCCAGGCATTGGATGATCAGATTGAATATTCTGAAGAAGAACTAGCCCCGGCAGAAGTTATGGAACAACCGAAAGTTCCAGAAACTCAAGTGGAAGAAAATATTTCTTTGGCCAGAGGCGATGAAGACGTGCCAACGTCCGAGCTATCAGCTGCTGATGACTTGTTGAAGAATGTTTGTAAAGACATCGTTCTTCGAACTGATATTCCAGGAAAAACTGAACCGGCAGTCAATACTGAACTTGCTATCATTACTGTTCCTGAGATTCATCCATCTCAAGGAATAGATGAAGAGGTGAACATCATGGACTCCGGATCAGAGACTCATCTTGAAGCCGAGGATAAAAAAGAGTCTGAAGAAGAAGAAGAAGCTGAAGATGGAGAGGATTGGCATGCTGGCACTTCTACTCCTTATGATGAAGATAAAGTTAGAGGGAACAGAATGGAACTCAGTCCCGAACCTGCCCAATCTCCGGACAACGCTCCAGCACCCAGTAATTCTGGAGCTGGAAGCAGCCACATGAAGCAGGTGTCGGACACCATCATGGACCGGCTACGAGAAGACGCAAGACTCCCTCACCACATAGAATATAAACCTCAGCCTGGTATAATTTTATTTCAGATTCTATTTTTACTGTTTCTTCTTCTTTAGATGCTGATTATTTTTTCTTTGACTAACAGGAACTGCTGCAGCAATGAGTTCGACTCATGCTCCACTTATCCAGGCTGATGCTGATGAAGGGAGTTCACACTTGCCAACTTCTCCAGTGGCACATACTTCCGTTCCCAGGATGGAGAACGTTCAAGCTTCTTCTTCCATGATGACAGCGACTCCTGGATTTGAGACTGGACTAGCAAGAACTCTGGGAATGTATTCAGAGATCATTTACTCATATCTAGATACATACTCCAGACGTTTCTTGAAGGACGAAACTATGCCCTTCTCTGAGCTTCGAACTATGATCAATTTCCCGCTCATGGCGTTGCGACATGCTCGTTGCGAATCTCAGTGCATCTTCTTCGAACATCTCCTGGATGAGTTGGAAATAGCTATCCAAAAATACTGGGAGACTAAGAAGGAAGACATTCATTCTTTAACGGTGGCTGAGATCAGTCAACTAGAGCATGAAGCCCAGTCCCAGCAAGCTGCATTAGAAGCATTTCTTGCCTCTTCTTCTGAGAAATTAGTAGAAAAGGACGAAGAAATATTAGCTACTCGTCAGAGAGTAGAGCTTCTGGAGAAAGATAAAGCATCTAAGGCTGAAGAGCTGCAGAAGTTGAAAGAGGAGTTGGCTCGTCTTTAAGAACGAATTGCTGTCATAGAATCAGAGCAAGCTGAGGTCAATGCTGCCTATATTTCTGAAGCCGAACGCTGTGAAACTCTTCAAAAGGAACGAGAGCAGATGCAGACAGAGCAAATTGAAGAAGTTAACCGTCTCCAATCTGCTATTATCATTTTTGATGAGCAAAATGTCACAGTGGAAGCAGCTGAAAGAGTTCGAAAAGCTCATGAAGAGAAAATGAATGCTGTTCTTGATCGTATCAGGGAGCTAATAACTCCTAATAAATGAATTTTTTTATTTTCACTTGTATTCAATGTTTTGATTCTGAATGAAATCAAATGAGAATTCTTGATCTGATTTATGGTTTTGCTGTTTTGGTAATGATATATTCATAGAAAATATGTTTAGAGGTAAATAATACATGACACATTTCAATAGAATAGAATATACAAACAAACTTTGTAATTCTATCAGATGATATTAAACCAGAAATGATCTTAGTTTAATACTGATTAAAAAAAATAGAATTCAGACATAAAAATATCTTTGAATTCAATTTTTCATGAACGGATAAACCGTCAGGTATTAATGAACGGGCGAACCGTCGGATGAATGTGAACGGATGAACCGTCAGGTATTAATGAACGGGCGAACCGTCGGATGAATGTGATAAATGAACGGATGAACCGTCAAGTATTAATGAATGGGCGAACCGTCGGATGAATATGATAAATGAACGGATGAACCATCAGGCATTAATGAACGGGCGAACCGTCGGATGAATGTGATAAATGAACGGATGAACCGTCAGACATTAATGAACGGGCGAACCGTCGGATGAATGTGATACTTCATTATTTGAGAAACTTCTGCCTATAAATATAGCAGAAATTTGACAAAAACGAACACTTCTACTCTTTAACATAAAAATGTCGTCTGAAGAAGCATCCAAGAAGGCTGAAATCGCTTCGAAGGTTCAGAAGGGCACTGAAGAACGCCCTGCCGATCCAGTTCAGCCGAAGGAGATAGAATCAGGAGAAGGTTCATCTGCACCCAAGCCACCACGAGACATTCTGGACTTTCTGCTTGATCCAGGAAGGACTGAAGAAGAAGAAGAAGCCATGAGGATGGCTGCTTGCAAATTCCTCGTGGGTTCCAGCAAAGAAGTTCTCAGCTCTTTTGCTGATCACGTTTTTGAGAAGGACGGCAGCGGTCTTCGTCCAAATGTAGAGAAGGATGATAGTGACCTTCTTTAATATCATGTACTATCATATGATGAAATAAAATTTGAATTTTATTCATGCACTTGAACTTTGTCTGATGATTTTACAAGTATTTATATTTATACATAATACTTTTTAAGGAATTTGCCATTAATAGGCATCATAACAATTCGACCATCCAGTTCTGAGAGTTGATAAGCTCCATTTGAGAAAACTCTGCTCACAACATAGGAACCTTCCCACTTTGCGTCGAATTTGCCTTTGCTCATATGAGTCATAGTCATAGGACGTCTGACTGTTAGAACAAGTTCTCCTTTCTGATATGCTCGAACTCTGACTTTCTTGTTAAAAGCTCTTGAGATTCTAGCTTGATAGAATTCGATATTCTGTTGAGCAGATAATCGCTTTTCATCCAGAGCTTCTAATTCCTGAAGTCGAAGACAATCATTATTCTCGACGGTAAGTTCATTAGCGATTGCTATCCTTAAAGAAGGAATTTGAATCTCTAATGGAAGAACAGCTTCGCATCCATACACCAGAGAGAAAGGTGTACATTTAGTAGCATTACGAACTGTAGTACGGTAAGCCCACAAACATTCATCGAGTTTTTCACTCCAATTACGTTTGTTAGTAGAGACAAACTTCTTTAAGAGTTTGATGATGGTTTTGTTGAAAGCTTCCGCTAATCCGTTAGCTGCAGGATTATATGCAGTAGAAGCCACATTGTTGATCCGATGATCGTCACAGAATCAAGTAAATTTCTGGCTGACGAATTGTGGTCCATTATCATGAATAATGCGTCGGAGAACACCAAATCTGTAGATGACATGATGCTTGATAAAGTTGATAACATTGGAAGTTTTGACTTCTGATAAAGGAATAGCTTCGGCCCATTTGGAGAAATAATCAGTTATTGCGAGAATAAACCGATGACCTTTTGACGACGGCGGATTGATCGGACCGATAATGTCCATGCCCCAAGCTTCGAAGGGCCATGATGCCGCCGTTGGATGTAGAAATTCTGAGGGTTGATGAATAAAATCCGTATGGATTTGACAAGCTTTACACTTCCTTGCATATTCGATGGCATCTGATACCATAGTGGGCCAATAATAACCCATACGTCGAATACGGTCTTGAAGTTTTGGTCCAGGCTGATGTGCTCCACAAATTCCATCATGTGCTTCGCGAATAATTTGTTGAGCCTCATCACCGGCAATACATCGAAGAAGTAAACCATCATAAGCTCGACGATATAAGGTTTTTGTAGTATGATTGTAATAGAACCTGAGTGATCGTCGTCTGATAGATGCTGCCTCACTCGGATTGTCTGGAAGAATATCATACAACACGAAATCTAGAAAAGGAAGTCTCCAATCTTCATCCGTATTCTGAGTCTCAGTTGAATTATTGAAGATGAATTCCATGCTAGAATCAGATGAAGATGATAATGATTTACGACTTAATCTAAACCCTCTTGTTGTATTGACATCATGAGATATTGATTCTTCAATGTCAACTGGAAGTCCTAAAGTTAGATTGTTTTCGAGATGAAATAATTCTCGATTGCAGACAACAATCATTTGTTGACGTCTAATTGGAATAGCTAACACCGCCGCAAGATTAGCAAGAGCATCAGCTTCTGTGTTACATGCTCGCCTGACATGTTCAATGAAAAACTCTTCAAATGAAGAAGCCATAGATATAGCCGATCTATGATAAGGAACCAGATCTTGATGGCGAACTTCATGAGTACCTCTTATCTGATTGACAATGAGTTTAGAATCTCCATACGCTTCCAAATGTTGAATATTCAGATGTTTAGCGAGTTGAAGACCAATAAGCAATGCATTGTACTCAGCTACATTGTTTGAACATGGTTGATCGAGAGAATAAGCTCTTTGGATAGCAAGACCTTCTGGCGACACAAGAACGATTCCAACCCCAGCAATAATGTCACCATTAGGACCTATTCTTGAAGCTCCATCAAAGAATAGACGCCAAGTAGGATCTTCTTCAGCAATTTGGTTTGAATCTAAGACTTTATCTGGGATTTCATCATAGTGTTTTGAATTTTCTGGAATTGAATGAGCAGCCAGAAAATCAGCTAAAGCTTGTCCTTTGACTGACTTCTGAGGGATATAATGCATATCATACTGAGCAAGTAAAATTCCCCAGTTAGCCAATCGAGAATTTAAAACACTCGGTTTCTTCATCATGACCCGTATAGGATTGATCCTGGAAATGACATGAATGGTCTGACCAATGATATAATGTCGTGCCTTTTGGACAGCGAACATCAAGGCTAGACATTCTTTTTCGACCGGTGAATATCGAGGTTCAGCTCCGGTCATAGTACGACTGAGATAGTAAATGGCTTGTTCATGACCATTTTTATTCTTTTGAGCGAGCAATGCACCCAATGAATGACTCATTGCTCGGGTGTATAGGAGGAACGGTATTCCTGAGACAGGAGGTACCAATACTGGAGGGCTCATCAGATATTGTTTTATATCATCGAATGCTTTCTGACATTCATCATTCCAGACAAAAGAAACACCTTTCTTCATAAGTTTATTAAATGGTCTGCAGCGTCCTGAAAGATTAGAGATGAATCTCCTGATATAAGCGATCCTTCCTTGAAATCCTCGTAGCTCTTTTAAGGTGCGTGGAGGACGCATCTCTTGGATGGCTTTGATCTTCTCGGGATCCACGTGTATACCTTTCGAGGTAATGACGAAGCCGAGAAATTTTTCACTAGAGACGCCTAAGAAGGGCTTAGTAGGGTTCATCTTTAGTTGATGCTTACGCATTAGATCAAAAATAGTCTTCAAATCTTGGATGTGATCCTCTTTTTGTCGACTTTTGACTGCAATATCATCAACGTAGCATTCGACTATTTTTCGCAAATGTTCAAGAAATATAGTACTCATAGCTCGTTGATAAGTTGCTCCTACATTCTTGAGACCGAATGGCATCATTGTATAACAGTATGTACCGATCGGTGTTCTGAAGGAAGTGTATTTCTCATCATCTGGAAACATTTTAATCTGATTGTACCCAGAATACCCGTCCATGAATGACATCCGTTCAAACCCACAGGTATTATCGATCATAACATCAGTAATTGGTAGAGGGAATTCGTCTTTAGGACATGCCGCATTGAGATCGCGGAAGTCTATGCATACTCTGATCTTGCCAGTCTTTTTAAGGACAAGAACTATATTAGTTACCCAATCGGGATGTTGTTCCTCTCTAATAAACCCAGAGGCCATGAGTTTATTGACTTCAGCTTCGATTGCATCCATAATGTCTGGACAAAATCGTCGCTGTTGTTGCTTGACCAGTTTAGCATTTGGCATGATATTGAGTTTATGAGTTGCGATTTGTGGATCAAGTCCTGGCATATCTTCATAACTCCAAGCGAAGACATCGATGTATTCACGAATAAGTTTGATCATGTCTTGCTTATCAGTTTCTGAAAGACTTTTACTGAAGAATATTGGTTTGGGGGATCCCTCTTCGCCAACATCTATTTGAACAAGTTTGTCTTCAGTCAGAGGTTATTTTTGTTCGAATCGGAACTCCCATTGATTATCTAACCTTTGGGCCCATTGTTCTGATTCAGGTGAGATTTCAAACTCGTCTTCGTTTTCATCATCTTCAGAACCATCGACGGAAACCATATTGGAAGACAAAATATTGTGGTGGAAGTCGCCGATACTTGTATCAGAATCCCAAGAGGTAGTACTGGAAGAATCAGATCTCTTATCTTCGTCAGATTCGGGATCTTCATGGATAGTATTGATAAAGGGAGTAGGAGCAATATAACCCAATCCGCATTTCGTCCTTCCATATTTTAAAGGAGGAATCCGAACAGGCATTCTTCTTCCTCTTCCATTACTGAGGCCAGTTCTGAAGTCATAGCCCATATTTTTAATGATGTCTTTAGATTGCTGACTATAACGACGTAGTTGTAATCTTCCAGTATCATCGTTTTTGTCATCATCTTCTAAAGCAGAAGGATTCTGGGGCCCTTTGTAGAAGAATATTGGAATGTCTCCTGGCTTTCTACTAGGAACCAAAAAGAATAAAGTTTGTACTGATTCTAGGGATACGTCTGTATGAAAAGTCTGTACAACTCCTATAGTTATTGTTCTCAAGTCATCTAACAAATATAAATAACTATAAACATGATTACACACATCAATATACTGCAAAGATGGAGACTTTTCATTAAATTTAAAAGTAGCAGTATTTACATTGGGAGAAGGCTGAGCCTTAGAAATCTTAGCCAAATCAATGACTAAAGGGGGAGAAGAAGAATTAGAAGGAGTTTTGTTTCGATTAAGATCGATAACAAATGACTCAGAAGAGGTGAGCTCCCTTGAAGCCTAGGATGGAAGAGTGGTCCGCCCTCCAACAGGAATTACCAGAGTATCTTGTTTTATATGTGAAGATACAGGAACTGTAGTACGCCCACTGACAGGGATGATCAGTGTATCTTGAGTAGACGACTGAAGAAATGGAGAGATCCGTCCGCTCACTGGAATAATGAAGGGGGCTTCTCCAGAAGATTTAGGAGATTGTTGCTGAGTAGTTCGACCTTTAACAGGAATTATCAAAGTCTCACTTTGCGGATCCTCTTTCTCCATAGCTTGTATCACCCTTGTATATTCTTCCTTGTACATCCGGGAATCATTGAAATAAGCTTCAACCCTATGAAAAGGATTTATATCAGCAACTTCCTTTTGTACTCTTCCATTGCTGTCAATGTATTTAAAACACTGATGAAGAGTAGAAGGCACCACATTATTTTCATGAAGAAAGGGCCTCCCTAGAAGAAGATTATAAGATCCCACGATCTCGATCACATAGAAAGTGACTTTGGATCTGAAATCGCCTATCTGGAGTTTCAGATGAATCTTTCCTAAAGGCTCGCTTCGGCTTTGATTGAATCCCAGGATAGTAGTAACCGTCTTGGAAAGCTTGTAAAGAGGGATTTTTAGTTCATCCAACAGTCTCTTTGGCATTATACTTATAGCAGACCCTGGATCAATGAGGATACGGTCTACCTTCACCGTATCGATATAACCGGTATAGTAGAGAGGCCGATCATGTCGATTATCCTCCAGTAGCATGTCATCTTGTGTAAAGGTGATATTTGGTATAATCTCCAATACACTGTTACAATGTAAGCAAGTGGCAGGTTCTTCACCTGGCTTCTTTAATTGTGCAAGACAAGAGTCAGCCTGAAGAAGTGCCTCACTTAACGTCTCCCGAGTCTCTTTAGAAAGACGTAGAAGTTCAAAGAGGGACATTCTAGCTGGAGTATTAGCAAGTTGAGCTAGAATGTCGAAGTTATAAGGTTTCTGAAGCCCAAGAGGAGGGGACTTCTTGATTGGCTTATCAAATCGAGCCTGTTGTTTGCCTTTCTCAAGAGCTGTGGGCTTGGAAGGAGTAGGTACAACTGGTGCAGTTGAAGGAACAAGTGCAGTAGATGATTCTTCTTCAAGAGGAACATTAGGAGCATCTTTGTCAGCAGGAGGGATATCAAGAGTATCCTCAGGACTCTTGGAATAATCCTTCAGATAAGGTTTCAATGTTCGAGTAGCACCAGCAAGTGCTTCTTCCTTATCTTTTGGCTCTGTGTCAGAGGTAGATTCGAAAGAAGTCATATGACATGACTTAGTTTTCCCAGCCTTCTTAGATTTTTGGGAAGTAGTCTTTTGAAGAGGAGGAGATTCAAAATCTGCCACTAGATCAGGATGAATCCATATGATTTCTCCTGTTTCCATAGTGATTGGTACTAATCCTTCGGACTGTGGAGGAGGAATATTCACTATTTCAAGAGTTGTCTTGGGAATAGGAACAATCCCACTTTCAAGGAGTTGAGGAGGAAAATCTCCGAATTGCATAGAGACGACGTTGGAGGTGACGGTCTTATCTTTCGGAGTAAGAGTGATAGCTCCAGATTTAATCATTTTCTGGATCTTTCCTTTCAGTACATAACATGTACGAACTGTGTGACCCAACATTCTGTGATATAGACAGTCTTTAGGATGATCCGTCTTACCAGCTTCATCAGGTTTCTTGATTTCAGGTAATTGTATTTTATTACCTTTCAGCAGACATTCAAAGATACTAAGAACATCATCATCATCAAAAGAGTATTCTTCTTTGGGGCGAGGTGCTCTTGGTTGTTGAGTCGTAGAGGCAGGAGGAGTTTGAACAGTCGATGCATCTTTACTCTGAAGATTAACTTCAAGGGTTTATTTCCCCCTGCGAGTATTGGATTTAGCATTATTATTAGTACTTTGACCTGTTTCTTTGGGAGTCATCTGTACTCCTAAACCTTTGAAAGTTTTAGCACTAATTTCTGCAGCTTTGGCACTAACTATGAAGGAAGGCCAATCTTGAAATTGAGTAGATCCTGTCCACATGCTGATAATTGGCAACAAATTTGATTTGTATGTGTCGATGGTGACAGCATCAGGAGTGCCAAGAGGCATCTTCAGAGCTTCTCTTCGAAACCGTTCAATGAATTCCTCTGTAGTTTCATTATTTTTCTGCTTGATTCTTATAAGGGCAGACATAGTCATGTCATTGAGCCCTTCATAGAACCGCTCAAGAAATATTTGTTTGAAATCGACAAATGAGGTAATACACCCATCTGGGAGACTTCTATACCATTCATAAGCCGTTCCTTTGAGACATCCGACAAATACCCGAGTAAGGAGGGCGTCACTTGGTTGCAACCGGTCAGTCATCACTTCAAAGTGATTAATAAATTGACTCGGAGAAGTGGTTCTATCATAGAATGAGATAGTAGGAGGCTTGTATTTAGGAGGATACGATACTTGCTTCCATTCTATTGGATAAGGTTGCTTGATGCCTAACCTTTGTAAACCATCCTTCTGTTTGAATGCCTCAAATTGAGTTCGAAGATTCCTCAATTCTTCAGTAACAACTCTGGAGGATTGTGGAGTTGTAGCTTGTAGAGAATAGTTGGGAGGAGGAACAGCATTATAAGCACTACCCCCAGCTCCAGAGTGGCTAGGAACCGGTTGAGCTTGCCCAGGAGTATTGGATTGTACTGCTGGAGGAACATGTACTGGACTCATACCAGTGTCAATTGGTATGGCATCTGGTACAGTCTGTCGATTTTGCAGTTGGGTTGCCATGAGTTCATACATCGACTTCATAGTATCAGCCATAGATTTCATTTGCTGTTCCAAAGAAGCAATCCTTTGGTCTTGAGGAGTCATCGAAGAAAAAGGTTCATTGTTCAATTCAGTATGCCCATCCACCATATATGTTGTGACTGTACGAGGGATTATTGATGAATTAGTGGATGTTGTATGTTTTGAATTACTGCTTTGTGTATCAAAGTCATTTGTAGGAGAATTATCCCCAGTAGGAAGAGGTGGGAAGTTAGATTCTCCAAGAAATTCAGAATAATCTTCAGAAATCGAAGCTCTTTGATTAGAAGCCATGACTCTTGATCTGGTGCCTCTATATACTCCATCTGGACTATCAGTTCTACCCCCAGTGTCCCGAGAGGTCATGTTGACAGAAGCAAATAGAGGTTCATCTTCATCAGGCATAGGTTCACACTGAATCCGACTGAAGACAGATTGTCGTTTAGTTTGACATCTGCATTACATTGTGACTCTCGGTTGGAAATCACATTTATGATCAGCACGGTCATGATCCATTAATTGACATCTGCATTGAATTATGACTCTCGGCTGGAAGTCACATTCAGCATGGTCCATTGACACAGAATTATTCCTTTTCTTCTATTGAAGGTGTTATCGTAGATCTGTCTGTGAAGATTGAGGTACATCAGAGAACATTCTTTGTGTATTTTTAGGAATATATTTCCGGTTCTTGGGTCTTGATGGCTCTTGGTTATATAGAGAGTGATTAATGTGAGCCACATAATTTCTAGCATACTCTGCATCTGGATCTCTTGCTTTTGTTCCTGATTGGTATGGTTTTTTGACACCAGAAGTGCTTCCTAAACGGATTTGATCAAGTTTTGCTCTTAGATCAGTTGGGGGTAACACATTGGTTTTTGAAACTTGGAGTTTACCTTCCATTGATCTGGATATTTGCAGAGAAGGAAGAGTTGAACCATTCCCTTGATTAGGAGTTGGTAACAGACCCTCTTTTGTAGACAAATTCTGTGCCCAATTTGAAGAAGTCGTAGAAGAAGACATTAAGAAATGTTTCTTCTTAGACTTATTCAAGTTTTGAGACATAGAATGTCCAGAAGGAAGAGTAGTCAAGAGACCATCTCCTTTTCTTTGACTAACAAAACTGTCAGTCAAAGCTGTTCCTGAAGTAAACACTACAGGAGCAGAAGAAACAACTAAAGAGTTATTCCTTTTTGAAGGGACTTTGTGAGCCATTTGTGGAGGAGTTCTAGTAAGACCACCCCCAGTTCTAGTAGAACTTGGCAAAGAAGAAGAGATAGCTAAAGAGCTATTCTTCTTAGAGTATGCTGGTGACAATTTGGCTAAAGAGCCAGTATTGTCTGCGTATGAAGTTTTGGCTAAAGAGCCAAATTTTGGTGAAATACACGCTGGAACAGATTTGGCTAAGGAGCCAGTGCTATCAGCGTGACTTTTAAATTTAGAAATACATGCTGGAACAGATTTGGCTAAGGAGCCAGTGCTGCCAGCGTGACTTTTGGGATTGAGATTGCACGCTGGAACAGGCTTGGCTAAGGAGCCAGTGTTGCTAGCGTGACTTTCGGAATTGAAATTGCACGCTGGAACAGGCTTGGCTAAGGAGCCAGTGCTGCCAGCGTGACTTTTGACTGCTGTCGTCTTCGAGCACACAAGAGTGTGCGTGCTTGCAGTAGAGTCCTTGCCAGTGTTAGGAGTAGACACTGTGGCAGAAACTTTACCATTGGTTGCCAATAGAGTCTTAGGGACGTAGACAGATCGTCTCTTCGACTTGGCAGTGGTGATAGAGGCTGAAGTGGGCTTGCCACCCTTAGCCTGCTGTATTTCTTCGTAGGCGAGTTGATCGAATTGGATCGATATCACCTTCTTCGTCGAGCCGACTGACGAAGTATCGCATTGAGTTGTTGCCATCTCAGAAGAGGAGATGGTTTTCCCCAGCAGAGTCGCCAATTTATTTTCCATAAATAAATTCACTTTATTTATTGTGTTTCTGGGAAAATTACAACTGTAGGAATCCGATCTAGAAGACGATCGCTTTATCCCTTAGACGATGCGAAGAAGAAAAGCTCTCAAAAATGCAACAGCAATTTAGATATCTATGTATCTGTACAATAAATGAGAAAAGAACTCTATTTATAGAGTCAAAAATAACTGAAAAAGATAACTGTCTTCACAACCTGTGCATAGTTGAAAATCACGCAGGATTTAACATACGCAAGGTTATGAGCAGTTACTGGACGTGGCCTGTAACTGTTAGACACATGGCAATCATGCATGAGTCGTGTGCAAGTTACAGGACACGCAGGTGAGAGATCGGTAGCATGGCTACCACGTACTCTAATTTGATGAAATCCACGCAGGCTTGTTGAAGACAAAATCCACGCAGACTTGGGTCAGAAAGCTTTAAAATTCACGCAAACTTGGGGCAGGAAGCTTCAGAATCCACGCAGACTTGGGGCAAAAAGCTTCAAAATCCACGCAGACTTGAGGAAGGAACATAGAAGCTCAAAATACACGCAGAATTGAGGCAGAAGGCTCAAAACATACGCAAATTGAGGCAAGACTGCCAGCTGTCTTGATTCGACGTGCCTCGACTGACACAAAATCTCTGACAGTGATTGCCTTGTCAGTCGCATTAAATGACAATAAGCTCTTTTGGTACGCCAGCTTGATGAAGGCTGAGTCTTGTTGAAGAAGATTTCGAAAATCACGCAATAGTCGGCTGTGATCTCTCGAGTTTCGTGCATACGTGGCATACGAGGAGACATTCTTCGACTGTCGTACTGTCAGTCATAATGACACTCTGACAAATGATGAGCTGTCTCCAGCGTGACTTTTAGACATTGTCCTGATCAACTCAGCGTGACTTTTAGACTTTGTCCTGATCAACTCAGCGTGACTTTTAGACTTTGTTCTGATCAACTCAGCGTGACTTTCATTTTTTAGGCCTACATGAGGCAGGTGGCAGCAGGAAATTGAGTGAGTGCTTGTATATGACAAGCAGTACAGGGTAGGTAGGTGCATTTAGAGAGCTTCCTGAGAATGTGCCCGTGTGCAGGAACTGTTTGATGTAGCAATAAATTGCACAGGTATGGGTGCACTAGTGTGTTTCCCAGTGAGTAGTAGGTTGTTTATTAGTAATCGGAGTTAGGAAGCAGGGTATAAACCATATTCGTGCAGCAGCCACACTAGTTACAGGCAGTAAAGTAGGCAGTGTACCATGTGTTTGTGTGTATGAGTGTTGAGTGATTAGAGTGTGCAGTCCTAGTAAACAGACATGTGTGACTAAGTACACGTACTTAGGATGGGGGGAAAATATATGTGGAATGGTTGGTAGGATATTGTAAGATAGGATAATATATATATATATATATATATATATATATATATATAATATAATAATATATGGCCGCCTGGCTCTGGGCTCCTCCCTCCTGGGGAGTTCCCCCGGTCGGACTTGGGTTTGGCCCCCGCTCCGGCCACCCTCCCCGGGGAGCACAGCCACCGTTGCTCGTCACACCACCTCCTCCGCTCCTCGTGATGGTCTGGAGCGTGTGGCCACCCCCTCCCTCCTCACCCCCCAGCCGCCTTTCCGGCCGGCTAGCCCCCGTCTTGCCGCCTCTCCCGGAGGGGCTCTCTTCCTTCTTCTCGCCGCTCGGCCTCCCCCCATTTTTTTTCCCCTTCTCCCCGCCTCGCCAGCGCCGCCGCCGTTCTCGCAGATCCCGACGTCCCCGGTATCGTCCTCTGCAGCCCGGTCTTCCACCTGAGACTCGCCGCCCGGCCCCACCTCCTGGCGCCTCTGCCCTTCCTCCGCTGCCGACGGTTCCTCCCCCCTCGGGAGTCGAACCCCCCGGGGCTCGCGTGGCCTCGGCCACCCCCTCCTCTTCGTTGGCTGGTCGTCCGACGGTGCCGTCTGGCCTACCCCCGTCTTTCCCGGCGGCCCACCCCCCCGTCGTCCCTACTGCCGCGCCACCCCCCTCGCCGGTGGCGAACGGTTTCCTCGCCCTGCAGTGGCCCTCTCCTGCTCTCCAGTGGCCCACTCCGACGTCGCAGGCCGCATGCTCCTCGTCTCCTCCGGTCCCCGACGTGCCTCCTGCCACCGCCGATGGCCTCGCAGGAGCTGCTCCCTCTCCTCCCGCCTCTGCCCTCCCGCTGGCGTTCTCTGGCTCCCGCCCTCCCTCGGCGGTGGCGCCCTCCTCCAACGCGCCCCCCTCGTGGGCCGTTGTGGCAGCGAAGCCGCCGGCCCTGTTCAGCTTCCCCCCCGCAGCGGGCCCCCCCCAGCCCCCCTCCCGCCGGCGGCCGCTTTCCCCGGCTCTTGCAGGAGGTCTCCTCGTCGTCGTCCCTCCAGAGCGGAGCTACTCCCCCTCTCTCCTCCAGTCTCCGGCGATCTCTGCGTCGGCGGTAGGCTCGTCCGAGCGTCTCCCACCCCCCCTCTCCAGGTCGTCGCTTCCCCGCCCTCCGGGCCGCTCCGGGCCACAACTCCGCTGCCGGAGCTCCCTGGATCCGGGCCGCCGGAGATCCTCGCCGGCTAGGAAGTCGCCCCCCCCTCCTCCTCTCCCCCTCCCCCTCCCTAGGCCGGACCCCCGCCCTCCCCTCCCGAGGCCGGGCCCCCGCACTCCCCCTCCGGCATCCCCGGCCGGAGCCCCCGGACCGCTTCGAGCTGCGCGCCCTCTCCCCGGGCCGCGCGCCCCCTCGGGCCGCGCGCCCACTCGGGCCACGTGCCGCGCTCAGTGCCTCGGGCAGTTCACCAGGCCATACCCCCCTCGGGCCCAACGCTTGCCCGCCCTTGGGCCCCGTGCATTTCGAATTTCGAATTTTCTTCCATTCCCAAAAAAAAAAAAAAAAAAAAAATATATATATATATATATTCAGATCCAGGGCTGTACGCCCTCACCCCCACCTTGGCCCACTACCCCTCACCATATTTCGTAATTAGTTTTGGAGTTTCTAGATTAAGGCTCGAAATTTCATAATTTCGTTTCTGAAATTTTGGAATCTCGATTATGAACCTGCTACTTTTCCTACCTAGTCAATTAGGACCCGTTTTGTGTTTTTCGGTCCTGCACTCGCTTGTAATGCTCTTAATGAGCTACCCGTTATTTCAATAAAATTTCTTTTGTTAAAAAAAAAAAAAAAATAAATATATATATATATATATATATATATATATATATATATATATATATATATATATTTTCCAACGCGTGCGGATTCAGTATAATCGTGTGTCCCACGCACACGATTCTTGGCCTGTCGTATGGAATGACTTTTGGAGTGCGGACGTAGTCCGTTGGCCTTGTCATCATCGCTGTGCACACGCACCTGCTCCAGAGCTTCGCTCAGCAGCATACCGTCTTTCGACGGCAGTTACTCAATACCTCGCTTTGTCCACGACGCCGAAGAGACGCCCTCGACGACTAAGGGTGAACGCCCGTACGACGACCACTGATTCCTTGTCGCCTGCGACTACCGATTCCGCCCAGCCACCCGTTCTATGCGCACGACGCACATATTGGCGACGATCGCCGACACCCTTACTATCGAGCATGCGATCGTTTATGGCGGACGTCTTCTCGTCGCCCTCAGCAGCGCCGCACGGCGGGCCGCGTGGTCGGCCTATCGCTTATACCCGTGGGCGAATGGTGCCGATTCTTCGATCCGTCGCACGACGACTGTGCACTGAGTTTGCTACACGGACGCCTCATTCTGCCCCACGCAGGAATATATATATATATATATATATATATATATATATATATATATATATATATATATATATATATATATATATTTTAGGAATATATATAAATATATATATATATATATATATATATATATATATATTTATATATATATATATATATATATATATATATATATTACCCTATATATATATATATATTATATATATTACCCTATATATATATATATATATATATATATATATATATATATATATATATATATATATATATATATATATATATAAAACAAAAATATATATATATATATATATATATATATATATATATATATATATATATATTATATTATATTATATTACCCTATATATATATATATATTACCATATATATATATATATATATATATATATATATATATATATATATATATATATATATATATATATATATATATATATATATATATAGGGTAATATAATATATATATATAGGGTAATATATATATATATATATATATATATATATATATATAGGGTAATATAATATATATATAGGGTAATATAATATATATATATATATATATATATATATATATATATATATATATATATTATATTACCCTATATATATATATATATATATATATATATATATATATATATATATATATATATATATATATATATATTCTCGACCTTTTGGCTACGATCAAGTGTAGTATCTGTTCTTATCAGTTTAATATCTGATATGTGGGCCATGTGCTCACAACGATATTATATATATATATATATATATATATATATATATATATATATATATATATATATATATATATATATATATATATATATATATAGGAAGCGGATCAAAGGCCCCGCCCGCGGAGCCCCGTCGAAGCCCCGCCCCCCCCTACACCATCGGATCGCGCGGGGCCCGCGTGGGGCCCGCCCCGGCCCGCGCGATCCAACGGCTAAGGGAGGGCGGGGCTTCGGCGGGGCTCCGCGGGCGGGGCTCCCGATCCGCTCCCATATATATATATATATATATATATATATATATATATATATATATATATATATATATTACTCCTCCCCCCTCCGCCTATGCGCAGGCGTCATCTTCTCCAGACCCTGCGCACACCCCTTCCACTGGTCCCGGACCCCTAACCTCATCGGTCGTTACCCGTGCAGTGGTCCCTCCCGAAATTCCCGCTACCTTAACCAACCCCAGCGTGACGGCCCCCCCTCGTGCTACCTCTTTCGTCGAGGCCCTGCGGCCAGATCGCGGAAGGTACTTACCCCCTCCGGCGGTAGAGACCCACTTCTGGACATGGAAGTCCCACCACACATCGCAGGCTACCCCATTCGTGTCCCCTTCGTCGAGCTGGAAATCTCCTTCCTATCCTCCTTCTTTTCTAAGACGTTCGTTATCAAATTTGGATCCGGATGTTCGAAGCTCACCACAGTCAATGAAGCGGTAGCCATGTGGGGTCTTTCCGCAGCCTACCAGGTCACGTCGCTTGACCCAAAGCACATGTTCATCCACCTTTCATCTGAACCGGACTATGCTATAGTCCGGGCTAAGGGCACTTCCAGAATCGGAACTCAGACCGCTAAAATCGTCAAATGGTCCCCTCACTTCAATCCCAAAGTTGACTCGACCATCATATCCACATGGATCACCCTCTCCAACCTTTCCCTGGTTTGTTTTTCCGCAGCGGCCCTCAAACGGATAGCCAGCTCCTTCGGGATCCTGGTAGCTATCGCAGAAGAAACATGCAACCTCTCCAAATGCAAGTATGCAAAAATATGCATGGAGCTAGATCTCGCGAATGACCCTCCCAAACTCATAGAGATCGAGCTCGGAGATCAAACACACCGCCAATCACTGGTCTATGACAACAACATCATCTTTTATAAACACTGCCAGATGAGCGGTCACTTATTGCAGTACTACTTCCGTGCCCACCCGGAGTTAAAGAAGTCTAGCACGCGCAACCCGCGCGTGCCGACAGCACAACGCGCCCCAGACACTATAAATCAGTCTCAGTTTTCCAATTCTACCCTTCTAATTGATGGTCCGATACGTCAACATAGCTCTGCCATCGTCCTTTCAACCCTCCTGCTATCTCACTCAACAATGCCTTTGAACTCCTCTCACACATCGCTCCTGACATCGATAATTCAAGTGAGCTCGCTCCATCCATCCCCGACGCAGACGTCCAGCCTGATTCCTCGAAGACCAGCTGCTCTTCCGAACAGCATAACTTTCCTCACACACCTCACCCCGGCGTCGACTACTCGTCCATAGCACCACCCCCACCTCAACCAACATCCACTCTGAGTTCATCATCCCCCCTCCTGAGGACTCTCACCTCCTCCATCTCACCACCGACTGCCCTAGCAGTCTGGAGAGGCTTCTTCGGAGAGCCGTCCTGCTCCGCTTACTGAACCCCGGATTCCCGATGTCCAGTCTTTTTTTCTCACATCCGAGCCGACCTCAGAGGAGGGGGCCCCGCGGTACCCTACCACCCCCGTAGTGGACGCTCATTCCAGTCTCAACCCCCTTTAACCGACAGGTTCTAGCAAGCCAAGGAAGCGGGTTTCCTGGACCGCGGCAATCTGCTATGCGCCCTAGATGATCATGAAGAGTCGACGACCTCCTCGACATATGTCAATGGTAGAAGCGAACCCGGCTGGCCTTGCACAGCCACTGGTGTTAACGGGTCCACCATCACACCCACCAAAAAAATCTTCTCCAAGAAGAACAAAAACAAACAAAAGCAGCAGACGGCCATGACAACTAGGTCGGCCATGAAGCACAACCTCCTCCCTCCCAACTCCACCCCAAATGCTTAACATCATCTCCTGGAACGTGAGAGGTCTCAAAAACAAATCGATGCTGAATAGAATCCTCAGCCTCAAGAAAACTAATAGAATTGATCTATTAATCATCATTGAACCAAAAATTCCCCAAAGAAGAATCAAAGCCACGTAACTCAAGCTTGGATTCCCTCAGGCCATCACAGGATGTAATGACATCTAGATTTTTTTCGCGCCTGAATTCAAATTTGGAATCGTTCAAGATTCGCATCAGGCTCTATCTTGTTGGGTGGAATATCCGGCTCTCAAGTCCTGCTCCATCCTTTCTGTCGTTCATGTGAGTTGCGACATTCCTGAGCAGAGACAGCTTTGGGATGACCTTCTTGCAGCTGCTTTACCCTTCCAAGGCCTTTCGTGGTTATGCATCAGAGACTTCAACACGGTGTCCTACAGAGAGGAGAAATCTGGAGGCTGTCCACCACCCCAGCCAGCGATGGACGATTTCAACAATTTCATCTTCAACGGAAACCTAACCCCCATACCTTTTCACGACAGCAAATTCACCTGGTGCAACATGCAGGAGGTCCATCGCCGGCAGTACTCCCATTTGGATCGGGCGATGATCAACGACAGCTGGTCAGACATAGGCCTGATCACTAACCTCTCTTATCTCAACTTCATTGAATCAGATTACTCCCCTCTTTTCATCATGATCAGCAACAACCACAACTTCACCAAAAAACCTTTCCGTTTCCTGGACTTTTTGCACCACCACCCTCAATTCAAGAACGTCGTTGCCTCCGCTTGGAACGCCATCTCGGATCTTGACCCCCTTGCTCGGATGGCGGCTGAAATCAAAGCCACTCGCAAGGCTTTAACGTCCTGGAGCAAAGAGGCTTTCGGAGACATCTTCCAGGAGATTAAGGCGACGGAGGACGACGTCACCCGTGCCGAGTCCTCGTTTGCCACTGACAAATCTCCGGCCGCCCGTGCCTCGCTCAATCTTGCTAGAGTGATCCTCAAATCCAGGCTGAAAGTGGAAACAGATTTCTGGAGGCAAAAAGCCAGATTGACCTGGGATATCTATGGTGACCGCAACACCAAGTTCTTTCATGCGTGTGTCAAAGGCCGCATAAACAAATTAAAACTTCACCGGATTTATGCCAAAAATAGGGTCATGGTGGACGACCAGGAAGGTATTCAGGCTGCAGCGGAGAACTTCTATTCGAACCTCTTCACTAAAGAGCCGATCATGAAAGATGTCGTGTTCCTGTCCAAAATCCCACCCCTCATCAGTGACAGCGAGAACGAGACCCTGGTAGGCATCCATTCGGAGGAGGAGGTCAAGGCGGCTGTCTGGTCCATTAATGAACACAGTGCTCCGGGGCCGGACGGATTCAATGGGGTTTTTTTTCAGAACTTGTTGGGACATTTTAAAAACTGACTTATTGGAGGACACTTTAGCTTTCTTTCAAGGGGCGAGATACCCCAATTCCATCTCTTGCGCCAACATCATCCTTATCCCCAAGAAAAACAACCCGAAAACCTTCAAAGACTTCTGCCCTATCAGCCTTTGCACCTTCACCAACAAGATTATATCGAAGATCGTTGCCAACCGGATGTCCAATCTCCTCCCCAAGATCATATCCGAAGAACAAAGCGGGTTTGTTAAAGGCCGCAACATCACTGACAAAATTCTCCTAGCCAAAGAGATGATCACTTGTATGAAGTTCCCGTCCAGAGGGGGGAACGTTGCCATCAAACTGGACATGGAAAAGGCTTACGATCGCCTCGACTGGCAATTCACGATCTGGGACTTCAGGGCTTTCGAATTCTCCTAACCCTGGATCGATATCATATTCAGGTCTATCAGCAATTCTTGGTTTTCTACAGTTATCAATGGCCAGGCAGCAGGGTTCTTCCGATCAACTTGAGGGGTTAGACAGGGGACCCCCTATCTTCCACTATCTTTATCATTGCGGATGAAGCTCTCAGCAGAAGCCTCAACAGTATGTCCAGAATGCCTGATTTCTAACACTTCCACACCACCACAGGCTGTCCACTCATCACACACCCGGCATACGCTGACGACATCCTTATCTTCTCCTGTGGGGATAGCGGATCAATCGAGGTGGTCTTGAGCACGATCGCGAGATACACCTCATGTTCCGGCCAGCGTGTCAATAACTACAAAAGTGTCATCTATACCCATCACAAAGCTGATAGATCCCGCTCAGCCCTGCTCTCCAACTTAACCTCGTTCAGCACGACATACCCTCCTTTCCTCTACTTGGGCTGTCCGTTGGTATACAGTAGGTCTAACTCCGGTATATACGAGCACCTTGTAGACAAAATTCGTAAACAGATCGCTGGTTGGCACAACGTATAGGACCATTGAGCACCTCTAGAGGGGGGGATGAATAGAGTGAGTGTGTGCAGCAAAAAATAATCACCAATTAAAAAATTAAACTATGGCAGAGATATAAGAGACAGTAAATAAAGATAGAGAATTCAAACTCAGTGACACAGCGATATATACTGGTATCACTCTGAGAGGACTAATCCAGTCTCGAGTACTCTTGCTCGATGTTAATCCACTATGGCACAAGCTTTAACTGAGAGCTTGCAGTCTCTTACAACACCGTGCTTGGTGACGAGCGCACGACCAGCTCCACAACACACACCGTGCTTGGTGACGAGCGCACGACCAGCTCCACAACATGAAAAGTTGTTGAACTTGGAACGACCTCTTTACAACTCTTGAAACACCAAAAGATTCTAAATCAACTCTGATAGTACTGGCTTTTGGCTAAGAGATGTATAGGTATGATGTGAAAATCTTAGATCGTTTGAAAACACTTGAGTAGTAGAGAAGAGAGAATGAAGAATGAATGAATTGAAATGAAAAGTTTTTCTCTATTTATAGATGTTTTCTCGAACCGAACTCGGGCAGAGTTCGGGCAGAGTTCGGATGCAAATATCTCGCAAAGAGACGTTGCTCGCTGATTTGGAGGCAACAGAAGTTTGAATCATTTTTGATCGAACTCGGTCAGAGTTCGGACCGAACTCGGGCCGAACTCGGTTACGAGTTCCGTCAGGAGACATTTGAAAATCATTTGTAAAAACAGTTTTCAAAATATGTTTTTGGTTATTTGTAAAATCATTTGTAAAGGCTATTTTCAAAATATGTTTTTGAAATGTTTTGTAAATGAAATACGAATGGTAAATAGGTAGGCTTTTGGAATGTGGACAGTTTTAACCCTAAGCCAGTATTACCAAAACTGATTTTACAAAATAAATCCTAGACTCAATAAAATATAAAATACAGAATAAAATGAGAAATGAGTCTTCTGAAGATTTGATGATGTTGACGCTTTGTTTGATGCAGTACATCGTCCGTTGAATTTGATTTCATGTATCTTGAAATGATTAGCAGCATTTTCTATATTTTGTGTATTGACTTAAGTGTATGTTGATTATCAAAATCGGGTGTGACCATGGAATGGGCCAACACAACGCAACCTTATCTCCGAGGGGTAAGCTGACCCTCATCAAACACATTCTCGCTTCCATCCCATTGTACTCCCTGGCCGTCTGCTCCCCTCCCATGAAGGTCCTCCACGCCCTCGAATCCCTCTTCGCCAAGTTCTTCGGGATCAACACGATGGCAAAGACAAACACCACTAGGCAGGGTGGGATACTATGGCCAAACCGACAGAAGAAGGAGGTCTGGGATTCCACAGACTGGCCCACATCGTTGACGCTAGCTCCATGAAGCTGTGGTGGAAGATGCGCACGAAAAACTCGTTATAGACGAGGTTCATGAGAGCTAGATACTCCAGATTCTCTCATTTGTCGGAGGCGGACACCAATAACAGATCTTCGGCGTCGTTGTGCCGTATAATTTGGGGACGTAACATCGCAGAACCCTTAATCTGTCTTCAGTTGGACGACGGTCGCTCATCGGCAAGCATGGAACGGTGGCTAGGTGAAGACACCTTACACCCCAACGTGAGAACTCCGCAGGGATGCGTTATTAGGGACCTTTGGAAGGTTAGTACCGGATGGAATAAGGGGAGGGTCAAAGATTGGTTTGGCCAACAGGCGGCCGACGGCCTTCTTGCCACCAATCTGCGGATCTCTGACTTGCCAGACACGTGGACATGGTCCCCTAACCCGGGTGGGACTTTTACGCTGGCCTCTGCCAGATTAGTGTCTAGAGGCAGAGGCGTGCGGAACACCACGTCTGCCAAGCTTTGGCAGTCTTGCATACCCATCAAATGGTCCATCCTCATTTGGCGAGCACTTCGCCGGAAGCTGCCGACGGATGACCACATCAGATCTATCGGTTTCAGTCTAGCGTCCAAATGCCACTGCTGCATGGACCACACATTGGAATCGGCAGAGCACGTCCTTCTTGCTGGAGAGCTGGCAACTCAGATTTGGTGCAATCTTTACAATTGACTGAATCTAGCACACCCGACTGGGGGCTTCCACGATCTCCTGGCCAGCTGGAGCTGCTCCTACGGATATCAGATCGTCGCGGTCGCCGGTATTTGGGTATTATGGAAGAAGAACAAATTCAGATACGAAGGCCGCCAACTCCGTCCTCCACAATTGTACAAAGAGGTTATCAGACAAATTCTCAAAGCCATGAGGCATTATTCTCGTGCCCCCAACACTTTCTGGGAGGCCCTGGCTTAGGCCATCCTTCAGGTTTCTTGCAGACGCAGAGGTACGGCCTCATTTTGTGCGCGTCTCGTGCTGCTTGTTTTTCTGTTCCTCTTGGCGCGTTAAGCGCGCTTACTTGTAAAGGCTTCGGCATTTGTACCTTTTTCTTCAATAAAGTTTTGGATTGAAAATAAAATAAAATAAAATTATATATATATATATATTATGTGTGTGTATATATAATGTATATATATATATATATTATATATATATATATATATATATATATATATATATATATATATATATATATATATATATATATATATATATATATATATATATATATATATATATATATATATATATATATATATACGCACACAGAGGTTATATATATATATATAATATATATATATATATATATATATATATATATATATATATATATATATATATATATATATATATATATATTTTTTATATATATATATATATATATATATATATATATATATATATATATAACCTCTGTGTGCGTATATATATATATATATATATATATATATATATATAACCTCTGTGTGCGTATATATAAAATATATATATATATATATATATATATATATATATATATATATATATATATATATATATAAAGAGGTTATATATATATATATATATATATATATATATATATATATATATATATATATATATATATATATATATATATATATATATATATATTAAGAGCAAGATTTATTAATAAAAGAGAGAGATGGCGTCGGGAGATAGCCCGAATGACCTACAAAATCTCCAACGTCGGGAGGACTCCCAAATGAAAAGGAAAGCACAAAAAGCTGGTGTCAGGATAAAATTCGAAACACCAATAACCGAAGCTTAACCGGGCTACCCCGGGGGTCTCAAAAAGGGAGAGAGAAAAGAGGCCGGGCCAAGCACAAAACTAGAGCCCAGACAGGAAAAGGAGAGCTGGGAGAACACCAGACCCTCCCCACGAGCCTAAAGCTATGGCGGTCTCTTACGGTTGGCCGGTAGATACTTGCACCGACAACTGTTGGAACATACGTACCAAGGCGCCACTGTCACTGATGTCTTCTCGAGTTTGGATGTTAGGTAAGCCTCTTGATTGGAATGCTCTTCGTTCTGTATTCCTTGAGTAGCATAGATAGCCTGTTCTGTCTCCAACATTCTGAACAGTATCGATGTTATGTAGTCCGGTTGCTCGGCCAGGGATCTAATGATGACATATTCTTTGACGGCCTCCTCGGGAGAGCTATCCGTAGCAATCCGATCGAAATAATCTTGCAGGTAAAGCGGAGAATCCCTAATCTCAGCAAATACAGCCGGGATGCGATTCGCATCTGGTAATTTAGCAGGAGAGTAGCCAGAAGGAGCTCCGTCATCATCGACAGGATCACCCTCATTGGCTTCGTCCTCTGCTACTGCTTCGTCCTCTTCATCTGCCTCCTTTACAGCTATGTCAGTAGTATCAGCATCTACTACGTCTTCTTCTTCCTTGACATCGGAGGAAGCCGAACATGATTAGTCGTACTTCTGGATGTCATTAAGGGGTTCCGCTGCTAGAATGTCGAATTTGTTGGATAGGTTTAGATTTAGAGCTGAAGGTTGGGGTTGTTCTCTAGAGATACCGTTGGTGGCGATGTGACTTTTTTGTGGGGTATTTTTCTGAACTTCTGTGCTAGTAGGTTTTCCAGCGCTAACTTTGAAGCAGAGGTGGAAGTTGGGTAGAGTGAGTAGGGGAGTCTTGTGACATGTGATTCTTGGTTGAGAGGTGTCCGTCTTGTTCGTAGTGGGTCTCTTAAATTCGGGGTGCGCTTTAAAATAAAACTCGATGGAGTAGCCTTTCTTGTGACAGTGCTTGCAGAAGATGACGTTGTTGTCGTACATAATTTGTTGGGTGTGCATCTTATTGTCGATATAGATATGAATAGAGTTGGGTAGCTCTTTCATTAAGTCAAGCTTCATGCATATTTTGGCGTAGTTGGCTTTGGTCAAATTTCTGGTTTCTTCCGCTATAGCTACGTAAGTCCCGAAGGAGTTGACTATCCTTTTCATCGCGGCTGGTATGAAGCAAATCAGTGGCGGGTTAGATAGAGTGACCCATGCCGACACAATCGCCGAATCTTCCCTCGAGTTGAAGTCCGGGGACCATTTCATTATTTTCATGGAATGGAAGGCGATCCTACCGGCACCTCTGATCCAAATGTTCTTGTGGTCTGCCTCTGATGTTAGATACAGGAGAATGTGTTTGGGATCTAATGGGGCGGCTCTGAAGACGGAGGTGAGGCCCCAGCCCGTAATAGTTTCTTGGACCTATGACAGTTTGGGGACAACCTTCTCCAAATTTAAGGATGAGGGTTAGGGAGAAGGATATCGATAGAGACGAGATTTCCTGGCACGTGAACGGGACATTAATGTCTTTAGAGTTTGTCGATGGAAGATATTCAACTTTCGAGAGGTTGACATCGATGGAAATCTGATCTGCCAGAGCTGTGTGGTCAGGCCGGACCGCGTCTGCCAAAGACTTGGAAGTGGTCTGGGTGTTGTCAGCATCTGGTGACTATTGCTGACGCCTGGAAGAAGAAGGAGCAGCAAGGACACTGAAGCTCGAGCCTAGCGACACCGGAATGTGTGCCTTAGATGGCACGAGGGGTGGGGGGTCAATGGGCAGAGAAGCGCCAGGTAGCAGAGGAAAGGATGCGCCATCAGAGGATGGCGCGGAGGGGTGGGCCTTGTCAATGGGTGGTGCAAGGAGACCCGACGACTCTCCAGGAGCGCAGAGAGACACGACGTCAACCAAAAGGTTAGGCACCTCGACGCCAAGCACAGGTAGCACCTAGAGGGTCCCTCTTCCGGAAGAGGGGAGTTAGAGGCCGGGTGACCGCTCAGGTGTTCGGGGGGACAAGCGCACATTGGGTGGCACGAGTGCCACCGCTCAGAATAGACACTTGGTCCAAAAGCGCGAAAGGCTACGCCAAAGAGCGGTTGGCGCCAACGGGTGTTAGTAGATTAGACAAGAGTGTTTCACTTAACAAAATGCCCTAAGGCTTTTGAAAGAAAACGAGAGAAAATGTACAAAAGTACAACAAAATTCTGGAAAGTATTGCTATGGAAGTCTGATCTGAGATCGATCACTTTGTTCCTTGGACCACACGGTGATGATGAAGAAAACTGCTTGGAGATGAACAACTGGAAGAACTAAGTCACCAGAAAGGTATCGACACAATTGGCACTGATGGCACAGTCGAATGCTTTCCTGCTTTGCTTTACTCTGTTCTTGAGGAAAAGTTTGAAGAGAAATGCTCTAGAAAATTACTTTGCTCTGAAAGTATAAATTCTCTCAAGATATCTGGCCTAAAAAACCCAGTTCTTTCTTCTTTAAAAAGAAGTCTTTATATAGGCTTGTCCTTCTGTGCGTAAAAAGTACCGATATTGGGTCTCTACGTAGGCTGTTAGAATAATTGTCACCCACGTACAGAAATTGGCCTCTACGCATGTTGATACGTGTCCATAATCTAATAAAATAAGGAGAACACGTACACACATTCTTTGAAAAGTGTGGAATGAAGGCTACGTTAGAAAACCATGTTCCCACACAATCATGATAGATGGTGCGTAAGGGATGCTGTTTAGGCATGTCTGAGCGTAAAATAGCTCTAAGTAAGCTTCCTGCGTAAAGCGGCTAAAAATAGACTTGAGCGTAAAGGCTCAAATAAACTCTACGCAAAAAAAGAGTGGCTGAGATAGCCTTGAGCATAAAAGCTGAAATATCTCTTATGCGTAAAGAGGAGGCTGTTCCTCGAGCGTAAAGCAGCTCGTTGGCATACTAGACAACAATCCTGTGTTGGTGTGAAAAATCTTCTTGGCTTCTGTGCAACTATTTGTCAAAGAATCAATCTGTCAAAGCAGTATCTTCGTGCATTTAATGCAGCATGGACAGCTCATTCTTCGCGTAGAGAGTGAAACTGTCTTCGCGTAAAGTCTGAGTTTAACCCTTGCGTAGAGCTTAAGTTTGACTCAGTTTGACCTTTGCGTAAAGTCTGAATTTAACCCTTGCGTAGAGCTTCAGTTTGACTCAGTTTGACCTTTACGTAAAGTCTGAAATGGGCTTCGTGTAGAGTCTGGAACTGTCTTTGCGTAAAGATCTCAACTTCTTTGACTTGGTCTACGAAATTTATTTACGCTTCTACAAGACTTCTTCAAAGTTTCAAATTTTCTAATATTTGAAATACTTTGAACAAAAGCGTAAAGTCTGGGATATCCAACAGTCACCAGCGTAAAATTATGGATACCCAACAGTCACTTCGAGAATTTGAATCAACTTTGAGTTTCTTATAGATAGAACTCTGTTGGAAGAGAGAGAACTTTACTCATCTCTTTTATTTCTCAATGTCTTATTCACTTATCTTCAAAATCACTTCAAGCAAATGGCACCCAAGAGCAAGGCAGCCGCCTCAGCTAAGGGCAAGAAGCTTGATGTCACTTCGTCGACAGCTAGATCATCGAAGGAACTTCACGCCACCGCAGCATCACTGGAGAAGAACATCGAAGAGACCCCAAAGACCAACCCAAACGTGGCTCCGGCCATGATAGGTAGAAACCCTATCTATTTCGACCATAGATTTCGTTGGAGAAGATGACCCAAGAGCAACCCTAAATCATACGCTCACGTTTATACGTGCCAGCGTAAGAGTTGAAACCAAAAACACGCTCACATTATACGTGCCAGCGTAGATCTCGAAACCAAAAATATGCTCACGTTATACGTGCCAGCGTAGAACTTGAAAATACGCCCACGTTATACGTGCGAGAGTAAAACTGAAAAGACTATGTGTTTTTCACTCGTAAAACTGTTACTCTTTTGAACAGAAAAAAGTATGCGTAAAAAACTTTCAGTCTTGGACTGCGTAGAACATTTTTAGGAAAATACATAAAACAAATTCTCTTTAAAACAGAGAACCTTTTACGCGTAATAACTCCAAAATTTAACTCATGTATAGTTATCTGCGTAGAGCTTGAGTTTGCGTAGAGTTCATACTTAAAGTTTTACTAACTTAATTTTTCTTATTGAACTTCTTTTGTAGTGGACTTGGGGATCCATCCTCTCTCTGAGGTGTTTGGTTCACCAACTGGTATTTTGGGATCAAATTATCTGGAAAATTTATCCCATGTCGACTGTCCTCAAACCGACAAGCAGTATCCCAAGGAAAGACAGCAGTTGATAGCTGCTCAGGGAGACAAAATATTGTGTCTCTGATGAACGGAGAATTACTGACATCATTGGATGGCCATCATTACTTGAAATCCGTATTAATGTTTGGAGACGCAATTGATTTCCAATCGCAGACAAACCCCAAGAAGGAATCCTGGGTGTTCAAGTTTGGAAAAAGGGTAATATATCTCCCAACAATGCCAAGGAATTATCCTCTTTCTTCTTTTGTTCACGCCACTCATCCGAGGCAGATGATCTGGAATCTGACTCCCAACAGTCATGGAAGACCGAAGAGAATTATATTCAAGAGGGATAAAAACTAAATGGGCTATCATTCGAGTACTCCCAGTGGTAGTGTTACTCCTTTCTCAGGCTTATTACCTGGATTCACACCAAGTGAAGGCTCGTCTCTGATCCAGCCGGTGAAGATACCGTTGTTCATTAACAAGCTTATGAACGCTTCAGTATTATATCCCCAAATCAACCCTAGGCTTCCAGGGTAGATGACCCCTGACAACAAAAATTGGGTTCAACTTAGCTCTTGGGTCATGAAGACCTTTGAAGCAGAACTGCAAGCCATCGGACTGTTAGAAGCGGTAGCCTCTATAAGTCAAGGCATACCCATGAACAATAACCTATTCTTAGCTCTGATGGAGTTATATATCAGCTCGACGAGAACCTTTGCGACCCCAGTATACGAAATGGGTTTTGTACTCCAAGAAATATAATTTATCTCCAAGCTACCAATGGGAGAAGTTCCATATGAAGAGTATGTTCCCTCCAACCGGAACTAACAGAAATTAGTAAGAAAAACCCTCGCTTAGTCGAGGTATACCAAGAGCTGATGTGTCATTATTTGATCTATACCATTATGTATGAAAGTGGATCGCATTTGGCATATGTCAATAAATGGACAACATATCTATTCTACCATAAGAATAGAGTGTCCAAGGAAGATAGAGAGAAATTTCAAGATAACAAGGCTCAAACCATCAATCCTTGCTCAATAATTCCTGCCGACTTGATAAATACTTGGATGGTCAAATATAAGTCCCCGAACAAGTATTTAACCACCAAAGCTGGAGAATTCCCGCGGGACCGAAACATTGAGCTTTTTAAGACATGGCAGTCAAAAGCTCTCAAAGGAAGCCTTGCTGGCGGGCTTTCTTTTATTGTGGTTGCACAGGTGGGTCGTACCAGGGACCGGTATAGTTGACAGAATTCATCGAAACGTACTATGGCCAGCAGTACGTTTGGTCTCTAAGGCTAAACTCAGCCTATTACCGGCAATGGTGTGCCGGATGAATAAGGGTTTACGAGCTTTTAGTGAAGAACTGATCAAGAATGCTCCCTACCGTCGTGATTTCCTTAGAGTGGAGATGCCCCATACCTATTTGATGGACTGGCTACTGCATCATAACTGCAGCTTATTACCACCAGGCCATGAAGATTATACGGAGGTATTTCTTTAGAAATTTAGTAAAGTTACCTGGAAGGCGACTTCAGTGACGGATACACGGGCATCACTGATCTTCTCTTATGGGTGGAATCTTTTTTGCACACGACCATCAGTTCCAGCCGACTGTTTTGGTATGCAATTTGAAGACATAGGTCGAGATAGAACTGATATACCTGCGCCAGTCTTCAATTGGCTAATATGCATCAGACCCTTACATCTGATGTATAGAACTGAAGACAACTGTATTTTTAAACCGTATCTACCTAGTCGGTTTGCTCGTCAGTTCGGGTATGACCAGCTTTATGTTGGTAATCCCTCCACTAGTTTCAACAATTATGGAAAATTAGTTGATGGAGCGAGGGCATGGCGATATATCAGCGCTGGATGCATCGGTGCTAAATTATATGTGTCAACCGCCTCAAGCATAACTGAGCTACGAATGCTTCACTCATATGCGCATTTTTATGTCTCTATTCGTTCTTTCGCAAAAGTCTACAATATAAAAGGAAGTCTCCGGCGGGAAAAAGAAGGAAACGCCGAAGAACCAGTTATGGTGCCTTCGGATATACCTAATGATGTTGTTCCAAACGAATATCTGGAAATGATCCCTATGGGAGTTGAGGAGATAGCTGCAGGAGCAATTACCATTTCTGCCACCGGGAAGCGGAAATCAGACACAACTGTTACTCTCCGGGAGAAGAAGAAGAAGGTTGTTATTAAAGGGCCTTCTAAGCAGAGAGTCTCTACCCCAGAAGGCAAAAATTCTGCCGAAGAGACTCCAAACATTATATATTCACCAGCTCAACCTGGAGAAGGACCTTCAGCACCCCAGCCGACAGCAATGACAGAAATTATAAGAGTCCTATCTCCAGGACGACTTAGCACCTCATTGCACCTAACTTTGCCACAAAAGGCGAAAGCTGTCGAAGACACAGCCACAACTCCTACTAGTAATCCAGAACCCATCCCCTCGGACGAACCAGGTCTGGATTTGGATGACGATGATTGGGACCTAGATTATGATGCACTCTAATCGCGTCCTGCACCTACTCCAGGTAAAGATAAATTACATAAAACTTATACAAAAATATGTATTATAATTTTGTATATTGACTATCTTGTTTAATCTTTGTAGGGATCGTCGCTGTGGCAAAGCCCGTTGCTCCTCCTCCTCAAAAGCCTATCTCTGAAGAGGTAATAGAATCTGAAGAAAGAAGTTTTTCTTCAAAAGAGGACTCTCTTTCTGAGGAAGGTTCTCCATCTGTAGAGATACAAGAAGAGTCTGCAGGAGAGGCGCGCCAAGAATTGTCTTCTATTGCCCAGAAAAGAGATAAAGAGCCGACTGCAGAAGAAGAGCCAGCAGTGCTCAGAGAATCGGTTGCTACCAAAGAACCGATTACTGAAATCGTAAATGTAGCAGCAACACCATCAATTACTGCTGCTAATCCGGACCAGGTTCTTGAGACAGTAGTGTTCGAACCTGAATCGAACATAGAAGGCAGCACCTCCATAATATCATCCCCTGCCACCGAAACTCAAACACCAGAAGCGACGAAAAAGGTTGCTGAAGATATAGTCCCAGAAATCTCTGAGAATCAACTAGCCATGGTAGCGACGACAAATATGGCATTAACTCAAATTGCTACCATGGCAACGATAGCATCTATCTCTAGTTTTCAGGAGAAGGGGTTCGCAGACATTGCCGATACACCGAGCTCTAATGCTGATATGAATCTATTGGTAGAGATTCATACTGAGATATTTTATAAAACCTTGGCAGCATTGATCAAGATGGTTTTAAAAAAGGCCTCAGTTATGAGAGTTTGAAAAGTGCGATTGCGACCACAATTGACAACATCGCAATGTTTAATGATACTGAGAGGGCAGCAGCTTTGCAAAAGATAGTCTAAGGACTTGAACAGCCACTCAAAGAATATCTAAGGTTGTCAAGTGGGACTATTGAAAGCCTTGTCCAATCTGAGTATGTCAACCCCTTGACCAAATTTTTACGAATTTGTGAAATTGAAATTCATTTTTATTTGTCTCATATATTTGTTATGGGCTTACATATATAAATCGATATGATTTATAGATTTATTACGCTCTATATGCAATGGAAGGGCAAAAAGAGAAATACGATAATGGCAGGGGCCTTTATGCAATTAACTTTAATTTAAAATTCTTTTAAACCGCAAACTCAAGATTCAGGCTACGAATTCGATTTGAATTCGAGCAGTGGATAGAATCGAATCCTGAGCCAGCCTATCTCTCCTTTACCCTCAGGATTATCAAATAAATTGCATATATACAGGGAGATGATAGCCGACCCCAAACCCTAGTTCTTCCTGCGCCATTTGAGTTCAAGAAGGATTTTTGTGAGAGGGCATTCAACTCCTTAAGCAGGTATGCCTTCATCCCTCACATGGATCGCCTGATTTTAGTTTTGATTAATAGGTGATGTTGTTCTGTAGTAGTAGCCTAGGTATTTGCTTTTATTCCTGAACAGAAGGCAAGAGGGAAGGAGATAAACCATAGATCAAACCATCAAGTGGGTCGATTGATTAAGGAACAGGTTTCAGGTGGAAAGCATGTACCTAAAATATCTAAGTGTGTATTGTACCCGTTAATACCATTATGAGTTCCTGGAATTTTCATTGACTATTATCAATAGGCCATGGATGTCTGTACCTATCATTGTGGATATAGGAATTTAGTTTTTTTTGAACTCGAGCATGGGGTGGATGATATTGATATCGTGAACTATCCTGGTTAGATGTCTCTTTGTATCTAATAGATCTTCATGATATTTGACCTTCCTTTGTACCAACTTGACAATGACAACACAAGACCTTAGTAACCTAGGTCCTAGGCTGAGATCATTGGAAGGACAGGTATGTATAAAATCCAATTTGATTCCAGCTAGACAGGGGACAGCTTCCTATTTGTCAATGAGCTTTGGTGGGGTAAGTCCCATCTTCTTGTCCTTTAGCCTCCATGAGATAACTTGTATCACCTGGTAATTGAGGGTATAGTCTTGATGGGTACCCTATGTGATCGAGTACAGTATCAGTCCTTGCAACCTACACCAAAAATCTGCCTTGCACTAGAATATATGAATCATTCATTAGTCCTGCATCTGCTTTCTTTGGCACTGCACTTGCATTTGCTAATGCAATTCACCTATTGCTTTCTACTAGCACTGCATAGCCTTACCATGCATTCACTACTCATATTCATTCACACACTGCTCATGACTTATCCTGCAGACCTTAGTAAGTTTTTTCCCTCATAGTATTGCCCTATATTGTTTAGCCTATCTTCTATCCTGCCTCCTATATGATTTAGTCCTTATCCAAATGAAGATCAGTTTCCATCTATACATAGTTTCAGCCACTTATGGACATATTTTGTCCAGTCCTTGCCTTAGCTCAACAGTCCATCTGGTTTAAGTTTAGTATGTTTTAATCCATTCTTTATATTAAATGTCGATAATCACCTACCTTGTTCATTCAATTACTCCGGTTTGTCAGTTCATTAACATGTATTGCACAGGACAATTTCTTTACTTCAGTCCTCTATGTGCTTATATCAGTGTACATGTCACTGCACCAGTCCCTTGAGCAACTGTAGGTGCTTGGGAGCTAAAGCCTGTGGCTTGGCATGTAAGTTTTGAGTCTACTTATCTCAAAGGCAAAGTGTTGGCTTTAGGCTGCCTTGTGCCTACAGAGCATGGTAATGGGTAATAAAGTAAAGACTTACCTGGGATCAGCTTTGGCTGTGAAATCAGGTCATGTTGTTGAGTATCAGTCCACACCACACGTATTAGACTCTTGGTGCAAGCCCCCTGCTTTACCTATATTGGTACAATCCTGTTGTTCTGTGCCATCCTAATTCATTAAGTCCAGAACCATAAATTCATTAGTAAATAAGAGTGTATAGTTCAGTCCCTGGGCATTTGCCTTGTCAACCTACAAATGTGCACTACACGTATGATATCAGGTAGTAGGGGGTCAGCCATACTTTTGGGTCAGCTCCTTGTTCCCCTCAGGTTCAGTTGCATGGAAGATTGCTATGTTCTTCTTCTTTTCGAATAACTTTATGTCCTGCATACACTTGGTGCAGTCACCAGGTTTTATGAGGTTCATTCACTGCACCTAAGTGGTACTGTATGTCATGTCCTTCATCATGGTTCATGTACTCACATGTCCTTTATTAATTCGAATGTCCTGCAGTTAGGACTCAGTAGGTACCATATGTTACATCCTTCCAATGTATACAGGTTAACCCCATTGCTAGTTGCCTTATAGTTTTAGGTTGCATTGTATAGCAGATGTGCCATGCTACTGGTTGTGTTAGGAACACCACACCTGAATTGCCAGATGATGTGCTAGACACCTATAAGTATTCTGACATATAGGCCCATGTGGCCTAGGATCTTTGGAGAAGCTTCCTTACATGGTATCAGTCAGCATTTTATCATTGGGGTCAGCCAACAGCTTAATAAGTAAACCATGAGAGGAACTTGTGTGAGATTAAATCATAAAAACCTTAAATAGATCATAGTAGCCATTACCCATTTCTCTCTATGTGAGTCGACCTAGAAACCTAAACCATTTAAATAGATAAGTATGATTGTACCTCAAATTGTGTTTTGATCACATTAAACCATTCAAGCAGGTTAATTGGGCTTGACTCAGTACATCGACCCGTACCAGCAGGTCAGGACTTAAGGCAAGTATACCTTGCCTTTCTACACAGCTTTATTTACATGCACTGTCTTTTTGTTATTATCCAGTTTTTCTCATATTGTTGCTATGTATCTTTCATATCCTGCTTGTATATTTGTATCATTGCTATATAGACCGTGTTTACAGTTAGCTTTGTATCTTATTGGTCGTGTTTCCTTGTGCCTTGATTGAGTCATGTCATGGTCGAGAAGTCATGAATTGAACTGCTTTTACCTCCGTGTCTTGAAATCTCGAAGCTAACCTGCGAGTCTACATTAAGGATGAGGGTTATTAGTTATTGGTCCATACCTGCGAGTCCACCCTAGGGACGAGGGTGATGCTAACTTGCGAGTCCACACTAGGGACGAGGGTTAGTAGTATATGGTTCACACCTGCGAGTCCACACTAGGGACGAGGGTGATGCTAACCTGCGAGTCCATATTAGGGACGAGGGTGATGCTAGCCTGCGAGTCCATACTAGGGGAGAGGGCTAGTAGTTAGTTCAAACCTGCGAGTCCACACTAGGGACGAGGGTTTGAGTATTTGTTTCAGTTATCCGTTGACATCGTGATATCGTGTCCTCTTGTCCTTCTTCAGCAGTTCATTTATGTGTAGACAGTGTATAGATTCGTGCTTTATTCATTGCTCAGTTTTACTTGTTTATTTTGTATTTTCTCCATGCATAATAAACTGTTAGAAAGGCTCGTTTTTATGTATCTTGCTAGTCCTCTGAGGACCTGATGATCTCTTCAGGTTAGCCAAGTTTGAGACAGGAGCAGATGAGAGGGTTTGAGTTAGCTTCAGGTAGCGGTGCTTTGCAGTCGTGGTTACTTGGTTAGCAGGTTGTACTCAGTTGGTTCATTTCATGTATTTCTCTATTTTTTTGTCTACTGGTAGTGGATTTGTGTCCACCGGACGTGACATTGATACTTGATATTCAGTTTATTCATTATTGTCCAGTTTTATTTTTATTCATGAATCTTGTTTGTGATTGATTATTCTGTGGATGAGATATAGATTTTCTCGTGATTATAGATTCAGTGACCTGTGAGTATAGACAACATTCTACCGTCGACACTGCGGCGTAAGCTGGGCTTGGACATACTTCGTATCCGAAAAGCGGGTACGGGTCGTGACTAGTTTTCTTGGTAGCCCATGCAGGTCTACGTTAATCACTTCGGTTATGTCACTGTGCCGTCGTGAGCCTGCGAATAGGATTAGACACTTAGGATCTCATCCACATGTCTTGACTCCTTGTTAATCCTTAATCCTTGATTTCATTGAATCCTTGACTTGCTTGAAAATCTCTTCAACGACTAAATTTTTTTCTCTGTTACAGTTAAGATGCGACAACACCGCAGGAAGCAGCCGGCAGAAATTCCAGTAGACACTGGCAGTAGTATAGATAGACCTATGTTTTGAACTTTGAATTGCTTAGGAGGCAATGAATTTCCTTCATAGCAGTTTATGCTAGACTGTTTATTCTAGTAGATCACGGCTCCTTAAATTTCGAGGACGAAATTTGTTTAAGGGAGGTAGAGTTGTCAACCCCTTGACCAAATTTTTACGAATTTGTAAAATTGAACTTCATTTTTATTTGTCTCATATATTTGTTATGGTCTTACATATATAAATTGATATGATTTATAGATTTATTACACTCTATATGCAATGGAAGGGCAAAAAGGGAAATACAATAATGGCAGGGGCCTTTATGCAATTAACTTTAATTTAAACTTCTTTTAAACCGCAAACTCAGGATTCAGGCTACGAATTCAATTTGAATTCGAGCAGTGGATAGAATCGAATCCTGAGCCAGCCTATCTCTCCTTCACCCTCAGGATTATCAAATAAATTACATATATACAGGAAGATGATAGCCGACCCCAAACCCTAGTTCTTCCTGCGCCACTTGAGTTCAAGAAGGATTTCTGTGAGAGGGCATTCAACTCCTTAAGCAGGTATGCCTTCATCCCTCACATGGATCGCCTGATTTTAGTTTTGATTAATAGGTGATGTTGTTCTGTAGTAGTAGCTAGGTATTTGCTTTTATTTCTGAACAGAAGGCAAGAGGGAAGGGGATAAACCATAGATCAAACAATCAAGTGGGTCGATTGATTAAGGAACAGGTTTCAGGTGGGAATCCTGTACCTAAAATATCTAAGTGTGTATTGTACCCGTTAATACCATTGTGAGTTCCTGGAATTTCCATTGAATATTATGAATAGGCTATGGATGTCTGTACCTATCATTGTGGATATAGGAATGTAGTTTTTTTAAACTCGAGCATGGGGTGGATGATATTGATATCATGAACTATCCTGGTTAGATGTCTCTTTGTATCTAATAGATCTTCATGATATTTGACCTTCCGTTGTACCAACTTGACAATGACAACACAAGACCTTAGTAACCTAGGTCCTAGGCCGAGACCATTGGAAGGACAGGTATGTATAAAATCCAATTTGATTCCAGCTAGACAGGGGACAGCTTCCTGTTTGTCAGTGAGCTTTGGTGGGTTAAGTCCCATCTCCTTGTCCTTTAGCCTCCAGGAGATAACTTGCATCACTTGGTAATTGAGGGTATAGTCTTGATGGGTACCCTATGTGATCGAGTGCAGTATCAGTCCTTGTAACCTACACCAAAAATCTGCCTTGCACTAGAACACAAGAATCATTCATTAGTCCTGTATCTGCTTTCTTTGGCACTGCACTTGCATTTGCTAATGCAATTCACCTATTGCTTTCTACTAGCACTGCATAGCCTTACCATGCATTCACTACTTAGATTCATTCACACACTACTCATGACTTATCCTGCAGACCTTAGTAAGTTTCCCCCCTCATAGTATTGCCCTACATTGTTCAGCCTATCTTCTATCCTGCCTCCTATATGATTTAGTCCCTATCCAAATGAAGATCAGTTTCCATCTATACATAGTTTCAGCCACTTATGGACATATTTTGTCCAGCCCTTGCCTTAGCTCAATAGTCCATCTGGTTTAAGTTTAGTATGTTTTAATCTATTCTTTATATTAAATGTCCATAATCACCTACCTTGTTCATTCAATTACTCAGGTTCGTCAGTTCATTAACATGTATTGTACATGACAGTTTCTTTACTTCAGTCCTCTATGTGCTTATATCAGTGTACATGTCACTGCATCAGTCCCTTGAGCAACTGCAGGTGCTTGGGAGCTAAAGCCTGTGGCTTGGCATGTAAGTTTTGAGTCTACTTATCTCAAAGGCAAAGTGCTGGCTTTAGGCTGCCTTGTGCCTACAGAGCATGGTAATGGGTAATAAAGTAAAGACTTACCTGGGATCAGCTTTGGCTGTGAAATTAGGTCATGGAGTTGAGTATCAGTCCACACCACACGTATTAGACTCTTGGTGCAAGCCCCCTGCTTTACCTATATTGGTACAGTCCTGTTGTTCTGTGCCATCCTAATTCATTAAGTCCAGAACCATGAATGCATTAGTGAATAGGAGTGTATAGTTCAGTCCCTGGGCATTTGCCTTGTCAACCTTCAAATGTGTACTACACGTATGATATCAGGTAGTAGAGGGTCAGCCATACTTTTGGGTCAGCTCCCTGTTCCCCTCAGGTTTATTTGTATGGAAGATTGCTATGTCCTTCTTCTTTTCGAATAACTTCATGTCCTGCATACACTTGGTGCAGTCACCAGGTTTTATGAGGTTCATTCACTGCACCTAAGTGGCACTGTATGTCATGTCCTTCATCATGGTTCATGTACTCACCTGTCCTTTATTAATTCGAATGTCTTGTAATTAGGACTCAGTAGGTATCATATGTTACATCCTTTCAATGTACACAGGTTAACCCCATTGCTAGTTGCCCTTATAATTTTTGGTTGTATTGCATAGCAGATGTGCCATGGTACTGGTTGTGTTAGGAACACCACACCTGAATTGCCAAATGATGTGCCAGACACCTATAAGTATCCTGACATATAGGCCCATGTGGCCTAGGCTCTGTGGAGAAGCTTCCGTACATGGTATCAGTCAGCATTTTATCATTGGGATCAGCCAACAGCTTAATAAGTAAACCATGAGAGGAACTTGTGTGAGATTAAATCATAAAAACCTTAAATAGACCATAGTAGCCATTACCCATTTCTCTCTATGTGAGTCAACCTAGAAACCTAAACCATCTAAATAGATAAGTATGATTGTACCTCAAATTGTGTTTTGATCACATTAAACCATTCAAGCAGGTTAATTGGGATTGACTCAGTACATCGACCCGTACCAGCAGCTCAGGACTTAAGGCAAGTATACCTTGCCTTTCTACACAGCTTTATTTACATGTACTATCTTTTTGTTATTTTCCAGTTTTTCTCATATTGTTGCTATGTATCTTTCATATCCTGCTTGTATATTTGTATCATTGCTGTATAGACCGTGTTCACAGTTAGCTTTGTATCTTATTGGTCGTGTTCCCTTGTGCCTTGATTGAGTCATGTCATGGTCGAGAAGTCGTGAATTGAACTGCTTTTACCTCCGTGTCTTAAAATCTCGAAGCTAACCTGCGAGTCCACATTAGGGACGAGGGTTAGTAGTTATTGGTCCACACCTGCGAGTCCACAGTAGGGACGAGGGTGATGCTAACTTGCGAGTCCACACTAGGGACGAGGGTTAGTAGTATATGGTTCACACCTGCGAGTCCACACTAGGGACGAGGGTGATGCTAACCTACGAGTCCACATTAGGGACGAGGGTTAGTAGTTATTGGTCCACACCTGCGAGTCCACACTAGGGACGAGGGTGATGCTAGCCTGCGAGTCCACACTAGGGGAGAGGGCTAGTAGTTAGTTCAAACCTGCGAGTCCACACTAGGGACGAGGGTTTGAGTATTCGTTTCGATTATATGTTGACATCATGATATCGTGTCCTCTTATCCTTCTTCAGCAGTTCATTTATGTGTAGACAGTGTATAGATTCGTGCTTTATTCATTGCTTAGTTTTACTTGTTTATTCTGTATTTTCTCCATGCATAATAAACTTTTAGAAAGGCTCGTTTTTATGTATCTTGCTAGTCCTCTGAGGACCTGATGATCTCTTCAGGTTAGCCAAGTTTGAGACAGGAGCAGACGAGAGGGTTTGAGTTAGCTTCAGGTAGCGGTGCTTTGCAGTCGTGGTTACTTGGTTAGCAGGTTGTACTCAGTTGGTTCATTTTATGTATTTCTCTATTTTTTCGTCTACTGGTAGTGGATTTGTGTCCACCGGACGTGACATTGATACTTGATATTCAGTTATTAATTATTGCCCAGTTTCATTCTTATTCATGAATCTTGTTTGTGATTGATTATTCTGTGGATGAGATATAGATTTTTCCGTGATTATAGATTCAGTGACCTGTGAGTATAGATAGCGTTCTACCGCCGACACTGCAGCGTAGGCTGGGCTTGGACACACTTCGTATCCGAAAAGCGGGTGCGGGTCGTAACAGAGTATGATGCTCTCATAAATGAATATACAACTCGGGAAACTATTTTCAAAGATTCTCTTCAAGAATATAGCAATAAGGTTGCCGTAGAAAGGGCCTTCTTGAAAGAGAATAAACCCCTGTTGGAGCAGCACCAAGAAGCCTATGACTCCATGAATATCAAAATCCATCAACAAAATGATAAAATCTGTGAAGTCGAGGCTGAGCTAGCTCGATTAAAGGAGGATAAAAACCAGATGATGGCAGATGGAGATAAATATTTGAGGCAAAGTTCCATTTTGGAAGAACAGATCTTTGGTGCTGAATCAAACATCAAGACTCTCGAAGAAGCCAAAGATAAAATGATAGCAGCCTTTGCCGAATCTCCCATCTCTGTGCTGCGGAAGCTCGACAATCCATAGCATATACAACTGTATTGGGCTCTCGCGAAAAGCGTCTGACAGAATTACAGAAAATGATTGAAGATCTATCTGCTCCGCCTTAGAAATTTTTTGTACCCAATAAATAATTTTATCTTCTATCATTTTCTTCCTTTTGCTGATGTAACATTTCAAACCATAAAATGAATGAAATGTTTATAAAATAGGTATGAGATAGAAAACAATTATCAGAGGTAATATGGATATGATAAGTCTTTAAAACTCAATAAAGTAGATTATATCTATCCAGAGGTAATGTGGACATGATAGATAATAAATCTTTTTCTTTCTAGAGTGTACAATACTATCAGAGGTAATATGAACATGATAGATTGAAATGACTCAAAGAAGTATATTAATATCTATTCAGAGGTAATATGGACATGATAGATAATAAATCTTTTGTAATTAAAATCAACTGGGAAGAAAGAAAATCAAAATTCTCTTTTGGCGGAATAAATAATCAGCTTAACCAAACCTTGGCAGCTGGGGAATGAAGAAGAAATTCAAACGTAATATTTCTTCAAAAATTTACCATTGATCGGCATCATGAGCAAATCTCCATTAGGTTTAGATAACCTATAAGAACCATTAGAGAATACGGTTTCGACTACATAAGGACCTTCCCATTTAGCTTGGAACTTGCCTTTACTTTTATGAGTCATAACCATAGGTCTTCGGACAGCTAGAACTAGCTCTCCTACTTTAAATACCCTTTCTTTAACTTTGCGATTGAAAGCTCGAGATATGCGGGCTTAATACAGCTCAATGTACTGTTGTGCTTGAAGACGCTTCTCTTCCAAACCTTCAAGTTCCTGGAGTCTTAAGCGATCATTATTCTCCGTAGTTAGCTCATTAGCAATGGCTATTCTAAGAGATGGTATCTGGATCTCTAGTGGAAGAACAGCTTCACATCCGTAAACCAATGAAAATGGTGTAAAACCAGGTGGAGTTCGGACTGTTGTTCGATAAGCCGATAAACATTCTCCAAGTTTCTCGTTCCAATTACGTTTATTAGAAGAAACAAACGTTTTGAGAAGTTTAATAATTGTTTTGTTGAAAGCTTCTGCTAAACCATTAGCAGCTGGATTGTAAGCTGTAGAAGATAAGTTCTGGATCCGATTCTTGTCACAAAATCGATAAAATGCCTGACTGGCAAATTATGGTCATTATCATTGATTATCCTTCGGGGAATCTCGAAACGATAAATGACATGATGTTTGATGAAGTTAACCACATTAGACGTTTTTACCTCAACAAGAGGAACTGCTTTCGCCCATTTAGAAAAATAATCAGTTATAGCAAGGATAAACCGATGCCCTTTGACAGAAGGGGGATTAATCGGACCAATAATATCCATACCCCAAGCTTCGAAAGGCCAAGAAGCTGCCGTAGGATGTAGAAATTCAGAAGGTTGATGAATAAAATTAGCATGAATCTGGCATGCTTTACACCGCCTAGCGTAATCCACAGCGTCTGCTATCGTAGAAGGCCAATAATAACCCATTCTTCGAATACGGTCCTGTAACTTTGGACCTTGTTGATGTGCACCACAAACTCCATCATGAGCTTCACGAAGTGTTTGCTTAGCTTCGCTTTTCGAAAGACAATGTAGTAAAAGTCCGTCATAAGAACGATGATACAACATGTGCATAGAAGCATCATAGTAAAATCGAAATGATTGTCTTTTGATTGATGCAGCTTCCTTTGGATCTTCAGGTAAAATTCCATAAACCGCATAATCAATAAATGGACTTCTCCAATCCTTTTGTTAAAAATTTGATTCGATTGCATAACTCTGTTCGATGTGCAAATTATTCTTGACACAAAATAAGTCTCGATATGGTATTTTGTCTTCTGATTGTAACTGCTAAGTCTGCAGCTAAACTAGCAAGAGCGTCAGCTTCCAAATTTTGAGAGCGTGGTACAAATTCGATGAAGAAACCTTTGAATAAAAGAGCCAGTTCGATTACCACTTTATGATAGGGAACGAGGTCAGGATTTCTGACTTCATATGTCCCTCTGACCGGATTGACGATCAGCTGAGAGTCTCCATAGGCTTCCAAGAACTCAATGTCCAATTGTTTTGCTACTTGAAGACCAATTAGCAGAGCGTTATACTCTGCCACATTGTTGGAACATGGTTCGTTGAGGGAATAAGCACGGTATATAACCATTTTATCAAAAGAGACCAAGACAATACCTACTCCGGAGACAATATTGCCTTTGGGTCCAACTCGTGATGCTCCATCAAAGTATAGTTGCCAAATATCATCCCTCAAAGTCATGTTGCAGTCTATGACTTCATCTAGAATGTCATCATATAGCTTAGAAGTTTCAGGTATAGGATGAGTTGCTAAGAAGTCAGCTAACGCTTAACCCTTCACTGATTTTTGAGGTATATAGACCATATCATAGGGAGCAAGCAACATTGCCCAGGTAGCTAACCGGGAGTTAAGAATACTCGGCTTCTTCATCAATAACCGAAAAGGATTTATTCTGGAGATGACATGAATAGTCTGTCCCGATACATAATGTCGTGCCTTTTGAATGGCAAAAACCAAGCCTAGATATTCTTTTTCCACGGGAGTATACCTGTGTTCAGCTCCAACCATCATTTGGCTGAGATAATAAATTGCCTTTTCATGACCTTCATCACTTTTCTGTACAAGAAGAGCACCAAGGGAATGATCCAATGCTCAAACATACAGCAAAAAAGGTCTTCCTACTACCGGGGGTACTAAAATAGGTAGATTTATGAGGTATTGCTTGATAATATTGAATGCTTTTTGACATGCTTCATCCCAAACAACTGGCACACCCTTTTTCAGTAAACAAGAGAAAGGTTGACATCTCCCAGAAAGATTTTATATAAATCTTTTGATATAAGCAATGCGACCCTGAAAGCCACGGAGCTCTTTCAGATTGCGTGGAGGACGCATTTCAAGAATTGCTTTAACTTTATCAGGATCAACATGGATACCATAAGAAGTAATGACAAATCCTAAAAATTTGCCACTGGAAACCCCTAAGAAAGACTTAGTGGGGTTCATCTTTAGTTGATGTTGACGCATCAACTTGAATACTATCTTCAAGTCTTGAATGCGATCATCTTTTGATCGACTTTTGACAACGATATCATCTACGTAACATTCAACTATTTTTCATACATGTTCTTGAAAGATGTTGCTTATGGCCCGTTGATATGTAGCGTCGGCATTTTTCAGACCAAAATGCATAACCGTGTAGCAATAAACTCCAAGGGGTGTACGAAAAGTGGTGTGCTTTTCATCTCCTGGATGCATCTTAATTTGATTGTATCCTGAGAATCCGTCCATGAAAGACATACGTTCAAAACCACATGTATTGTCTATCATGACATCGGTAATCGGAAGTGAAAATTCATCTTTTGGACAAGCTGCGTTGACATCTCGAAAATCTATGCAAACTCGAACTTTTCCATTCTTCTTCATGACAAGAACAATATTGGCAACCCAATCTGGGTGTTGTTCTTCACGGACAAAGCCACATGTGATCAGTTTTTTGACTTCTGCTTCAATTACATCCATCATGTCTGGTCGAAAATGCCACTGCTGTTGTTTTACAGGTTTGGTATTAGGAAGAATATTGAGTTTATGGGTAGCTACTTTAGGATCCAGACCTGGCATATCCTCATAGCTCTACGCAAAGATATCAATATATTTTTTTTAGCTTTATCAACTTTTCTTTTTCATCTTCGGAAAGATTTTTGCTGATAAATATTGGCTTTGACGTAGTTTCGTCTCCAACATCAATCTGGATGATTTCATCTTCTGTGGGTGGCTGTCGCTGCTCAAACCGAAGCTCCTACTGAGTATCCATTTGTTGTGCCCAAGGGTCATTTTCAAATAGTTCAGACTCATCATCGGTTTGAACCATATTAACTGAAAAGACGTGCTCAGATTAACCATACTGGACTCCTTCTGAATCTGAGGATTGTGAAGAACTGGAAGAAAACTCCTCTTCCATATCTTCCTTAAACATATGAGATGTATCGTATCCCAAACCCTGACGAGTTCGTTGATAAAACGGATCACCATATAATGGTAATCGTCTACCTTTGCCCTGATTAAGACCTGACATAATTTTTAAATCATATCCCATACTCTGGATAATCCTAAGGGATTATTGACTATATCTGTCAATTCTATTTTTTTCTTTATCCTTCTTTTCGAAATTATCTGTCTGTATAACAGGAATATTCCTAGCCAAACCAAACACGATTTGATGCTTGTTTTTCTTAGTAGACGGGATCACAAAATAAGATTCTTCATGACGTCTATAAACCACACAAGCTTGTGATGATGAGGCAACAGGTAGAAAATAAGGAGTAGATGTTAGGAACATCTGAGCATAGGGCCCAACATCGACATGAGGAGGAAAAGAATTCTCTTTGTGATTGATATATAAGGTTTTCTTTGTATTTATGTCAGTTTTATGTCGATGACTTTGATTATCAATAGATAAAGTCATTCTTTCAATATATTTGTAGCCATATACTCCAAAAGGAAATCTTCATTAAAATGGAAAAACACAGATTGATCAATATTTACATCATTGACAGACTGGTTACTATGCCTTGGATTAATCATTAACGGACCATCATCCGTCTTAGGCATAGACTTGTCGAGGTTGATAACTAGTGGTTCTGAATCAGTTGGACGAGAAGTATATCCTTTAACCTTGATCATGAGAGGCTGATCACTAATGTTATCTTGAACTCGACTTTTGACTAGAATTCTCACAGATTCATCAGACGTAGCTTGAGTTCTTCCTTTAACTTTAATCATCAAAGGTCCATCATCGACCGGTTGGGGTCGAATCCTACCCTTAGCCTTAATCTTCAAAGGTTGATCTTCTGAGGGCGATTGGTCTTCTGAAAGCGACTGGTCTTCTGAAGGCGATCGATCTTCAGCCATATCAAATATTTTCTTCACATTCTCCTGTGTATAGAGTATTGAATCAAAGAAATAGGCTTCAACATCTTTAAAAGGATTGAGATCTACAAATACAGTCTTTACGGTCCCCTAAAAATCTATATACTTGAAGCATTGGTAGAGAGTCGAAGGTACAATGTTATGTTCATGTATCCATGGTCTTCCGAGTAGGATGTTATAGGATACGTCTGAATTGATAACATAAAAGGTTGCCATGGTTCGAAGATCACCTATTTGAATCTTTAGACGAATTTTCCCCAATGGTTTACTTCTTCCAGAATTGAAACCAACAATTATTGTACTAGTGTAAGTCAACTCACTAGTAGGAATCCTCAATGGTCTTAACATACTCTGAAGAATAATGATAATGAAAGACCTAGGATCGATGTGAATCCTGTCAACCTCGGTCGAGTCAATATACCCCGTGTAATACAGAGGCCTGTCATGTCGATTATGCTTCAACAGCATATCCTCTTATGTGAAAGTAATATTAGGAATTGACTCCATCATACTGTGGCATTGGGGACAAAACACTGGTGTATTGTCGGGACTTTTGAGCTGGGCTAAGCATGAATCTGCATGTAGCAAAGCTTCACTCAAAGTTTCTCGACTTTCTTTAGAGAGACGGAGTAACTCAAAGATGGAAAGCCTAGTCGGAGTATTGGCTAATTGGGCTAGAATGTCAAACTTATAGGATTTCATCAACCCTTGATTTGGACCAGACTTCAGCGGAACGTCAAAACGTACTGCCTTCTGTTTCCCTTTTTCAACCACTGGTGGTTTAGAAGGTCTTGGCTTAGCAGGAATAGGAGATGACCGAGTCGGTAGATTTAGAATTTCAGTGGCATCATCCACCTCTTTGGAAGTTCCTTCGTAATCTTTGTGGTATTCCTTTCCAGATCTTGTACCAGCAAAAGGCTCTTCCTCAGACTCAGAAAAATAAAGTACCATATTATAGGATTTAATCTTTTTTCCCTTAGTCTTTATTTTACAGGGATTTTTATGAGGGACCTCAAATCCTAATCCGATGGAGGATCTCCGACCTTGAATTTGCAAAGGAACTCGCATACCTTTACCATCGTTCAAGCCTTCCACTTTTTGAAAGTCATAGCCCATCTTTTTCATGAGATAGACCGATTGTTGACTATACATGCGAATGGGTAGCGGACTTTCATAAGACGTTCCAGCAGATAAAGAAGGAACGGAGACCCCTGTAGTCGCAAGGGTGGAAACTTTCAATACAGGAGGTAAAATTCCAACTGAAGCTTTCTTATAGGCAACAAAAACTTGTTGTGCCCTGTACAAAGGGACACTATTCAGTACTAACCATTGCTGATGACTAAGCTTTAGTTTAGTAGGAGGAGCCAAACTTGGAGGGCATATGTTCAGACCCTTTAGCCTATCTTCCAAAGGGATGTCATCCCACATATGATCAGAATCATCATGGTCTGAGGTAGCAACATGAGAAATCATATTGCAGGTTTTGACTTTTTAACCTTTCTTGGATTTTGAAATTTTACTTTCATACTCCATTTCAGGTACTAAGTCAGGATATACCCACATGATTTTACCATTTTTCAAGGTGAGAGGCAATAGTCCTTTACTTTGATCTCTAGCTGGTGGAAGATTCACAATCTTCATTGTCGCCTTCAAAATCGGGACAATCCCATCAGGAACTTGCTGTGGAGGAAGATCTCCAAACTGAAGAGAAATCATATTAGTCGTGACTGTATGCTCATCATTAGTTAGAGCGATAGCTTTCGCATTTATCAACTCTTGAATCTTTTTCTTCAAGACATAGCAAGCCTTAGTCGGATGATTTATGTACCTATGATAGATACAATACTTGGGATTATCAGTCAATTCAACCTCATTAGGTCGTTTTGGATCTAGAAGCTGGAGTTTACCACTCTTCACGAGATATTAGAATATTCCAGGAATGTCATTGTCGTCGAAAGAGTACTCTTCTTTCGACTTAGAAGACTCTGGATTACCTGGTATAGTTTTAGATTTTAAAAGGTTCACCACCAGGGTTTTCTTTCCTTTTCCATTGCGATTACCAGAATTGTTACCTGAAGAGGTTTTCTTTCCTTTATCTTCCGAGGCGAAGATCATCCCATGCTCACGAGTCAATCTACCATTGGTCTCAGCTAAAACAGTCGCTATAATAAATGAGACCCAATATGTGAATTGAGAGCCTGTAAAAACAGCGATGGTTGGTCGTAGATTTATTTTACATGTATCAATTAATGCTGAATCTGGCATACTAGGAGGCATTTTCAGAGTAGCCTGTCGAAAACGTTCAATAAATGTCCGAGTATCCTCTTTTTTTTTGTTTAATCTCTATCAAGGAGGACATATTCATATCCATCCCTCCTTCATAGAAACGAGAGAGAAACATCCCTTTCAACTCGTCAAAAGACGATATGCAATTATCGGGTAGACTGCGATACCAGTCGTATGTTGTATCCGTCAAACATCCAATGAAAACTCGGGTGAGGAGAGCATCATTCCTCTGCAGATGAACATTCATAATATCAAAATAATTGATATATTGACTTGGAGAAGTCTTTCCATCAAATAATACCATGGATTGTGGCTTGAATTTGGAAGGAAAGGGTACATCATTCCAGTGGGGAGGATAAGGTTGCTTAATCCCCAACTTCTGGAGAAGATCTTTGTGCTTAAGAACTTCAAATTGTGCTTTTAACTCCTGGTCTGCTTGAATAACTTCACTAGTTTGAGGAAGTATATTTGATTGAATAGTAGTTGGATGCACCATAACCCCCACTGGAGGTGATACATCCTCTGGAATGAGAGAGTTAGGAGATGCAGAGTTTTGATTGATAACAGGCTCTTGACTCAGGTTATTCAAAGGTATGTCAACCCCTTGACTATCTTGAGTTGGCGTAGCTACTTGCACCGGTGTTATCATTGCCGGTTGGACTGTTTGCTGAGTCGTTATCATCTGATGCATATTTTGCAGCATGGCAAGCATATCCTTTAGCGACTGTTCCACCGCAGAAAGATGTTGTTCTGTATGAAAAGTAGACGTCTCCTGCTCTTCTCCGATAACATAAGATTCGACTTCTCTTGAACATATAGAGGGATTGGTGTAGAGATAAGAATTAATGCTATCAATTTCTGACTCCAAATACTGGGTACCCCCAGCCTTTGAATCTGAAGAATGCATACTTAAAGATCGTTGACTTCTTGACCGAGTATGTTGATATACTCCTTCAAAAGTGTCAAGGATTCGGTTGAACCGTTGTTGACTTGGAGTCCGGGACGAATTGTGTCTTGGACGTCGTCCTCTATTGATATGAGACGCCATATTGACCGACGCATAGGACAACTCATGTTCTTGGTCATCAATTTGTTGCTGAGGCACGTTATAACTTAATCGGTCTAAAACTGACAGTTTAGTAGCAGAACAACAATATTTGATCACAATTTGGTGACATTCACAATGATAATTTTTTGATAGAGTGTCACAGAAGATTTTCTATTTTTACGTTTTTGCACATGTAACTCGCGTAAATCAGAAGAATTGGAAGGTAACATTTTCTTTCTTGCATTTGGGACAGAAAAATATTTAGTCCCTTGCGTAAAAAAAAGGTTACTAGATTCATTGGTAGAACAAAGCTGTGCATTTTTACGCGACTGGAGTTGTGTGCATAAATCCTGAGTTAATTTTTGTGCACAGAGAACACCATCAACCATGAGCATAATCCTAAGATTTGGCACTTTGCGTAAAGCAGCATTAGAGGACTGTTGGCGTAAAACAGATGTTTTGCCAAAATTTCTTGTCTCCTTGGATAAACCAAAGAAAGTGTCTGCCATAGTAGCAACATGAGACTTGTTTTTACGTTGTACGCGTGTAGGCAAGTTCACTTTAGATGCAAAAGCACCATTGTGACTTTTATCTACCATGTCACCGACAGGAGATTTACCTTTACACGTAGAACGCAAAGCAGGAACATCTGCCACGTCACAGACGAAAGATTTGTCCTTACGCATAGAGCGCAAGACATGAGTGTCTACCACGTCACAGACGGAAGACTGAACTTTAAGCACAGAGCGCAACACTGAAGTGGGAACTGCCTCGTCACAGACGGGAGCCCCAACGACAGGAGTGGGAAGAATTCCCTTGCCTTCAGAGACAATAGAGAGATCAGAGGGTGCATTGGACTTAGGAATCCAAACTTTGCGCACCTTTCATGATTTTTGCACATTGGAGCAGCGAGCACTACCCGTTGTACGGAGCATTTCTTCGTAAGCAGTCTGGTCGAACTGAACGACCAAATTCTTCTTCGTCGATCCAATCGACACATCATCGTATTGAGCAATTGCTTTCTCGTTAGAAGAGAAAGTTGTCTCCAGCAGAGTCGCCATTTTGTTTCACTTAACAAAATGTCCTAAGGCTTTTGAAAGAAAATGAAAGAAAATATACAAAAGTACAAGTAAATTCTGGAAAGTATTGCTATGGAAGTCTGATCTGAGAGCGATCACTTTGTTCCTTGGACCACACGGGGATGATGAAGAAAACTGCTTGGAGATGAACAATTGGAAGAACTAAGTCACCAGAAAGGTATCGACACAATTGGCACTGATGGCACAGTCGAATGCTTTCCTGCTTTGCTTTACTTTGTTCTTGAGGAAAAGTTTGAAGAGAAATGCTCTGAAAATTACTTTGCTCTGAAAGTATGAATTCTCTCAAGCTATCTGGCCTGAAAAACCCAGTTCTTTCTTCTTTAAAAAAGAAGTCTTTATATAGGCTTGTCCTTCTGTGCGTAAAAAGTACTAATATTTGGTCTCTACGCAGGCTGTTAGAATAACTGTCACCCACGTACAGAAATTGGCCTCTACGCATGTTGACACGTGTCCCATAATCTAATAAAATAAGGAGAACACATATACACGTTCTTCGAGAAGTATGGTATGAAGGCCACGTCAGAAAACTACGTTCCCACACAATCAGGACAGATGGTACGTAAGGGATGCTGTTTAGGCATGTCTGAGCGTAAATAGCTCGAAGTAAGCTTCCTGCGTAAAGTGGCTAAAAATAGCCTTGAGCGTAAAGGCTCAAATAAACTCTACGCACAAAAAGAGTGGCTGAGATAGCCTTGAGCGTAAAAGCTCAAATAACTCATATGCGTAAAGAGGAGGCTGTTCCTCGAGCGTAAAGCAGCTCGTTGGCATACTAAACAACAATCCTGGGTTGGTGTAAAAAATCTTCTTGGCTTCTGTGCAACTATTTGTCAGAGAATCAATCTGTCAGAGCAGTATCTTCGTGCATTTAATGCAGCATGGACAGCTCATTCTTCGCGTAGAGAGTGAAACTATCTTCGCGTAAAGTCTGAGTTTAACCCTTGTGTAGAGCTTAAGTTTGACTCAGTTTGACCTTTGCGTAAAGTCTAAATTTAACCCTTGCGTAGAGCTTGAGTTTGACTCAGTTTGACCTTTACGTAAAGTCTGAAATGGGCTTCGTGTAGAGTCTGGAACTGTCTTTGCGTAAAGATCTCAACTTCTTTGACTTGGTCTATAAAATTTATTTACGCTTCTATAAAAAGCACGTCTGGCGAAGCCACGAGGACCGCGTCCAGGCTGGAAACAGAAGGGGCGGGTGCATTGCACGAGTAGGGCTTTACAGACTGCAGTGTCACGTGCTGCACGAGGGAATCGAGGCCGGGCCACATCTGGTCGTTGACCAGCGGTGGGGCCGAGGGTTGAAGCTCGAGCAGCTGAAAGCCAACCATTCTGTCCAGGGGGTGGACTTGGGCACTGGTTCGAGAAGAGGACGAAGGTGGTTCCGGGAAGGCGCCGGACAGCCTAACCCCACCAAGGCTAGATGAGACGTCGACCAAGAAGAAGGGGCGGTGGCCGACCATCGGGAAGGGCCCCTTCCAATGGGTGTGCTGGAAGGGGGTCCGGAGGGTACTGGGCTCGGCTTGGAGGCACGAAAGACTGGGCGGAGCTGATGTAGCGGTTGGGAGAGAGAGCTGGGGGAATAGAAGTCTGACGGTGGCCCATAGGAGGTTGAGGCGGTAGAAGGAGGACGGAGACGGGCCGCCGAGAGCTACTGGAGCCAGGCCTGTCAGCCGACGCAGAAGGTCCGCCGTCCAAGCGGCCGGCAGCAGTCAGCCGGATGGAGACCGTAGGGAACCCCCAAATCGCCTCGGAATCGCCCACATTGAGAGAGAGAGAGAGAGAGAGAGAGAGTGTTTATATATATATATATATATATTATATATATATATATATATATATATATATATATATATATATATTTTATATATATATATATATATATATATATATATATATATATATATATATATATATATATATATATATATATATATACACACACACAATATGTAGGAGATGGCTTGGCATAGGGTATGCATAGGGTAATGTTGGATACTGGTAGGGGTATATAGGTGTGCATATAGGTAAGGTTATAAACCATAAAAACAAGGAAGCAATAAGGTATGAGTCAACCTATAGGAAATCGAAACCTAGAAAACCCATAGAGCGTAGAAATAGGCTAGATGTTCATATTTAATCTCAAGTATTGATTCTGTTGGTTGAATAAATATAGATTTACTGGACATCGACTTGGACACCGGTTCGATCTTGTTTTCAGCTTGGATTGCAGGCAAGTACGTGCAGTAATTTACTTTCATTTCCTGTCTATTCTATATTTAGATATTCTGATCATGTTCATGACACTCTTACTACACGTGATTAGTGTTCTTTGGATTCTATTCATGATTCATGGTTTTCGTGCATGTGTTTATCATGATTTGTGATTCATGCATCTTACATGTCGTGACTTGAATCCATGAATGCTAGTGTCGGGTGGAAAAATACCTTAGAAGACGTGTAAACTATCCTATCTGTTCTCCGTGTCTGATCGTGTGGATAGCAATCACACATCTCACGTGTGACTTGCCGTATCGTGCGGATAGCAATCGCCGGATTCTCGTGTGTGATTTGCCGTATTACTTGAGCCACTCACATGTTGAACTTGGTATTTCATATAAGAATTTATGTCCCACATGAATATTACAAATTGATATGTTGGTTAATTAATTGTATTTTCTTTATGGGAGAAAATACGTTATTGGAATATAGGAAATAGTCCTCTCTCACACCTCAACGAATAGATAAACACCCATTTGTTGTCTAGAAATTTTTGGGAAGAGTTGCAATCTTTTGAAGAGACATAATGAATCTTTGAACACACCATTTAGATGTGTATAAATAAGTCTTGTTGTTCAAAAGAGAAGATCAACTAAATTCATAATTGTCCCTTCCCTAAAGTAAGAGTTGGTAAAAGAGAAACGATTTCCAGAGATTAAACTTCTTGCATCAAAGTTACGGAATGGAGAAAGGTACACCTTTTACGTTTCCGTATTAAGATTTATATTATGTGAAAACATGATTCCCAAAATAATGTTTACATGTCGTATCAGAGCCAAATTTGAGTAACATGTCTTTTCCATTATGTTTATGTTTATGATTTTTTTTTGTTTGTTTTGTTTTTCATCCATGAAAAATTATGGTAGCCTGTGATGGGCACTGGCTATCATACAATCCTACATGTCTTTTGACGTTGCATAAAAACCTCTCTTCATGATTTAAATAATGTACTGCATGAGAGTCTTATGGTTAGGGACTTGTGAAATGATTAGGGATAACCATTGGAAGTAAAACAAATAAAGTTCCAACCATATGTGATAATTACTTTTCATATATTCTGGACCTCTGGTTGTCATATACGTGTCCCGTTCAATTTTTAAGGCAAGAAAGAAAGTAATGTTTTCTCATTCATAATGTCTGGACAAAATATATAAATAAGACGAAATAGAACATGATATAAAGCATGTATTTTTATAGTACTATAATCTCGTCTAAGTTGTTAGAGAAGTTATTTTATACATGCATAATGGTATTGACTTTGTCTTATTTGGTCCTATCTCTCTCTGAGTTGCATTATGTCTTTTGAAATCACAACATGTGCGTATGAAGAAGAAAAAAATTTATATTCATGTAGTGGCAGTGAATGCAATAATTTTTTTTTTAATATTATGCATATATCTTCCTTTATATTGCAAAAATATGTATTAATTTTATATTACAAAATTGTTATTGCGTTATCACCAAAGTGGTCTAATAATGTATATACCTATAGATGCTTAATGCCTAGATTACTTTTTATATTATTGTGTTAAAGTTTTTATGATCAGTAGATATATAATATTACCCAAAGGTGAATAATTATTTAGTGATTGATGAATAAGAAAATGATAAATTATATGTGTTTTATTTGTGTATGCATTAAACATCCAAAGATAACAACTCAAATATACAATATAATTTTATCAATTAGTGTAGAAACTAAAAAAGCATCATTATGAGAATGTAGTATTTCATGTTTTCTGCCCAAAGGTGATGCATGAAAATACTTTAATTGTTTTATGTTAAATTCAAAGCACTAACAAGTATGTGTTATAATATTGCAGTACCATCGTCTTTTTCTCTTCATTCGCTGGCTTCATCTGTTCCAATGCTTACAGGAATGAATTTTTTTGGTTGGTCTGAATAAGTCCAATTCAATCTTGTTGTGCTTGACCTCGATCTTGCACTCCAGATTGATAAGCCTCCCGATCTCACTGAGACCAGTACTGAACCTCAAAAGGCTCTCCATAAAGCTTGGAAAAAGTCGAACAAACTTAGTATTATGTTAATGCGAATGACAGTAGCAAACAACATTAAGACTACCTTACCCAAAACTGATAGTGCAAAGGAATATCTCAAAATCATTGAGCATCGTTTTAGAAGTGCTAATAAGTCACTTGCTGGAACACTTATGAGCAAGCTTACCACCATGAAATTTGATGGAAGCGGGTCTATATGCATGGTCATATCCTCGAAATGACCAATATAGCAGCTAAACTTAAAAATCTTGGGATGGCTGTAGATAATACTTTTCTAGTAAAATTTATTTTGAACTCCTTACCTCCTGAATATGGGCAATTTCATGTTCATTACAACACTATTAAGGATAAGTGGAACATAAATGAATTGGAAAGTATGGTTGTGCAAGAGGAAGTGAGACTCAAACAACAAGGTATCAATACAGTCCACCTTACTACTCAAGAAGCAAGTAAAACTAATGGAAAGAAGCATGGAAAGGGAAATAAACACAAAGCTTTCCAGAAAGATGGCACTAGTAATGGCAACAAAGGAAAGAAACAGAAGAATGAGACCTGTCTGCAAGAAACCTGGTCATTTCCAGGTCGATTGCTCAAAGCGTAAAGCATGGTTCGAAAAGAAATGTAAGCCTTTGGCTTTTGTATGTTTTGAATCAAATTTAATTGAAGTTCCTTCGAATACTTGGTGGCTTGACTCTGGTGCTACTGTTTATGTTTCCAAAACAATACATGATTTCCGTACGACCCAAACCATAAAGCCAAATGATCATTTGTTATACATGGGGAATGGAGTCAAAGTTCCTGTTAAAGCAATAGGAACGTACCGATTATTTCTATCTTCAGGACATTTCATTGATTTGTATCAAACCTTATATGTACCTTCGATCTTTCCAGAAATTTAGTATCTATGTCAAAACTTGATAAACTTGGTTATGTATTCAACTTTGGTAATAAAAGTTTTAATTTGTTTAAGAATACTATTCATATAGGTTCTGGTATTCTTAATAATGGTTTATACAAATTCAATCTTGATCATACCTTCTCCAAAACTTTTTTAATATGCACCCTAAAGTTGGAAACAAGAGAAAAATGATGGAAGAAAATTCATCATTCTTGTGGCATAAACGCCTTAGTCATATATCCAAGGAAAGAATTGGAAGATTAGTCAAGGATGACATACTCCCAAATTTGGATTTTAAGGACTTTGATATATGCATTGATTGCATTAAGGAAAGCAAATAAAACATACTAAGAAAGGAGCCACAAGAAGTATCGGGCTTTTTGAAATAATGCATACAGACATATGTGGACCTTTTGATGTTCCATTATTTTGTAAAGAAAAATATTTTATTACCTTTATTGATGACTTTTCACGTTATTGTTTTATTTATTTATTGCATGACAAGTCTTAAGATGTAGATGTCTTAGATATCTATATCAAGGAAGTCGAAAGGCAATTAAATAAAAAAAAAAGTCAAAATAATAAGATCTGATAGAGGTGGTGAATATTACGAAAAATATAATGAATCGGGTCAATGCCCAAGCCCATTTGCTAAACTCCTTGAGAAACTTGGTATTTGTGCCTAATACATTATGCCAGGTACACCTCGACAAAACGGAGTTGCTAAAAGATGCAATCGTACCTTACTTGACATGGTTATGAGTATGTTAAGCAATTCAACCTTATCCATATCATTGTGGATTCATGCACTTAAAACTGATGTCTACATTCTAAACCGAGTTCCTAGTAAGGCAGTTCCAAAGACACCTTTTGAACTGTGGACCGGAAGAAAGCCCAGTTTAAAACATTTACATGTCTGGGGGTGTGCAGCAGAGATAATAATATATAATCCACATGAAAAGAAATTGGATTTTAGAACGATTAGTGGTAACTTTATAGGTTATCCAGAAAAATCCAAAGGGTATAGGTTTTATTGTCCAAACCATAGTACGAGAATCGTAGAATCCGGTAATGCAAGATTCCTAGAGAGTGACGAAACTGGTGGGAGCAATGAACCTCGAAAAGTAGTTCTTAAAGAAGTTAGGGTACAAGTACCAATGATACAGTTGCCTTCAACTTCTCTACAAGTTGTTGTTCCTACGGATATTATACCAAATAATAACCAAGGACAACACATTAATGATATTGCACTACAAAATAATATTAATAATGACCATAACGAGGTTGAAATAAATCATGAAGTGGTTATTGTTAATAATGAACAAGTTGTCACACATGAAGTTGAAGTAGAACAACCACAACAGATGGAATTAAGGAGGTCTCAAAGACAAAGAAAATCAACCATCTCGGATGACTTTGTGGTTTACCTACAAGAATTAGATTATGATATAGGAATTGAAAAGGATCCAATAACATTTTCACAAGCTATAGAATGTGCTAATTCTAATAAATGGATTAATACCATGAAAGAAGAGTTGGAATCAATGGCACATAATAAAGTCTGAGATTTAGTAGAATTGCCCAAAAATTCTAAAAGAGTTGGTTGCAAATGGGTCTTTAAGACCAAACGTGACTCAAATGGCAATATTGAACGACATAAAGCCAGTTTAGTTGCCAAAGGTTACACTCAAAAGGATGGTATTGATTATAAGGAAACCTTCTCTCCTGTTTCAAAGAAGGATTCTCTTAGAATCATCATGGCATTGGTAGCTCATTATGATCTAGAGTTACATCAAATGGACTTAAAAATAGCGTTTATAAATGGAAATTTAGAAGAGGAAGTTTATATGGAACAACCAGAAGGTTTTCTGGTTGAGGGCAAGGAACACGTGGTCTGTAAACTAAATAAATCAATTTATGGACTTAAGCAAGCTTCAAGACAATGGTATCTTAAGTTTAACGATATCATTACATCTTTTGGTTTTAAAGAAAACATCGTTGACCGATGTATATACTTAAAGATCAGTGGGAGTAAGTTCATATTTTTGGTTTTGTATGTTGATGATATATTATTGGAAGTAGTGATCTTGGTTTGTTGCACAAAACCAAGAGGTATCTTTCTAAGAACTTTGAAATGAAAGATATGGGTGAGGCATCTTATGTGGTAGGAATAGAAATATTCTGGGATCGATCACAAGGATTGTTGGGCCTCTCTCAAAAAGAATATATCAAAGAATATATCAATGGAGGTCTTCAAAGATATGGAATGAGTACTTGTAAAGCTGGTATAATATACCAATTCAGAAGGGGGATAAATTTAGCCTTATGCAAGTCCTAAAAATGAATTGGAACACCAGCAAATGGAGAAATTCTCTTATGCATCTTTAGTTGGTAGTCTTATGTATGCTCAAACTTGTACGAGACCAGATATTAGCTTTTGGTGTGCTAGGCAGATACCAAAGCAATCGTGGAATTGAACATTGGAAATCTACAAAGAAAGTTCTCAGGTATCTACAAGGGACAAAGGACTACATGCTCACATATAGAAGATCTGACCACCTTGAAGTCATCGGTTACTCGGATTCAGATTTTGCTGGATGCATTGATACCAGAAAATTAACTTTTGGTTATTTGTTCATGTTGGCTGGAGGAGTAATCTCATGGAAGAGTGCGAAGCAGAGCATCATAGCTTCGTCTACTATGGAAGCAAAATTCGTGGCATGCTTTGAAGCCATAATTCAAGCTTCATGGCTGCGTAAATTTATTTCAGGACTTGGAGTTGTCGACACTATTACCAAGCCAATGAAAATTTATTGTGATAATGCAGCAACAGTCTTCTTTTTTCTAAGAATGATAAATATTCTAAGGGTGCCAAACACATGGACTTGAAATATTTTCTGTTAAAGAAGAAGTTCAGAAACAACGAGCGTATATAGAACATTTGAGTACAAAACTCATGATAGCGGATCCACTTACTAAAGGACTACAACCGAAGACCTACTTTGAACATGTTGAAAGAATGGGTCTTATGTGTAGTAAGAATTAAAATCCATTATTGTAATGTTTATGTAATATGTTCTATGTGATTTGAGATCTCATTAATAAATATTTCTGAATTATTTTTTCTTGTTTTCCAAATATTGTACAAATAATGTTTTGTATAAATGTTGATAAGGAATGTCTTATTTAAGACTCTAATGTTGGACTAGAAATGTTAAACTTTTACTTATAGATCATATTGATTGATGCTCTAAGTATGTAGTACATTGAAGGAAAGTATGTCTCTTAATCGACTTACAACCGCCATGACTCACCTTAGTAAATCTGTCACTATGATATTTAAGAATTAACCATATCAAGATTTAAACTTAAGGTCCTATCAATTGTCTTATCATATTGGCCAAGTGGGAGAATGTAAGAATTTATGTCCCACATGAATAATACAAATTGATATGTTGGTTAATTAATTGTATTTTCTTTATAGAAAAAAATACGTTATTGGAATATAGGAAATAGTCCTCTCTCACACCTCAACGAATAGATAAACACCCATTTGTTGTCTAAAAACTTTTGGGAAGAGTTGCAATCTTTTGAAGAGACATAATGAATCTTTGAACACACCATTTACATGTGTATAAATAAGTCTTGTTGTTCAAAAGAGAAGATAAACTAAATTCATAATTGTCTCTTCCCCAAAGAAAGAGTTGGTGAAAGAGAAACAATTTCCAAAGATTAAACTTCTTGCATCAAAGTTACGGAATGGAGAATGTACACCTTTTACGTTTCCGCATTAATAAGATTTATATTATGTGAAAACATGATTCCCAAAAATAATATTTACATTTCAAAAACACATAATTTAGGATTTCTTGACAGCGTTCTTTTTCTAGTTCATGTCATATTTACATGTTCTTCTCATATTCACTGTTTGTGTTTGTTTCCATTTAAACGGCTAGTTTAGCTATATTCTTACTTGGTTACCATGTTTCATATATTCTAACTCTTGTTATATAGTCACTTTCATGTTATGAAATGTCTATCAGTGTTTGTACTTACTCCAATCCTGATTGGATAACCCTATTTTTAGGTGATAAGTTAGAGGTACTTTGCCCCCATCTATCATGGATCGTCAGAGGACCTTAGTCTTGAGATTGATCCCAGCACTCTGGAGGACCAGACGGTTGCAGAGGCCTTGATTCCAGCAGAGAATGTTTAGACATAGTTATTTTCATTCATATATTCTGATTCGGATTTGTCTCCGAAATTACATACTTGTGTTATATATATATATATATATATATATATATATATATATATATATATATATATATATATATATATGTCACGTCCCAGAACCAGAATACTGGAGAGCGGGGGCGTACATAGCCAGCTACGTATATTGAAGTGCAACCCACCTCGCTATACGGATACGGCTGTCTAGATACATGGGGGTTTAACTATAAGACATCAGTCTCCTATGGTCATAAACAAGCCTATTGTCTCAATCTCAAGCAAGGAATAACAGATACAAGATGTCAAAGCACCAAATATACAATAGTAAGGCATCCCATACATTACATATTCGGATGATCATGAAGCTAGTCGTACAAAATGTCAAGACTAGCAAGAGTTCTGGTCATACATGATCGACCCTAGGATTTGTTAATCATGTTACAGCCCGTAGGCAGATAATAAATAAATGTGCAATACGAGCTAATACGGGCTCGCCGGCTAAACGCCTCAAAAGAATAATTTTACAATAAAATGGGAGGACAAAAGAAACCCACTCGTTGTCAGGATTACGCCTGGTGGTCACCATCTGGCTGGAAGGTAGGTAGATCCTCTGGTGCTGCTCTGATATCTGGCCACAAAAAACCAGCTGGGTCAGATCCCAGAAAGAGCAAGTGCCACAAAGGAGGCCTCACTTAGGAACTAAAACCAGCATAACACAAATGAATAATAATAGATGATTATAAACGAAACAGATAATAATAAGAATAACAACAATAAATTGAGTACGAGGAAATCATTCAAGTAGCCAGATCACAACCCTTAAACTAAATAAGGACCGGAGTTTTAATCCTTCACCTGAATAGAAATCTATCTTAACTACTTGTTGGTAAGCAAGATCATAGGGTGAAATAAGTCAATAAGCGAAGAGAGGACACAGAACTGCTCCGGGGGCCAGGTTACAACCCTTAAACCAAACAAGGACCGGGGTTGTAACCCTTCGCCTGAACAGAACTGGACCCCCGATCGTTATTATTAAGGCCAAAATAAATAATTATGCTATTGAAGTAAAATAAAACATGACGAGCATGACATGGGGAGCAATAAGATAATAAACGAAGAGAGGACACAGAACTGCTTCGGGAGCCAGGTTACAGCCCTTAAACCAAACAAGGACCGGGGTTGTAACCCTTCGTCTGAACAGAACTGGTCTTCTGATCATTATTGTTAAGGCAAGCATAAATAATCAAGTCTTGTCATAATCTTACACAGGATCAGGACAAGTCGAAGCTGGGCTAGACTTCATTCAATCAATCACGGCCAAGCAAAGAGTATGGCTTGATATTTTAACTAACTAGGGTTATCACAGGCCTAGTTACAAGCAAATATAATGAGATTATCCCAACAGCCACAAGCCCTGCAGATCATCCAAGTTACCCAAGTCGAATGTCCATTTAGGAAGGGTGCAACACGTGATTGTGTGCTGAAAATGTACCCTATCCGTCGGTAGGCTACAAATTCACTTAGTGCGCCCAGATAACGGGATTGCCTGTAGTTGAGAAATCTCTTCATGACTACTGAATTATTCTAGTTTATTAGCCTTAGTCAATTTTTGTAGGTATCCCTGACCGTGGTACTCAGGGAGCCTCATCCTAGACATGATGCAAGACAGTACTGGTATATTTGTACAAACATAATCGCCCACGGTGTCCCGGTCATTCATACTTGTCATGACATGCTAGCCGTCGCAACAGCCTTCGATATATATATATATCATGTCATGTTCACTGTCTGGAGTGCACCACAACGGGCCACTATCACATCATATCATTCGTCAAAAGTGCACCACAATGGGTCACCATCGTGTCATAGAACATATTTAAAATTAATATTTAACCTGATATAAGCATATATGCAATAACTAAATATAAAAAGGGTACAAGAGCTGTGGAGGAATCATGCGGCTCAGGGAAGACGGGACATAACTTCCACATACGAACACCAAATGAGGTGCTCCAAAGATATTCGGAGAGGTAAGACAAAGATCTAAAACTTTCATGTTTTAAGTTTTTCGAAATTCTGGGTAGAAAATAGCTAAACTTGGCAAAAACAGTCATTCTGTGCACCATTTACGCCAAAAATTCAATTCTACGTAAAATACGCAAAAGGGAAGGGTTCCAGCGTAAAATTTCATATTCTGGATACTATCCAGCGTAAAATACGCAATATCAGGGTTCCCTGCATAAAATTTTACATTCTGGATATTATCCAGCGTAAAATACGCAATATCAGGGTTCCCTGCGTAAAATTTTACATTCTGGATACTATCCAGCGTAAAATACGCAATATCAGGATTCCCTACGTAAAATTTTACTCAGCCGACATGAAAAATTCAGAAAACTTATTTTGGCCATAAAAACTTCATTTTAACTCGAAATGAGGTGAATCAAAAACCAAATTCATACGAAATTTCGTGCTCTTGCTCATAGAACTATTATTTTGTGAAAATAACAAGTTTTAGTAGATAAAAACCAAGAAAACTCCATGAACTCATGAAATCCCAAGGTTATAATGTAGATCTAAAAGAGTCTATCCATAAAAATTAAAAACTCCAAGTTCTAAAGAGGCTTATAATCATGTAAAGAAGAGAATGGAACAATAAAACTTGAGATCCATCATGAAGCAAGTTGTACTTGCCTATGGCTCTTGGGTGTAGGTGGAGAGGAGTAAATGAAGAAGAAGAAGAAGAAGAAGAGTTATTGAAGTGATAATGAGGAGATACTGACTGGCTTGAAAACTATTATTGTACGAGAACTCCACCAGGTGCAGGTGATCTTCCCACGAACTATCGAAGTCGAGCGTACAAGATCTCAACATATCCTCAAGAGTTTGGATCGTGCGCTCCGACTGACCATCTGTCTGCGGGTGATAAGTTGAGCTGAACTGGAGGTGAGTTCCCAAATTCTCTTGCAGACTACGCCAAAAGTACAACATGAATCTTGAATCTCTGTCCGAGGTGATACTGACTGGTACATCGTGAAGTCGGACGATCTGACTGAGGTACATCTCTGCTAGCTGAGCCGTCGACTGACCAACTCTCAATGGGAGAAAGTGATCCACCTTCGTTAGCCGATCAACTATAACCCAAATAGCATCTCTACCGGCCGGGGACCTAGGTAATCCAATCACGAAATCTATGGTTATTTGCTTCCACTTCCATTCTGGAATCGGCAAGGGCTGAAGAAGTTCAGCTGGCCTCTGATGTTCAGCCTTGACTTATTGGCAAACCAAACACGGAGAGACAAACCGAGCTATCTCCCTCTTCATGCCATTGCACCAAAAGTGCTAACAGATATCTCGGTACACCTTCGTGCCACCGGGATGAATCGAATATTGAGAACTGTGAGCTTCGGTCATGACCTCCTGTCTGATATCTCCCTGGGTACGCAAAGACGCTTACCATGTCGAAGTGTACCGTCTTCATGAATGCATAATTCTGGTCTTCGCCCTGCTACACATTTTTTCCTAAGCCGCTGAAGCTTAGAATCTGATGACTGAGCTATCTTGATTCTCTCAACTATACTGGACTGAACTTGCATGCTGGCCATCAATACCACATTGGTAGGAAGGACAACTTCTATACCCATCTTCTGAAGATCTGCTAACAACTCTGGTTTTGCTGTTAGAAAATAAACTCCGGCTCTCCTGCTCAATACATCCGCAACAACATTGGCTTTCCCAGGATGATACTGCAGGTTGACATCATAATCCACAAGCAGCTCTAGTCATCTCCTCTGACGCATGTTAAGATCCTTCTGAGTGAACACATACTTCAGGCTCTTGTGATCGGTGAAAATATCTATCCTATCTCCATACAAGTAGTGTCTCCAAAGCTTTAGTGCAAACACTACGGCTGCCAGCTCCAAGTCGTAGGTTGGATAATTTCTTTCATGATCACGAAGTTGTCATGACGCATAAGCTATTACCTTTCTATGTTGCATCAAAACACATCCTAAACGTCGGCCTGAAGCATCACAATACATTGAGAATCCTCCGGTCCCATCTGGAAGTGTGAGAATGGGTGCCGTCATCAAGCCTCTCTTCAACTTCTCAAAAGAATCCTGACATTCTGCTGTCCAAGCAAACTGCACATCCTTGTGGGTCAACTACGTCAGTGGTGCTGAAATCCGAGCAAAGTCCGAAATAAATCGCCGGTAGTAGCCGGCCAATCCAAGAAAACTGCGAACTTCTGCAACTGTGCTGGGCACTGGCCACGTTTTGATAGCCACGATGTTCTGGGGATCCACTTCTACTCCTTCTCTGGTGATGATATGACCCAAGTATGAAATGCGATCGAGCCAGAACTCGCATTTACTGAACTTGGCATACAACTGTGTTCTCGAAGAATCTGGAGGACAACTCCGAGATGCTGCTCATGCTCCGCTTCACTCTTGCTGTAGACCAGGATGTCGTCTATGAACACAATCATGAACTGATCCAAATACGGCATGAAGATGCAACTCATGAGGTTCATGAATATAGCTGGCACATTGGTTGCTCCAAATGGTGTCACAAGGAACTCCTAATGTCCATATCTAGGCCTGAAAGCTGTCTTAGGGATGTCCTTCTCTCTGACTCTGATCTGATGATATCCTGAGCGCAAGTCGATCTTCGAGAATACTGTTGCCCCCTTGAGTTGATCAAACAAGTCATCTATCCTCGGGAGTTGTCACTGAGTTTAAGGTACGATAGTCAACACATAATATGGATGTACCATCCTTCTTTTTGACAAGAAGCATCGGGGCTCCCCAAGGCGATCCACAAGCACGAATGAATCCTTTGGTCCTGAGTTCTTCAATCATTTTGTACAATATCTCTAATTCTGACGGCGCCATCCTGCAGACTCTGTCTGACACAGGTGCGGTCCTGGGGATCAAGTCTATGGTGAACTCAATCTCTCGCTCTGGCGACATTCCTGGAAGCTCTTCTGGAAAAATATCTAGAAACTCTTCGACGATCCGGGATAACTGCACTGCTGCTACTGCCATCCGCAATACGGGAGGAGAAGGTTCAACTTTGTCTCGGGAAAAGAAAAACTCCGGCTCGCCTAGGATGCTAAAAACAACCCTGCCAATATGACAATCTATCCTAGCATACTGGTCCCTCAACCAATCCATCCCTAAGACCACATCATAATCGGCCATCGGAAATTCTATCAACCTAGCGAAAAACTCTCTATCGCTAACTACGACCAGACACGAGAAAAACACTCTATCTACTCCCATAAGACCGTTACCAGTAAGTATATTGAGCCTTACTGATAATGACTCGGGCTCCAGTCCTATCCATGTTGCGAATCGTGCAGACATAAATGAATGCGATGCACCAGAGTCAAATAATACTGAAGCCGGAAAGGTATTGACGAGAATAGTACCTGCCACTAACTCACCTGGTGCCACTCCTTCTTCTTCCATGGTTAAAGCCAACACTTATCTTTGTCCTCTGGGTGCCGGCCCCCTCTGCTGAAAATTCTTTTGCCTGCTCTGGATCAGGGCTTGGGCTTGGGCATACTGTTGCGGTCTCTGCTGCTGGAATGCCTGGGCCTATGTCGATAATGGCCTCGGAAACGGGTACTGTAGCTGCTGGACTGGTGCTGGTCATCTAACTGAAGGACTAAAGAAAGCTGATGATAAACTCCTCCTGTTCGGGAAGTTCCCAACCCTGTGGTCTGGGGCACCACAAACCAAGCACAAACCTTGTGCTCTGTGACACTCTGATACCACATACCCCAACTTTCCGTAGTATGAACATCCCACTGTGGAAGACTACTTCTGCTTCTGCTGTTGAGGGTGCATCAGGGTAGAATACTGAATCGACGTCACTGTGGTCGCCCGCCTCGGAGCTCAAATGGTCAAAGCCCTGGCTACCGGGACAGGTGCTGATGACGGATTCATCTGACCGTGGGATCGCTTCTGACCTCCGGTCCTATCCACAATCCTCTGGGAGGTATACTCATGCCTCCTAGCTGCTCTCAATACTGCATCAAAAGTCTGATGCTCAAACTGCTCTACTGCTAATAAAATCTCCAGGTGAAGCCCCTGTTGGAACCGTTGGGCCCTATCGAACTCGGTCGCTGCCAAGGTGGGAGCAAACCAACTGAGTCTCGAAAACTCGGCCGCATATCCGTCGACCGCCCTGCCCATCTGCTTCAGATTGGTGAACCTCGTCTGTAGATCGTATCGAGCTACAACATCGAAATACTTGGTCTGGAATCTCTCTTTGAATACCGTCTAAGCAATGGGTGCCAATAATCCAACGGCCTGCGTCGCCCACCAGCTGCGGGCAAGATCCAATAACTGCAGGCGCACTACGGCCACCTTCTCGTCTTCTGGAGTCCTGGCTGCTTCTAGAATCACCTCTGTGTTCTGAAGCCAAGCATCAGCAGCGATAGCATCTTCACTGCCGTCGAAAAATGGAGGGTTCAAGCGCTTAAAGCTGTTGGCCGCGCTGTTACCCTGATGACCTCCTCTGGTCAAAGCATCTGCCACCGCCTGGTACAAGGCATATTTTTGACGATCCTGGGAAGCTAATAATGACCTGATGAGACACACTAAAGTGCCATTATCAGGTTCTGCAGGCTGGACGGGCTGAACGGGTGGCTCTCCTCCAGTAGGCACGACTCTGGAGGCTACTCCTGAATGCTGGGCTTGATCTTCAGGTTGCTGCTGGTCCGCGGGAGGTGCTTCGCCTTGCTGATCGGCAGGTCTAGGAACAATGCCGCTGAAGAAGACGACATAGGAAACAATAAGGAAGGATCAGGACAGATCGACGATACAAGCATGTGATCAGGTCAAGATTACAGGAATTCAGAAGATACGAGCAGAGATCAAGGACGAGTACTGATTGAGACATCTATTCGATAAACCCTCACATATCTTGATTTACAAGACCTGTATGGGCCACCACTTAACCATGTCATGCCCTAGAACCAGAATACTGGAGAGCGGGTACGTACATAGCCAGCTACGTATATTGAAGTGCAACCCACCTCGCTATACGGTCACGGCTGTCTAGATACATGAGGGTTTAACTACAAGCCATCAGTCTCCTATGGTCATAAACTGTCACGACCCGCACCCGCTTTTCGGATACGAGACGTGTCCAAGCCAGCCTACGCCGCAGAGTCGGCGGTAGAACGCTGTCACGGCCATGAAGATCAAAATCACAAATAATGCTCATTCACGAAATTAATTTAATTTACAATGATCACAAGTTTTATATTTGTAGAAAAATATGAACTTGTACAAATAAATGAATGACTACAACTCTAGTATCTAGCTAGTCTCTAGGCTTTGTCTGCAAGTATTCCCGTCACTCCCTAAGCTAAGTGAATCCACGGCTAACCTGAAAAATATAGTTTCCAGTCAGGAATGGAATGAGCATAATTCACTGAATGCAATTTCAAATAAAGAAAATGACTATAAGACAAAGGTTAGGCATCAATCATGAGTTTTGAAAATAACAGTAAAGCCGTAAGAAAAATTAATAGTAATAAATAGACCAATATACTTTCCACTGATAGAAGTACCTTTGATATGTGATCAGTCTGGGCCACTACACCGCACGGTCTACAATGTCTACTTGCAGGAAATAAGCACTGTCTACAATGTCTACTTGCAGAAAAATAAGCACTGTCTACGATGTCTACTTGCAAAAAAATAAGCACTGTCTACGATGTCTACTTGCAGAAAAGTAAGCACTGTCTACGATGTCTACTTGCAGAAAAGTAAGCACTGTCTACGATGTCTACTGCACGAAAATAAACACTGTCTATGGTCCGATCACACATCCTTGGTACTTCTCATTCCCGACTCAATAATTTATAATAGAGTATAAAAATCACATAACCAATGACTAATCAATGAAGTATAGTAAATATCAATATTGAAATGCAGACAATAAACTGTACTCGCCTGTGGTCCTTTGCTGGTGAAACCGACAATCTGAACTACTCAATGTGCCACTATAGTCAAAACCCGTACAACAGTCCCCGGAAGCTGAAATAAAACATACCAATGATCTCAGAATAGTCCAATTAGCTAGGATTGCCTGTCCTTACGTCCAATTCTGGACACAAGAGCAAAACGGTAATTTTGGGCCAAAACGGTGTCCGCCGTTGGACCCGCTTTGCACCGAAAAGCGTGCCAGAGTCAACGGTCTCTAAAGTCATCAAACTATATGTCTACGAATTCAGTTTTCTGATACGAATCCAACCGTATGTCCAGAGTTGGATTCCGGCGGGCCGTGCACAAAATCGCCCGTTGAGTGGGACCGTGGGGCCCGCAAAACGATATCGAATTCAACTGTCTCATAATTAGACCAAACTTGGCATGCAGGACCAGAAAAATGATACGGTCCTGTTGGCATAAGTTTTGTCTCGATCTGACGAGCGTGCAAAAAGTTATGACTGAATTTGTATTGTACGGATACGGGGCGATTTTGACGGATACGCGTCGAATTCGTCGCGCACACGCGACCAATATGAATTCCGTCAAAGCCCACACGACCACGAAGCTGTTACGCAGCTTTCGATGTCTTCGGTGCGCGACCACGTCGCCCAAAATGGCGGGACGGACGTCGTGTGGAGCGATTTTCAAGTTTTAAAAACAGGTTTTTGGAAAACTTTGGGATTCGATTTCTCGACGCTCAGTCGATGAATTCAAATTCCGCAAGAAGGGATTAGAAGCTCTACATGTTGTCTAAAATTGTGTTCAGGTGGAATTTCTAGATGGTTGCTGGATTGATCAGAAACGATCCTCAAAGGTAGGTGATTGAACTGCCCCGTTTCGCTATTTGCGACAGGTTTTTCGGGGTTTTCAACTCGATTTCTTTCGAGTCTCGCGTCCCTAGAATTTAAACTAATTAATGGGAATTAAAGGTGGTTATATTGTGGTCGTACCTGAGCAACCGGTTCGACGTTTCGTCGACCGAGGAGGGAGAAATCTCCACACGAAGTCGATTCCTTCGCAGCACTACTGCTGTTGCTTCCTGTTGGTTGCGCGCGCTCGCGCGCGCTGTACGGCAGCTCCGGCCGGCCAGCCTGTGGCGGCGACGCGCGGGGTGTGCCAGGCGTGGGGGGGTCGCGCAGTTGTACGGGGGTCGGCGCATGGAGGAAGGTGACGGCGGGTTAGGGTTCGAGTGTCCTCTTCTCTCTCGACCTCTCTCTGTTCTATATACTTACGAATACAGGCCGAGAGCTCCTGCTGTGTAACACAGGCCGAGAGCTCCTGCTGTGTTGGGCTCGGGCTTGGGATTTCCCTGTGGCCGGGTAGGTTTAGGTAGTTGGGATTGCTATTGCTTTTGCTTCTTATTCTTTCTCTTTTCCTTTTTCTTTTTCTATTACTAATTTCTATTTCATTATATATATAAATCTATATATATATAATCTATTTACTCACACGTATATATATATATATATATATATATATATATATATATATATATATATATATTTATATGCATACACGTATACGAATATTCATATATACATATATACACATATACAATTTTACATATATTATAAATCTGTATGCCTTATAATTCTATATAAATCTATTATACATTAATATGTATAAATCTATTATCTAATATATATAAGTATATATATTTACACACAAATATGAATTTATATATTCATACACCTGTACACATATACATATATATATTATACATATATATATATACATGCACTCATATAAATATATATATTTATATATATACACTCGTACACTCTTATATATCTATATTTATATACACGTACACACATATCTATATAATATATTTTTTATACAATTTCACATACACACATGTATTATATGTATCTATACATACACATTCATAATATTATATATTTCTGTAGACATACCCGTTGACACCCTGTATGTAAATAATATGTATCCATTTATATTCATTATTGAATAGTAATGAATAAACAAATATATGTAGGAGGCACATAATTATGAAAGGCAAATAAATTCTATGCTAATCAATTAAATAAATGAATAAAATATAATAATAATAAAATATTTTAGAATTTCGGGAAGGGGAGTTACATAAACAAGCCTATTGTCTCAATCTCAAGCAAGGAATAACAGTTACACGATGTTATAGCACCAAATATACAATAGTAAGGCGTCCCATACATTACATATTCGGATGATCATGAAGCTAGTCGTACAAATTGTCAAGACTAGCAAGAGTTTTGGTCATACATGATCAACCCTAGGATTTGTCAATCATGTTACAGCCCGTAGGCAGACAGTAAATAAAGGTGCAATACGAGCTAACACGGGCTCACCGGCTAAACGCTTCAAAAGAATAATTTTATAATAAAGTGGAAGGACAAAAGAAACCCACTCGTTGCCAGGGTTACACTTGGTGGTCACCATCTGGCTGGAGGTAGGCAGATCCTTTGGTGCTGCTCCGATATCTGGCCACACAAAACCAGCTGAGTCAGACCCCAGAAAGAGCAAGTGCCACAAAGGAGACTTCACTTAGAAACTAAAACCAGTATACCACAAATGAATAATAATAGATGATTATAAATAAAACAGATAATAATAAGGATAACAACAATAAATTGAGTACGAGGAAACCATTCAAGTAGCCAGGTCACAACCCTTAAACCAAACAAGGACCGGGATTGTAACCTTTCACCTGAATAAAAATCTGTCTCAACTACTTGTTGGTAAGCAAGATCATAGGGTGAAATAAGTCAATAAGCGAAGAGAGGACACAGAACTGCTCCGGGGGCCAGGTTACAACCCTTAAACGAAACAAGGACCGGGGTTGTAACCCTTCGCCTGAACAGAACTGGACCACCGATCGTTATTGTTAAGGCCAGTATAAATAATCATGCTATTGAAGTAAAATAAAACATGACGAGCATGACATGGGGAGCAATAAGACAATAAACGACGAGAGGACACGGAACTGCTCCGGGAGCCAGGTTACAACCCTTAAACCAAACAAGGACCGGGGTGGTAACCCTTCGCCTGAACCGAACTGGTCCCCTGATCATTATTGTTAAGGCAAGCATAAATAATTATGTCTTATCTTAATCTTGCACAGGATCAGGACAAGTCAAAGCTGGACTATACTTTATTCAATCAATCACGGCCAAGCAAAGAGTACGGCTTGATACTTTAACTAACTAGGGTTATCACATGCCTAGTTACTAGCAAATGCAATAAGATTATCCCAACAGCCATAAGCCCTGTAGACCATCCAGGTTATCTAGGTCGAATGTCCGTTTAGGAAGGGTGCAACATGTGACTGTGTGCTGGAAATGTGCCATACTCGTCGGTAGGCTACAAGTCCACTTAGTGCGCCCAGATAACGGGATTGCATGTTGCTGAGAAATCTCTTCATGACTACTGAATTATTCTAGTTTATTAGCCTTAGTCAATTTTTGTAGGTATCCCTGACCGTGGTACTCAGGGAGCCTCATTCTAGACATGATGCAAGATAGTACTGGTTTATTTGTACAAACACAATCGCCCACGGTATCCAGGTCATTCATACTTGTCATGATATGCTAGCCGTCGCAACAGCCTTCGATATATATATATATATATATATCATGTCATGTTCACTGTCAGGAGTGCGCCACGACGGGCCACTATCACGTCATGTCATTCGTCAAAAGTGCACCACAACGGATCACCATCGTGTCATGGAACATATTTAAAATTCACTACCAAAATAAGTCATATCAGCGACGTAATTAGCGACACCAACTTAAAACGTCGCTAATATTTTTGGATTTAGCGACTCCTAAAATATGCATCGCAATACGTCGCTGGTAGCGACAAACAGCGACATATTGCGACTACATTTAGTGTAATAAAAACCAACGTCGTTGATTTGTCAGAAAATGTCGCTAGTTTTATTAGTTCAGCGACGTTTAGCGTCGCAACGATTATTAATTCGCCGAATATTAAATGATTACCGACGCTTGGCGACGTATTTTCGGACGTCGCTAATTTCTGATAAAAAGGGTTTCCTCGGTTCGACTTTTCATTTCTTTCTCTCCCTAAATTTTTTGTTCCCGCCCCTCTTCCCCGACCTCGACGACAGCCACCCCTTCCCTCCGGCGCCGCTCATCCTTCTCCTCGACCGCGAGCCCCTTCTCCTCCCTCCGGCGAGCCCGTTCTCCTCCTCCTCCTCCTCCACCGCGAGCCCCTTCTCCTTCTCCACCGCGAGATCCTCCTCCTTCTCCTCCTCCACTACTGCGAGGAGACTGAAGGTAAACCCTAACCCTAATTGAGGTGTTTTTCATGTCCAAAATGGACACGTAGACACATTATGACCATGTGTTCACTGATACAGTATGTTCGTGAGATTTTGGACACTTTGTGTCCATTTGTTGGACACGTGGACACCCGCAAGCATGCATATATATGTATTTAACCTCTGTACACTTAATCCCCTCCTCCTCCACCACCGAACTTGTCCTCCTCTTCCACCACCGTGAGGAGACTAAAGGTAAACCCTAACCCTAATTGAGGTGTTTTTCGTATCCAAAATGGACACAGAGACACGTTACGACCATGTGTTCACTGATACAGTGTGTTCGTAAGGTTTTGGACACTTTGTGTCCATTTGTTGGACACGTGAACACCCCCAAGCTTGCATATATATGTATTTCACCTCTGTACACTTAATCCCCTACATACACTTGTGTATTTTCGTATTAATTTGGATTTGCATATTGGGTTTGGGTTTCTATATAGTGTTTGATACATTGTTTCACCTTGCAACATTCCTACACTTATTTTAGACAACAAGTATATGAACCAATTAGTCAACATCTATTTGTTGAAGTATGGTACTCCATTCTTCGTAAGTTCTAGCTATATATGTCTCTCAAGATCCAATACTCAAAAATCCCAAGAAGAAGAAGAAGAAAAGAATAAAATGACATCGCTCAACACCCTATGACAACTCTTTGTAGAATTGTGTTAAAGTGTGAGTTCTACAGTACGAGTTCTACAGTATGGTTCTCTTTGTAGAATAAAATGACATCGCTCAACCCTATCGATCCTCCATACAAGTTTTTCTTCATCTATTGTCTTAAAGTATGAGTTACAGTATGGTTCTCTTTGGTGAATTGTGTCTTATTATAGTCCCTGCAGCCATTCGACTGGCGAGACAGAAACTATGTAGTCGTAGATAAAGTTGACTGTCATCCGACCCTCATCCCTCGGCAATGATGATACGACAACCAACCGGAGAGGCAAGGACATAGTCCCTGCATCCATTTGGATTAGTAAATGTTAATATGGGGTTTGGATTCATGGTGTATATGTTCACTGTCTCAAGGACATAGTCCCTGCAGCCATTCGACTAGCGAGGCAGAAACTATGTAGCCGTAGATAAAGTTGACTGTCCTCCGACCCTCATCCCTCGGCAATGATGATACGACAACCTATCACTATATCTTATATAGTAGTAGATGATGTCTTAGTATTACAATTATATTATTTGTGACTACCGATCTTACCAGATGGCACCCATGACCCGAGGAGCGGCACGTCGTTTGAAGAAAACAGTGAATGCTGAGGTGGCTCCTCCTACTGTTAAGGAGGAAGTGGCACTGGTTGCTAGTGAGACCGGGAGTTCTATTCATCCAGCACCGGTAGCTAGTGAGACCGAGAGTTCTCTTCATGCAGTCCTTGTAAGGGATGACCTCTCTCCTCGTGCCAAAAATCTTGCTTTTTCGAGGTGGTTGCGTAAACGTATCACTGAGCGTTTGCGTGAGCAGCGTGGTTCTCATTAGCTATTAGTACTTATTTGTATTGGACTATTTGTATTGGGTTGTTTTTGTATTAGACTATTTGTATTGGACTACATATATGAATTAGAACTGTGTCAATCTCTGGATTATATTGGACTACGACATGGTGATCAGGACATAGTCCCTGCAGCCATTCGACTGGCGAGGCAGAAACTATGTATCCGTAGATAAAGTCGACTGTCCTTCGACCCTCATCCCTCGGCAATGATGATACGACAACCCAACCGGAGAGGATAATCTGAGAGATCCATCTGAGAGGGACGTATACTCTGAGAGATCCCCTTTACAAGAATTATATCAGTAGTGGGATCGAGTGTTGGAGGAGATATTACCAAAGTATACGTCCTGCTTAGATGGGTCTCTCACCGTTACTATTTTTCCTGACAGCATGGTGGATGTGCTCCGTCCACAGATTCTTGCTCTGATCCAAAACTTTGTCCCGGAGCTCAAGTGGACATCTTTGGTGTAGAGCTCGAGTGAGAGGTTTCTGACAGTATGGTGGCCTCCTTTGGTGTAGAGCTCGAGTGAGAGGTTCCTGACATCTTTGGTTTATGTGAAGAAGAGGTACAAAATTTCTTTTCTTATGACCCGTATCAGAGGAGGAGAGGAAACCGGTAGCGCGGCGACGAGTGCGAGTCAGAGCTCCGGGCCGACAAAGAGGATCCATTCCCATTTCGACTCTGCAGCCAGCGAGAAGTTGAAGAAGCTGGGCACGCTGAGCAGCCCGTTATGCCTTGATGAGGACGATCCGGAAGACAATGTTGATTCAGTTTTGCCTTCTTCTCTCCTCCACCATGGCAATGGACCCATCTGCTCCTCCCTACTTCCATTCTTCTTATTTGACTCTCTCAGGCACATATGATATCTAGCTCAAGTGTAGAGTCGGGGGAGAAGAAGTGGACAGGAAGAGGAGGAGGAAGCAGCACAGCCGGCAGCATGACCCGGAGGAAGTACAAAGGTTTTCTTCAACATACGTAGGAGAACTATAAGGATATATCTTTTCACAATATGTCATCTTGTCAAAGACCCTTAATATGACAACCATGTTACTGCGGTGTCAGAAGACTAACATGTCATAATTTTCTAAGCCGTGTGTTTTGACATAATCCTCCCAACTCTTTCCTCCTATGTCGTAATCTTGCATTATTACATAGAACTAAAATCCGGTTGGAGGATTATGTCAAAATACATGGCTTATAAAATTATGACATGTTAGTCTTCCGACACCACGGTAACATGGTTGTCACATTAAGGGTCTTTGACAAGGTGATATGTTGTGAAAAGATATATCCTTATAGTTCTCCTATGTATGTTGAAGAAAACCTCTGTACTTCCTCCGGGTCATGCCGCCGGCTGTGCTGCTTCCCCCTCCTCTTCCTGTCCACTTCTTCTTCCCCGACTCTACACTTGAGCTGGATATCATATGTGGCTGAGAGAGTCAAATAAGAAGAAGGAAAGTAGGGAGGAGCAGATAGGTTCAGAGCCATGGTGGAGGAGAGGAGAAGAAAAATGCTTGATCAGAACTTGAGGTGGAAAAGTTGTGACGTTGATAGCGTGAGAGAGGGAGAGGGTGGAAAAGATCTTCTCCCCCGACTCTACACTTGAGGTAGATATCATATTTTGGTTTCTGTATTTTGGCTCCAGCTCCATTTGCATTAATTTATGGTACGACATGGTGATCGGGACATAGTCCCTGCAGCCATTCGACTGGCGAGGCAGAAACTATATAGCCGTAGATAAAGTTGACTGTCCTCCGACTCTCATCCCTCGGCAATGATGATACGACAACCTATCACTATATCTTATATAGTAGTATGATGATGTCTTAGTATTACATTATGTGAGTTCATCTTGATTCTGTTACATTTTTCAGATACTAGATACGATAAGAACATATACTACACCATATGTACAGAACATAGATGATTCACACTAATGTATGCTAGAATGAATTTTGGGTTGTGTTCTGAGCCATTCGTTTCCATATTTTGTGTGATTGTTGTAGACTTGGTTATAGGGACTGAAACCTGTGTACAACGAGAAATGGACATTTTGTGATTGTTTGGATCCTATTCTACAGTGAGAAATGGTTATCTTTTTAAACTGCAGAAAGAAATGAATATTCTGTATTTTATTTTTTTATTTTTTTTTGTAGATTTAGCAACGTTTACCGACGTTTACCGACGTCCTCCGACCCTCACCCTTCGGCAATGATGATACAACAACCTATCACTATATCTTATATAGTAGTAGATGATGTCTTAGTATTACATTATGTGAGTTCATCTTGATTCTGTTACATTCTTCAGATACTAGATACGATAAGAACATATACTACACCATATATACAGAACATAGATGATTCACACTAATGTATGCTAGAATGAATTTTGGGTTGTGTTCTGAGCCATTCGTTGATAACGACTCCGAAAGTATGCGTCACAATACGTCGCTGATAGCGACAAACAGCAACATATTGCGACTACCTTTAGTGTAATAAAAACCAATGTCGTTGATTTGTCGGAAAACGTCGCTAGTTTTATTAGTTCAGCGACGTTTAGCATCGCAAAGATTAGTACGTCGCCGAATATTAAACGAATACCGACGCTTTGCGACGTATTTACGGACGTCGCTAATTTCTGATAAAAAGGGTTTCCTCGGTTCGACTTTTCATTTCTCCCTCTCCCCAAATTTTTTGTTCCCGGCCCTCTTTCCCGACCTCGACGACAGCCCGACCCCCTTACCTCCGGCGCCGCTCATCCTCCTCCTCCACCGCGAGCCCCTTCTCCTGCCTCCGGCGAGCACCTATCACTATATCTTATATAGTAGTATATGATGTCTTAGTATTACATTATGTGAGTTCATCTTGATTCTGTTACATTCTTCAGATACTAGATACGATAAGAACATATACTACACCATATGTATAGAACATAGATGATTACACTAATGTATGCTAGAATGAATTTTGGGTTGTGTTCTGAGCCATTCGTTCCCATACTTGGCAATTAAGCCATTCGACTGGCGAGTCAGAAACTATGCATCCGTAGATAAAGTTGACTGTCCTCCGACCCTCATCCCTCGGCAATGATGATACGACAACCTATCACTATATCTTATATAGTAGTAGATGATGTCTTAGTATTACATTATGTGTGTTCATCTTGATTCTGTTATATCCTTCAGATATTAGATACGATAAGAACATATACTACACCATATGTACAGAACATAGATGATTCACACTAATGTATGCTAGAATGAATTTTGGGTTGTGTTCTGAGCCATTTGTTTCCATACTTGACAATTAAGCATGTGAAATAGAACTGATTATGTTTAGTTTGTCTTACGATACAGATTTGGACATTGCTAGAATGATTGTTGTAGACTTGGACATTGTATGAATTTTGGGTTGTGTTCTGAGCCATTCTGAGAACTGGACATTGTGTGATTGTTGTAGACTTGGTTATAGGGACTGAAACCTGTGTACAGTGGGAAATGGACATTATGTGATTGTTTGGATCCTATTCTACAGTGAGAAATGGGCTTTTTAAACTGTTGGGAGAAATGGACATTCTGTATTTTTTTTAATTTTTTTTGCAGATTTAGCGACGTTTACCGACGTTTACCGACGCCTTCCGACGTAATTTTGCGTCGGTAAACGTCGGTAGATAATTAATATTATCCAGGCTACCGACGTTTAGCGACGTCAATATATGTCGGAGGACGTCGGTAAACGTCGGTGCACGTCGATAATTATCTCCAGGATTTCCCAGGATTTACCGACGCTTTGCGACTTCGTACATGTCACTAAATCACCGACGATTCGTCGGTAATACGTCGATAATTGACCGACTCATAGCGATACGCATTAATACGTCGCTAATCCACCGACGTCACGACGGTAGACGTCGGTAATATACCGACGTATATAGACGTCGACAAACGTCGATAATTGCGACGTTTGGCGACGTTTAGAAGATTAGCGACTTACATTTCAGCGACTATCACGAAACGTCGGTAATTCCGTCGCTAAATATCCTTAGCGACAAAATTTATCGTTTTAGCGATGTCTTTATGCGTCGCTAAAACGACTTATTCTGGTAGTGATTAACATTTAACCTGGTATAAGCATATATGCAATAACTAAATATAAACATGGTGCAAGAGTTGTGGAGGAATCATGCGGCTCAGGGGAGACGGGGCATAACTTCCACATACGAACTCCAAATAAGGTGCTCCAAAGATATTCGGAGAGGCAAGACAAATATCTAAAACTTTCATGTTTAAAATTTTTCAAAATTCTGGCTAGAAAATTGCTAAACTTGGCAAAAACAGTCATTCTGTGCACTTTTTACACCAAAAATTTAATTCTGCGTAAAATACACAAAAGGAAAGGGTTCCAGCGTAAAATTTTACATTCTGGATACTATCCAGCGTAAAATACGCAATATCAGGGTTCCCTGCGAAATATTTTACATTCTAGATACTATCCAGCGTAAAATACGCAATATCAGGGTCCCCTGCGTAAAATTTTACTCAGCCGACATGAAAAATTCCGAAAACTTGTTTTGGCCATAAAAACTTCATTTTAACTCGAAGTGAGGTGAATCAAAAACCAAATTCATACGAAATTTCGTGCTCTTGCTCATGGAACTATTAGTTTTAGAAAATAACAAGTTTTAGTAGATCAAAACCAAGAAAACTCTATGAACTCATGAAACCCCAAGGTTATAATGTAGATCTAGAAGAATCTATCCATAAAAATAAAAAACTCCAAGTTCTAAAGAGGCTTATAATCATGTAAAAAAGAAAATAGAACAATAAAACTTGAGATCCATCATGAAGCAAGTTGCACTTGCCTAGGGCTCTTGGGTGTAGGTGGAGAGGAGTAAATGAAGAAGAAGAAGAAGAAGAGTTATTGAAGTGATAATGAGGAGAGAGAAGAGAGTGGGATTAATAAATGGTGAGGGTGGGAGTAGGTAGGGTTCTCCCCTTGGTTCATGATGAACCAATAAGCAACCCAAGCCGAACCAAGCCGAACCAAGCTAGGAGACATGCAATACGAGCCAGATTACGTACACGTATTCCAAAATACGTAATACAAACTATAGGCATCACAATATATATATATATATATATATATATATATATATATATATATATATATATATATATATATATATATATATATATATATATAGAGAGAGAGAGAGAGAGAGAGAGAGAGAGAGAATAAGGAAGGTGAGGTGCCACCTTTTGGGTGGTGGCTATGTGTCACCCCCAATACTATCATCATACACCAAAAAGTGTGTAAATACATGATGATAGCATGGGAGGGTGACATATAGCCACCTCACCGTGAGGTGGCACCTAACCTCCCTTACTCTCTCTCTCTCTTTATATATATATATATATATATATATATATATATATCGGGGATTTGGTGATTCTCTGGATTTCTGGATTATGTTTTGACTCTGGATTGTGGTTTATGCATTTACTTAGAACTCTTCTATCTTAGTTGTTGTGATTGAGTTATAGATACCATCTTATTCTCAACTTTGGATATATATCTATTATGTTTGAGATGATCATACATTATTGCATGGAATGGATTATTATATTTGAGTTTAGACAGCTTTCTATCGTCGATGCTGCGGCGTAGACTGGACATACCCATGACTCATATCCGATTTTCGGGTGCAGGTCATGACAGCTCTCGATCATATTTTGATTCTTCTACTGACCATGCCAATCTTAAATTTTGAGGACAAAATTTCTTTGAGGAGGGTAGATTTGTAACCTCCTTTAAATCCAAATCCAATATTCTACGAAATTGAAAACAATTACGTTACATTTTCTAGAATTTTCCCAAGATTCAAATCATGAATTCTAAATCATCTTTGATTAATTATTCATAACATATTTTTACTTTATAGACTTTGGACTTACATGATTATTTTGGGACTTACTATACTATGGGATTAGCATCTAGGGGATATGTGATTTTTGGACTTCATTTAGTTTCGGAAACCATTGCAAAAATAATATAATCCATTGCAAAATTATTCTGCAACAATTATTGGAACCATTGTAAATTCGAGCGTTGCTAATTCCTCTTGCAACGGTTATAGAAGATTTTTGCAATATTTTTATAAATAGTTGCAAATAACGTATTATGCAACGGATCTCACATCAATGCATAACGGTTACATAGTGTTGTCAATAATATATTTGGCAACGATTAACAAACCATTGTAAATATTGAGTAAAGCACGATGGTTGATAACTGTTGCCTATAATATTTTATGAAACGGTTAAAAATTGTTGTAGATATAAACAATGGTCAATAAAAAATACTTTTTTTTACCTCTAATGGGGCTCGAACTCCCAACTTCCTAGATCACATGCCTTCGCTCTACCACTAGGCTACAGGCTCATTTGTATATAGTTACTTATATATATAATATATATGTACTTATATCATTTTTATCAATTGAAGCTTTTGGATCGATGTTAAATATATTATCTAATATCTTTTGTTAGCGAACAAAGAACCAATTAATACGAGTAATTCTAATGATTAAATCACTATTGTGTATAAATAAAATTCAAATTGGACATTGAATTTGCAACGACTATAAATAAACTGTTGCAAGATCAATATTTTGTAATATAATTGTTTATTCTTTTGACAATGGTTATCATAAATGATGTTATTAAACAAAAAAATTACAAATGGTAGCATAAATCATTGCACAATCATTACAAATAATAAGCCTACTCACAACAGGTTTTAAAAATTGTTGTGCAACTGTTGCTAACAATGAGCCTTTTATAAGGCTTTATGTAATCGTTGCAAAATATTAATAAATTTGTAACAAATACTTAAAACCCTTGCATAACCGTTGCCCATTCAACTCGCTTTGACAACACTTTCATAAAACTGTTGCTTGACCGTTGTAAAAAAGAAAAACGTTTAGCAAGTGTTTATGAACCGTTGTAGAAAATGTATTAGGCAATGGTTAATCTATAACCATTACAAATAAATTTAATTCAGAAACGGTTATTTCAACCGTTACGTAACTGTTGCAAATTATAGTTCCAGCAACATTCATAAAAGCGTTGTTTGGGGAGTAAGCACTTATTATAGCTATTTAGTGGGCTACTCCCATTCCTCAACCACTTCATTCCATTCCATCCAAGTGTTTGTGTACCGTGTCCATCCATTTCATTCAATCATTCTTATACATTTACATATACCATTTGCTGTATACGGTGCACCGGATACATCCCCAATATTCTATACCAGCAATTCATGTGTCCGTGTGGACAAGCCGACACAGACGATGCCCATGTCTTATCTATGGATCTAGGGGTCTACCTATAATTTTCTTGCTGAAATCAAAATCTAAATCAGTTTCGTAAGTCACTTAATCAGTTTGGACATGTCGTTTGTCTTACAGGCGATCTGTCCATATGGCTCTCGAACTCTCACAGAAAATTAACAAATAAGATAAATGGATCTAATATTGGATGTTGATATTAGCAATACAAGTACATGATACGGTAGATATATGATAAATATAAAGATATATAATATGGATAAAATATCCTAGAAATAATGAAAACCTAAATGGGTTTTGACATAATCTCTCTTTTAGATATCTCAATATCCTGTTTCTATTGGCATTTGGCATTATGGGACATTATGACATAGCCACATTAGGAATCCAAATCCATAATTTTTGTCATTGTGATTTTTTTTTTCTCACATGAAAAAAAAAACACACCCAACCAAGCAATAGGCCATAGTTCGAACAACTCTACAACTTGCACACATCAACAAATAAATCAAAGAAAAGATAACAGAGAGCGTCGATGACCAGCTGCACTTGCGTAGTCTGCTGCAGCTTCACTAATGCTCTCATGTTGCCTCGTCCGCAGCACCTTCTGATCGAATCGAACCTTGTATAGTACCGGGAATTTTCCTTGCAGAAGCTTGTCCTTAGCCGCCCACCTCTGCAGCTTACCAGACGTTGTCTTCGGTACACTCCCACTCTCCACCAGTGCCACCATCCCTACTCCAATCCCCTCTTCCTCCAACACCCTTTCTCTAATCCCTTCACATATTCCCCTACAAATGCCGACTCCCTCGGTGAGTTCTCCTTTCATCAACTCTGCCACCATCACCACCTCATTTTCTATTTGGAATGCGGCTATGCACCCCCCTCTCAGAAGCATTGCGCTACTGTTATAGGCTGTTGTCTCCATGTAATGAGGGTGCACGAATCGATCCCCTCCGAGTTCAATAACGTCCGAACACCGGCCCATGATGTAGAGATATCTCTCCTTACCCCTGACGACTCCGCGGTCGCCCGTCCTAACGTAGCAAGGGCCAGCCCTCCCCCGTAGCCGCCCGTGGAATGCTTCTCGAGTCAAGGACGGGTGGTCGAGATATCCGGATGCGTTGCTCGGGGAAGAGACCCATACTTCTCCCTCCACCCCGTCCTCCACTGGCTCGCAACTGTCTTCGTTCACCACCAGGATTTCTATTTCTCCGTTTAGGAAGTCCGGCGACGCGAGCATTCCCGAAGGTAGTAACTTCTTGTACGACGGTGCTGCGTTCGTGATGGCGGATGGGTTACTACTACAGTACTGCCAAGCGGTGGATACGAAGGTGCAATTCTCCGCTAGCCCGTAAGAGGGAGAGATGGAAGATGGATTAAGGCCTACACATGCGAACTGGTCGACGAACTCGTCGACTAGAGATTTGTAGAGAGGCTCGTTGATGAGGACTAGGTTCCGGAGGCTGCCGAGCTTGAGAGGTAGCTTCCCTCGGAGCACGCCGCCTCTCCTCGCCACCAAAGGCAGCGCAAAGGAAGGAACCGGGCTGCAGGTTCCGTTGAACTCGGTGACGAGTTCTAACCAAAGGCGAGGCCTGTTCAAGAAGGCAGCAGGGGACGTTAACACGCAGGTGGCGCCTGCGACGACTGTAAGGAGCAGGAACATGAGGCCACAGTCATGGTACTGCGGCAGCCACGACACGATGACGCTGCCGGGCTGGAGGTCGTAGGCCTTCCGCGCTTCCCTTACGTTGTGAGCGGCAGCTCCTGCGGTCACAATCACCGGCTTTGGTATTCCAGTCGCGCCTGACGTGTACTGTAATAAGTAGGGCTCGTCCCGCTTGCAGCCAGAATATTCTGCATCAGTAGCAGCAGACAGCTGTGGACAGCAAATATTAGTGTACTTGTGTTGTTGATCCTCCAATTCTTCGACGGACAGCCACCGAAGATTGAGCAGTAGTTGGCCGAGGCGGTCAGTTGAGGTCGACTTAGAGATGGTCCGAGTGACGGTAGAGATATAACTTGAGTCGGCGATGACGGCCTTCGGTTTGGCCTGGGCGAGGGCTCGGAGGAGGTGGTGATGTGCTGGGGACGAGAATTTGCCAGGATGAGGGGGGATGATGGGAACTGCGACGAGACCGGCACGTTGGCACGCGAAGAGCGTCTTGACCAGGCGGAGTCCCGGAGGGCACAGGATGAGGACGGTGTCGCCTCTGCCGAGGGCGAAGAGTAGCCTGGAGGCGATAGATTGCACCGAGGAGTCGAGCTGAGAGTAGGTGAGGGAGGACCAGGTGGTCGCTTGCGGAGAGTCATCTGCCCATACGAAGGCCGGCTTCGACCGGAATGCCGGTAGCTTGGCCCAAATAGGGAGGTAGAGATCTACTACAGGTTGATCAGGGAAACAAGGGTCATAATTCTCATAAGAAGACATTGCTAGCTTCACTTTGTCGTGTGTATATATGGAACTATTTCTTGTGCTACTTATAGACTCGTACATAAGAAGTAACGACGGATCAGTGAGTAATATTCGGAATATGCCTGCCCGCCCCGAGCGTTGTGGTCGGATGTTTTTCCAGCTGACAAACAGCTTAGTACTATTAGAAATAGACTATAATGACAATGTCTTTTTCATTTGGATTTGTGACAAACAGCTGACCGGAATAACTCTTTTCGAATCAACTTCATAAACACACATCCATCCACCAATAATAAATTTCTTTTGTCACAACATATGTTGCAACTATACATGCCTATTATATCATGTTGCAAATATTAAGTTTGTAAATTCCACTAAGTTATTTAGCAATAAATTTGCAACACCACCTATAACAAAACAATTCCTAAGTTTCATAGTATCCAATATAAATATATTTATTTTTTGATGAAGATTAGCCATTGGCTCTTCATTGCAATGCTTATTTGTTGGTGGGCTTTTCTTTCTTGGGCTTCCTCTGTGTTCAAAATTTCTTCGATTGTCTGTGCTTGATTTTGTGGGCTGCTCTTTTTTGGTTTTGTATACAGGATAAATCCTCATCGTTGCTCCCCGTGGCAGTGTTGTAACCATTAAGTGCCCATAATTTATATTTAACCAAAAGTGGTCTCATCGGATTAACGTATCTAGTCGTTTTGATGTCAACGCAGCCGATCTTCTTGAAGAAAAGATCGAAGTAGCGCATATAGGTGGTATTAAGTGATGGTCATTAGGACAAAAACACAAACGAACAAAAATTTTGGCAAGAAAATGTTGGATATGGCTCGTGTTCATACGAAGAGCTACTAGTATCGTCTGAGAAATCGGAGAAGCTCGCTAGTCAAACTAACCAAAACATGGTGCGTATCAGGGTGACCGCTTATTGACAGCACCACAGATATGCTTAAAAATGCATAAAACGTCCAAAAATGTTTTGAGGGTAAGAACTTAGTAAAATAGTATACCGATGGTACATTGACAACATACCATCGATATACCTTTGGGCTCGAGGTTTTTCAATTTTGGGTGATTCAGATTTAGATAGGCTACTTCGATGGTCCGAATTGATATATGGCTTAGGTCATTCTATGAGGGGTACATAAATCCCTTTATTAGTGTGAACTCCCAAAAATTTTAAAATTTTATTTTGGTTTAAATAATATATTTAATTTTAAAATCCTATCTGATTATAAATGATTAGCCTTAGTCATGGTTAGGATTGAATATGCATATTGATTAGGAAACATGGTATGGCTAAAATACTCATATCCCATGATTAGTGTTTTAAGCATGGAATAGATGGCATATCCATATCCATGTCGCATAGATGAAAACAAATTAAGTTGTGGCATATTTCATAAATATGGCTCATTATTTTTTTAATATATTTGAAATATATATATATATATATATATATATATATATATATATATATATATATATATATATATATATATATATATATATATATATATTGTTGCCATATATATACATTTATATATTATAGAAAATATTATATTTTGTAGGAGATTTTATATATAAAGACTTGTATATATAAAGGTTTCGTAATATGGAACTACCCATATGCTTACCAACTTAACTAACAAACAAATCCTAACTAACTTCACCAAAAAAATCACTAAGCAAACCCTAGCCCAACCCACATAATGGCCGACCACCTCAACCCCTTAGCCACCAACTACAACACACCCCACCCTAATATATATATATATATATATATATATATATATATATATATATATATATATATATATATATATATATATATATAAGGAGGGATCCACACATCCCCTCACTTTTGCAACCCCCAAGCATCTGCTCCTTCACATCCTTGGATTTTATTTAAGTCATCTAATCTTAAAATTTATTTTTTTAATGGTTAAGATAGATGACTTAATCAAGATCCAACGAGTGTTATCATGGGGATGCTTGAGGGATACAAAAGTGAGGGGATGTGGATCTCTCTCTCATATATATATATATATATATATATATATATATATATATATATATATATATATATATATATATATATATATATATATATATACACACCTTTTACAAACCCCAATCATCTTCTTCCTATTCCTTTTCCTTCCAAATCAAATTCTAAACTTTGGTAAAGTGCTAGAGGAGTTGAGCTAGTAGGTAGACAAGTTTTGATCCTCTTGTGTTGGATCTCTCGTGTGTATATATATATATATATATATATATATATATATATATATATATATATATAGAAAAATTCTAAAATACATCCACCCTTTTGGAATGTATCGATACATCTAAAATATGGACCGTTGGATGTTCATCCAACGGTCCAGATTTAATTCAGATTAAATAATGCAGGATACATCATTTAATGCTGATTTAAACTTTTGACCTGTTGGTAACTTGCTTTAGCAGGTCATTTTTCACTTTAATTTTTTCAATGAACACCCTAAATTAACTCATATTTACTCTCTCAAAAGTCCATCCAATTTAATTTGAACCTTAATTTTTTTTTTGGTTACAGGCCATGGTAGTGGTGGTGGTGGTGGTGGTGGTGGTGGAAAGAGAAACGGAGATGAAAAAGGAAATAAGAATCGGTTCGGATCACGTCGAACATCGTCGAGCCCTCCTAGAACAACGAGGATTACCAGCTGCGCCGAGAAGAATCGGTCCCCTTCGCGTCGGACATCGTCGAGACCTCCTCGAACAAGGAGAAGTACCAGCGGTGCCGCTCTAATTTTACTGCCCATGCCATTGTCAGAAATTTTATTTTTTATTTAACAATTTAATATTTTGTTAATAAAGCTACATGTCATGGTGGTGGTGGTGAACTGAGGAAACCTGCTTCTGAGGTCGGACGGATTATTTTTTTTACTTTTCTAATGATAATATTTTCGAAGAGAATATATTTTTTGGACGGAGAATGGCCATTCTCTTTGCTTTTAACACGGAGAATGGCCATTCTCTTTGCTTTTAATACGGCGAATGGACGGAGAATGGTACATTTAGGACGGAGAATGGTACATTTAGGACGGAGAATGCGGCGAACGGCCATTCTCTTTGCTTTTAATACGGCGAATGGATGGTGAATACGGCGAATGGACGGAGAATGGTCATTCTCTTTGCTTTTAACACGGAGAATGGCCATTCTTTGCTTTTAATACGGCGAATGGACGGATAATGGTACATTTAGGACGGAGAATGGTACATTTAGGACGGAGAATGGTACATTTAGGAGGTCGACAAAAGCTCGTTCTCTCAAATCTCTTCTTTATGTAAATTAAATCTAAGGAGGACACAATCCCTAATTTTAGTTATTGTTTAGCAGAGTCTGCTTAGTTGTTGTAAAATTGTGGTGTTGCTTCTGTGACACTTTCATCTTTAATCTCATATTTTCTATGAATATGTGTTCTGTTTGATTTTGATTTAGTAATCTTTCCGTAATTAGTTTTTTTGTTTCATCTAACAATTTAATATTTTTGTTATAAAGCTACAGGGCATGGTGGTGGTGGTGGAAGGAGAAACGGAGATGAAGAAGAAAAGAAGAAGAAGTTCCGGTTCGCGGCGGACTTCGTCGAGTTCCTCAATCAAGCGAAATTAAACCCCTTATAGAGTTCCTTAATTGAAGTTGATCACGATAACCTTTTGTATTTTTCAAACGGATAGTAGAATCTTCCTCTAGCCCTCCTCAATCAAACGGCTAGTAGATTCATTGCTAGTCTCGAAATTTATTTGTCTTTTCATCTTCCTCACTTTTTGTACTTCTCTCTTGCTATATATACAATAGTTTTCTTGTTTCATAGTACTATTATTCATTCTGAAATACATAGAATAGTTTTCTGAAATACAATAGTTTTCTTGTTCTCAAGATGTCTACTCGTGTGGGGGAAAATGTAGAAGACGTAGAAGATTGGTTGCCAACTCCAAATGAAACCTTCATTCCGCGTATGTTGCACAGGATTGAACAACAACTGCCGAAGATTTCAGCTGATGTTGCATCGATCAATTCTATGCTTGGTTCAATACAAATTGAACAAATGAATTTATCTCGGCGTTTGGAGAAGATTGAAGAATCTCCAGCTTTGAAGAAGGCATCTTCATCTGGAGTATTTAATAATGTGAAGGTGGTTTCCGTTGTATCTTCTTCCGATGAGGAGGACGTGGAGCTACAGTCTCGTAGTAAAGCATTGGACCTAATGCTCGCATTGTCTCCTACAGAAGAAACTGACTTTAGCAGTTCTTCTAAAAGAATGCGTGGAAATTTACATCCGGTCACACCATCGAAAATTTTAATAAGGGGTTCAACCTCGAAGCCTAGCAATTGTACTAGTGGTTCTTCGAGATATTACGACTATATTTTTGCCGATGATAGACCTGACGAGTAAGTAATATGAGTTTTGATTTAATTCCAACAGTTTTTTCTCCTAATTTATTCCTTTCTTTTCTTAGAGAAATAATATCATCTTGCAACAAAAACTATGTGTCTCGGTTTGAGATGAAGACCTTAGCTCCTTTAACGAAAATTAGCAATAGGGTATGTATATAGATAGTATATTTCTTCTTAGATGCCATCTATGTTTACTTCGATTCCATCGCTGACATTTTTAATGATTTATTCAGATTGTAGGTATTGTCTCTGCTCTTCTCACCGCGGAGGAACGGAAAAGAACCTCCAATAAAGCTAATGTATGGTTTTTACCAATAAGGTTATCGGTGAGTAAGCATTTTATTCTTCAATGCATATGCATTAACAATTTTCTCGTTTGTTTGTCCTTCGTAATGTATTAATTGATGTGTATGTGGAAAGCAACGTTACCTCCATCCGACAAAAAGTCTCATGAAATATGGAAGAAGTGCAAATATTTTCAGGATTACATGGGATCTTTAAGCACTTGTAACGAGGTATTAATGTATTTATGTTTAAATATTAATCCTAATTTTCTGAAAAATTTACTAATTTGTTTTACCTAATTATCCTGATTCAGATATACATACCCATTCATTTGGGTGAACACTATACTCTTGCAAGAGTTCTGGTTAAAAAAAGGATTGTTGAAATTTGGGACTCACTTGCATCTAAAGATGATCCGATTCAAAGCAAAACAGTCATAAAAGAAATAGTAAGCTCATATTCATCAATTTTTATGAATTGGGTACAAGATACGCGGTATACTAATACATATTGTATTCTGGTAATTGTAGCTTTCAAATTTGGATCTCTTTCTCCAAGAAGAGATTTTGAAGTTGAGGGATGCTAGGTTCATCTTTTCTACTTTTACAATAAAACGTCCTTCTTATGTTCCCTGCCAAGGCAATTATGTTGATTGTGGGATTTTTGTAATATCATTCATGAAAGACCGATGTAGTCTAAACTACCGTTCTCTCGATGTAAGTCTAAAAATATGTCGTCAAAAACTTCAACTTTTTAGAGCAATATTTTTGATGTTATATCTGTTATATGCAGTTTGATGCGCGAAAGGAAAGACGCAAAGCTGCTGAATGGATTACAACTTCAGAGCACAATGAAAAGCTAAAAAGAAGTCCAATCTGTAATGATTGAATATGGAAGACGATGATTTTTTTTCTTCTTCTTTTATATCTAATGTATGGAAACCCCTAATGTATTATGTTCATTTGTTTTGTTGAGTTGTAATGACATTTTTGCCAAACGGCTTCGATTCTTTTTGATTAAGCAGAATCATTTTTGTCCTTCAAATTAATATACTTAAGCAGAAAGGAGTCTTTTGCCCTTCCATCGAATGACATTTTTGTCCTTCTAATTAATTCAAAACACCCCCGAACCCTTTTATTAAAAAAAGAAAAAAGAAAACCGTTTCGAAGCTTCCTCTTATTCCATACTCCACTCTGTACTCAAACCTAGGTCATTCTCCTCCAAAATCTTCAAACCTTCCTCCCCATTCGCAATATTCACACCATGTCGGCATCAGCGGCAAAATCATCACCGGCAGCATCACCAATTAGAGAAGATGCACCAGTTACAGAAAATTCAAAAGCGATAGACGGAGAACAACCGAAACCCTATTCTAAGAAAGTTGCACAAAGGAAAAAGGAAAAAGTTGCTAAACAAAAAGAAGTGCAAATAGAAGGTATAACTTTGATTTTATGTTCGCAAATTCTGTATATATTACAAGGAAAATGACATTCTCCGTCATAAAACGCATTTGAATGTTAAATTCTATTCGCCGTTTAATTTGGAACGGAGAATGGCATTCTCCGTCTAACTTGAAACGGAGAATGTCGTTCCCAGTTTTAAAACCCATAAGAATGGCCATTCTTCGACCTAATTTTTTATTTTTTTGTTTTGTAGAAAAAAATTTGTCAGGAATAAGGATTCAAGACTTTTCCGTTCTACCTTCAAGCCAATGCTAAATCTTATGGAGGAGGTCAATCGAGATGTTGGCCGTTTACCTGAGCCAGTTATTGGTTCCTTGAAGAATACCGGTTTCTGGAATTTTGTCGAGATTTTTTACCAAAATAGAGTCCACGTCTCCGAAGTGGCCAAGGTCTCCGAAGGGCTTGAGAATTTAATTGCAAGTTACACAGAAGAAGAAGATGGCGTCAGGTGCTTTGAATTGAGCACCACTGTTAAAATTGCGCCAAGCATCGAGGATATGACAGTCATATTCAGTCAACCGCTGAATGAAGAAAGCGATGA
>JANAVB010020799.1:2878040-2892385 GCA_029216955.1 Iris pallida | reverse complement strand
ATATATATTAAAAAATATATAGGATATATATATTATATATATATATATATATTAATATATATATATATATATATATTTTAATGAAGATATATATATATATATTTTTAAATATATATATATATATATATATATATATATATAGATATATATATTATATATATATATATATTATATATATTTAAAAAAATATATATATATATATATCTTCATTCTTCTCACTCTCCTCACCTTCGCAGCCTTCTCTTCTCCACCCTTTTCTTCTTGAGTCCACTTGTAACTCCATATTTCAAAATCTAATTAGGGATTATTTAGATTAATAAAATTTTATTTACTATATATTAGTTACTAAATTAATTAAGGGGACAAACTAGTAAATGCTTAATCAAAACCATAACCAAAAACCTAAACAACCTTAAACAAAACTCTAACAAACCCTTGAAATAACGTGTAGACAACTCTAGAGGGGGGTGAATAGAGTTTGTGTCGATAATCACCAAATAAAAAATTAACTCTATATCACCTCCACAAAACAATTATCAAGATAGTAAATAAATCAGAGAGAAATGCGAAAGTAAATAAATCAGAAGAGCATACGCAAACACAGCAGTTTTAACCTGGTTTTCCTCGTGGAGGACTAGTCCAGGCCTGAGAACTCTAGCTTAGGATTGAAATCCACTATTTGTGAAATAGTGTACAACCACGTGCCTTTACTCAGAAGAGCATGCCAACTTCTTACAGATTCGCAGGTGGAGAAACTTGGAATTGTCCAAGTAACTTTTCTTTCACTCTTGCACACAACTTCTAGCTAATATCGCTGAGCACCATGGGCTAAGTAGAGTTGTGGCTTAGGAGATATGGAAGAATGAGGCTTGGAGTAGTAGCTTAGAAAGCTTGAATATTTAAAGGTAAGAGATAATATGAAATTAGAGAATTCAAGCTCTATTTATACTACTCTGGGGAGGCAGAGTTCGGCCCGAATTCTGTCCCAAGAATTCAAATTTTTGAACGTTGGACAGCTTGTACCAAGCAGGCCCTAAAAATTAGGGTACTGAAAATCATGGGACAGAGTGCGTCCCGAACTTTGTGTGGTGGCAGAGTTCGGCCCGAACTCTGCCTCCTAGGTGGCAGAATGGCCTTTGGGCTTTGTTTGGCTTGGTGGAGCTTGGGCTTGGTTCAGGAATTTATCTATTTGTATTGTAGAGCTTGGAGAGATATGTCTAGGGTTTGAGATGACACAGTGCGACTCAACGTACACATTCTTCTAGACTCAATAAATTAAAGATTACATACTTGGAACAAATAGAAAAACTAAGAGCCCTTTGATGAAGCCTTTCTTCTGATATTTGAGCAGATCTAAAGACGCCTTTTTCCTTGACAGCAGTCGTCCAAAGATAAGCAGATCTGGAAATCTGAATACCTTTTGGGGGCTTCGCCTCCGAACCCCCAACGAGGGGCGCTACCCCCTCGACCCATGTCCGCTGACCGGGCAGCGGAACCCCCGATGCGAGGCCCCGGATAGGTTGCTAGGAGGTTCAAAGAAATCTTTTTGTATGACACCGTCTTTGGTCCATCATTAATCTTCATTGCCTATGTCCTGGTTTGATCATGTTTGATCATGCTTACTGCATGTCTACAAATACATGTTAGGCGAGCAAAATATATCGTATTACGATACAAGCATGACAATATGATATAGGACAATTAGGACAATGCTAAGTTTAAGTAGCAACATGATAGTGAGTATACAAATATTAGTGACATCATTATGTTAAACTTAACAGATTAGCCATATCAAAACACGATGTAATCATTGGGCTAACAATCTTCCCCTTTTTGATTATGGCAAAATCGGTTAAGTTTAAGACAGATACGATAGATGCATGTATCACTAATAAACACATATTACTAGAAGATTGTGTGCTAACTTAAACTTATTTCTCCCCCTTTACATGATCAAAAAATAGGCTCCCCCGTAATAAGAGATAAAACGAACTCAAGCATAAGTAAAGGAGGAAGGCATAGACAATCATGATCAAGATATACTAAATGAGGAACAATGGAAGAAGTGTGTAAAGACAAGTATAGAAACTACATACCATATGCAGAGTGCCAAATAGAAATAGCTTGTCAAAACACAAATAGTTGGTAAAACTAAAAGAATTTAAAAATAATCAATAGATAGTTTACCAACATGAAATCTAAGAAAGACATCCAAAAACATAGTATGATATGAAATATTGCTCTAGTTTTGGAAGAAAATTATGAAATAAAGGATTTCAGTCAAAAACCATGGAAATTAGATAATTGTAAAACATAGATATCAAAGAAGAAAGATACCAATTGAGATATTGAACTATATATCAATTGAAATAAATAAACTTGAAACATTGATCAATGAAACTATGATAGTCACAATTGTCCACATATAAATGGTGGAACAAAATAAAGGAATGATCAATGTAAAGTAGAGCAATTGATATAAAATGATCTCATTATTTACAAATCTATTTGCTTATCCAAAATTCATGCATTTGAACTCAATTACCTTATCATGCTATATTAATACCCTTTAGATAAACATGAAGGTAAAGAAGAAAAATGTTTGAGAAAGAGAAATTCAGTCGACTTGAATGCTCCCCCTCAAACTATTACCAATATAGATAAAATTATGAATTTTGGGTAAGTTCTCAACAAGGAAAGCCAAATCAATTAAGCATACAAGGAAAGCCAAATCAAAGAAAGCACAATATTCATCAAGATAAGATGCGAAAGTTAATATTAACGAAATGACCCATATAAAAGAGAGAGATGATATGATGAAAACAATTGCATATATTCTCATAAACCTTTCACAAAATAACAGTATCATAACCTCAATCACTAATATATAAATAATGATAAAAATATGGATCAATAATGAACTAGGTATACGATATATTAAAGGGTATAAATGAGTTGAACCAATTTATTTGCTCTCCCTTAAAATATGCGTATCTAGTTCCAAAGCACTTATAGCATAAGAAAATGATAACTTCAAGATCTAGGGGCAAATCAACTATTGATTTCTCCTCCTTGCTCAATGCATATAAGGCTATAAAAATGTCATAGAATGAATAATATCATCTTTAGAAGAGATATCCAATTAATAGCCACTAAAGATGAACGATCAAAATAATATTTTAATTAAGCACATTTAATCAAAAGATGACATACATTAGCCTATATAGAAGAATCTCATATTTAAATATGATATATCAATGCATGTTATCTTTTGAGAAGAAGATCATCATGAAAAGAAATAAGGTCCATTAAAACTATCATGACGAGAATGACAATATAGCTCAAAAGATAAAATAAAACCAAAAAGTCTATAATTATCTATTAAGAATGAATCAAACAATTTATTACTTTGCATGAACTATGTATGTTTTACCACATATGTATCCATCAACGGGTAATAATTCAACCTTGCTAAGAGAAACCCATGAAGTTCAAATAGCAAGGAGCATATGTGATAATCCATGAGTAGTCAAAGTAGAGAAATAAATTAATTTGATAACCACATAATTAGATAATATTGGACTACTCAACCATTAGGATCATTTATCAATAACATTAACTTATTAAGAGAAAATTCAAAATCCATATTTACAATAAAATTTTACAAATCGATGAAAAATATGGAGAAAAAAAGTCAATCTCATTTAAATTATTACAGATTTAATCTAAAGTGATGTAATATGATAATAAGATAAAATCATGACTCAAAAGATGAGAGAAGTTTAAGAGATGCTTACCAATGACTAGTATGGAAGGAAGTTTAAGCGATGAATCACAAACCTCAATGGAAACAAAAAAAATTTGTCGAACTAATTTTAGAGACCAAACATATGTATCTAAAATAGAATACAAATCTCATCAAGAAAATTCATAAATTTTGTTTTTGTAAACTAGCATATCACATATAGATTGAAATTCAAGAAGATAGATAGATGAGTGAAAGTGAACAAAAATTATGTAGCTTAAAAATAATCGCAAATAAGCAAGCTACATAAATAATTAAGATTAATGAGGTAGGCCATTAACCGGATAAATTTGCTCATTAAATCTTAAGTCACTAACACTAAAAATACATACTTAAGCATAGAGTTCACAATAAGAGTAATACATTTGGAATGATCAAAATGATTTATATACTCTTTGCTGAGCAAGGATAAGAGCAAGAGGATAGCTTAAATAAAAGAATTATGCTCTTCTCAAAATGAGGCTAAAAGGATATTCATGAAAACACAATGAAACAAATTTCTTTGCCAAGTATTGAGGTTAATTGAAGATAATGAAATAATAGATCGATCTAGAGAATGCAAAATGTTATAGCCATTATGAAATAAGTGTATTATCTAGAAATGGAAAATCTCAACACATAAGCTCAAACTATAGTAGCTAAGGACATAAGAAGTATGATATATCAATTACTTGTATTCTCATGTGCTACAAAAATATCATTGGGCAATAATAATAAAAATTTATAGCTCAAAATATAGGGCTAGATATGATGATGTATTATGGAACTTAAGGGACCGGGTACAGTACATTTGATCCAAAACTAGATAATGGTTGCAACTAGACCTTAATAAATCTTAAGTCTATAAAGTATTGTTCACTTTGGGTTAGCTGTAGGGGCCGATTTTCAGCTAGCGGTAGTCCGAAGAATAGTACACCGTGTCGCTTCAGGCTATTTACACCTGTATGACAGAAGGACCCTTTCGGCTTTTTCCCAAAACGTTCTTTACTTTTAAGAATTTAGATTTAAAAGAATATATGCAGTATCATGAAACAACATCAACATCCAAAATCCCTAAGTATAAGAAAGGTAAATACCCAAATAATAATGAAAGGATGATCATCAAAATTTGCTAAGAATATTTTTAAAACAAGCATTTCATAATGCACTTATGGAGATAAATATATAGAAGATACATAACAAAATGTGCACTTAATAAGTACGATGATTTTAATAAGTAAGGTAAAGTACAAAACCATGCAATCCTTAAAAAAAACTTCCATAAAATTCATTAATAAGTATTTTCTCTCAGCATCCTAACTTGAAGAAGTAAAACAAATAAATATCAGAAGTTAGGAATCAATAATATATATATATATATATATATATATATATATATATATATATATATATATATATGTTGGCATACATGAAATCATTTAAAAATATATATATAGGCATACATGAAAAGATCAAAAATCAATTAAAAGGCATGTATCCATAAAGTCAACCAAAAAGAAGCCAAGAAGATATCATCAAAAGAAGACTTTAAGGAAGAAACTAATTGATTCAAGAAAATATAACACAAATTTTGTCAAGGAATCAATAGCTAAAGTATAGGATAAGCACAAGTTTGAAGGATGCAAGTATAATTAAATATTCTTCAAAATAATATAAAACTGGAGCTTAACTCATATGCCCAAAAAAAAGTTATTTATACAAAAATATATATCAATATAAGAAATACATTATCTACATGTAAATGGAGATTTAATGAATATAATCATGTATCCTTAATGAATGTTTGAAAAACTATCACAAATTCAAAAACACGTATAAATAGACTTTATTAGGCAAATACATAATTGATTCATAAGAGGTTTAATCAAAATAAAATATGAGAATCGATAATGAATATATTATTCATGCACAAGATTAAAAAGAAGTATAAGTATATACTTATCAAGTGATAAGAGGCTTGTGCATATATTCACAAATACCGATTAAGATAAATATGGCATATTAAATACAAATCGGCAAGAAGTAACTATCTCAAAACTTTTAAAGATGGAGAGTTAAAAACATATTAACTCAAATCAAAACCAAGGTCCTATGGACAAGAGTGATATGCATGCTTTATAAATAAAGATTAGGAATAACGATCATGCATATATAAATGTGTCACACTAAAAGAAAATGAGTGATAAACTATATAGTGTGAACTAATCATTTAGGCTAAGTAACTAGTCATGCTAGATAAAAGAAATAAAAAATTAACTAAGCATGCCAGTATTGTATCTTACATTGATTTATATAATAAGCAACTAAAGGATATCAATGTGAGCTAGTAGCAAGACATCAAGAGAAATATGCTAGATTCAACAAATATAAACCATTTAAAGAGAATCGTTTAGCATGTTACCAAAGTGGCTCTAGTGGCCACACTTGTGATGGTACAATTGCTTGGAAGGCAAACTTTGAGCTTTGCAACCACCAACACGCTCCTCGGTACTATGTCCCGATATAAGTAGCTTCACCTACAATATTAGGCGAAGACTTTGGTATCCAAATAAACTTGGATCTATATTTATTAGATTTAGGGACCCATATACTATATACTTTAGCATTGGTAGAAGAACTCCTACGAATAGGACAAGTGACACTCATGTGTCCAATACGAGAACAATAGAAGCACCTAATACTAGTGTGTGCACATGTATCAGAATGAGCATGATTATGAACATATGACATACTAGAATGATAAATATCTCTAGAGTGAGCATGCATGGATTTGGTCTTAGTATCATGTTCTAATAGCAAATCATTATACAAACAAGTAAGAAAATCAAATTTAGAATTTAAAGCATAATTCTCTTTTTCAAATTGTCATGACCCGTACCCGCTTTTCGGACGCGAGCTCGTGAACAAGCCAGCTATGTATCGAGCGGACTCCAGCCCGACTTGAGTACGTATAAGCTGTCAAGGTCAGGGTATAATGTCTAATTTAAACTATATCTCAATCCACATGAATCATATAAACAAGAATGAACAAGTATGGGTCATGGTCTGCAGCCCATTAGCATATTGTTCGATTAGACTCCAAGAATGATATGAGTCTATAAATAAGCAGAGAATATCATGGTACAGAATATAAAGCACAAAAAGATAATAAAGAAATAACACAAACAAATACCTGTATCATAGATCGTAATCCTCCACCATCCCGCTCTACTAACTAACTCCATGCAATCGCTAAACCTGAAGAGATCATCAGGTCCTCAGAGGACTAGCAAGATACATAAACATGCCTATCTAACAGTTTAATTATGCAATAATATATACAGGGTGTAAACATGAATTAGACAGGAGACTGACAAGTGGCTACTGATAGGTAACTAAGAACTCGAATACGGGATCAAGTATGCATAAATGAACTGTGGGTAGATCAATGGATACTAACCCTCGCCTCGATTGTGGACTCGCAGGTCAGTTTCAAGATAAGTCACCCTCGCCCCGATTGTGGAATCGCAGGTGCAAAGGACAACCCTCACCCCAATTGTGGACTCGCAGGTTGTTTCAAGACAAATCACCCTCGTCCCGTATGTGGACTCGCAGGTGCAAAGGCAACCCTCGCCCCGTGTGTGGACTCACAGGTTATAGGAAAAAACTAAGGAATAGCAGTTCACTCACATATACTTGCAGACACGACTCAGTTAAGACACAGGTGAAGACACGACACGACCCAATCACGATACACGAGAGAACCAATCCAATACGAACTACGAGGCTAACCATAAACATAGACTATATCTATACTAGCAAGAACGATATACGAATCACATGTAAATAACCAACTACTAAAACTATATAATAATAGAAATATGCATGTAAATAAACTGTAGAGGGAGGCAAGGTATACTTGTCTGGAGGTTGCATGAAGATCCAATAATATACCATCAACTGGCAAGTCATACAGTCCAAGTCATCACAACTGTCTCTGAAAGCTGAAACAAACATTGCCAACATTCTCAGAATTGTCAAATTAGCTAGGATTGCCTGTTCTTAAGTTCAATTCTGGACACAGGGGCAAAACGGTAATTTTGGACAAAATGATGTCTACCGTTGGACCCCGCTTTGCACCGAAAAGCGTGCCAGGATCAATGATCTCTAAAGTCATCAAACTACATGTCTATGGATCCGATTTTCCGATACGAACCCAACTGTATGTCCATAGTTGGATTCCGGCGGGCCGTGCACAAAATCGCCCGTTGAGTAGGACCGTGGGGCCCGCAAAACGACGTACGATTCAACTGTCTCAGAATTGGACCAAACTTGGCATACAGGACCATAAAAATGATACGGTCCTGATGGCGCAAATTTTGTCTCGATCTGACGAGCGTGCACAAAGTAATTAGAGAATTTGCAAAGTGCACGATATGGTAAATTTCGACGGATACGCATCAAATTCATCGCGCACACGCGACCAATTTGAATTTCGCCAAAGCCCACACGACCACGAAGCCGATACGCAGCTTTCGATGCGTTCGGTTCACGACCACGTCGTTCGGAATGGAGGGACGCACGTCGTATCGGACAATTTTATTGATTTTCTAATATTTGAAAACAGGTTTTTCGGTAAACTTCGTAATCGAATAACTTCTCATTTGTTTAATGAAATTAGAATCCACAAGAAGGGTTGTGATGTCCTATAGGTCATCTAGGACTGTCATTAAATGGATTTTTGAAAAGGTTATTTGGTTAACGATGATTCGTTCGTAAACATGAATACTTCAACTATCTAATGCCCTATTTTTGAACAGGATTTTGGTCAACTTCACACAAATTTCCTGGGGCTTTTAATCTCTTTTAAATAAAACTAACTGATAGAGTTAAAAGCCGTATAGTTAGGGATTACACCTGCGAAGACGGATCGAGAAACGGTGTAGCGGGGTGGTGGAGAAGTAGTCACGAAGTTGGCCCTGCAACTGCTGTCCCTGCTGTCGATTGGCAGGTGGTGGTTAGGGTTGTGTGTTTTCGTCGAGCGCACATGTAATCCCTCAACGAACAGAATCGGGGTATTAGTAGTTGATGTGCTCGGGCTGTTATGGGGTTGGGGGCTTCCTGGATTAGGACAAGGCTTTTGGGCTGGGTCTGCTGGAAGAGTTCGGCTTTTGGGGCTAGGCTAGTTTTGGTTAGCTGAAGTGGGGCTTAAGCTTGGTTTGGTTTGTTGGTTAGGCTGGAATGGTTTCCTGGCCTGCTTGGGTTCCTGTTGAGCTCGGGATTGAGGTAGCTGCTTGGGCTGGGCTCGATTTATGGGCTGGGATGGGCCGGGATTTCCTCCTTTCCTATTTATTATACTAGAGCTTACACATAATATACTACATGTATGTTACTATATATATATACACTCACTTATATATATATATATATATATATATATATATATATATATATATATATATACATACAAGCACATATACACCTATATAATATACTTTATAAATATATTATATTTTTTTTTTTAATATATTAATATATATAATATATATATATATATATATAGATAATATATATATATATATAAATAATATATATATATATATAATATATATATATATATATAGATATATATATATAATTATATATATATATATATATATATATACTTATTATATATATACACAAGCGCATATACAACTATATAAAATATATCTATATATATATATATATAATATATATATATATATATATATTTATATATATTATAATAGATATATATGTGCGTGTGTATATATAATATAAATATATATATATATATATATATATATATAATATATATATATATATATATGAAAAAAAAAATATATATATATAGAAAAAAAAAAGAGTATGGTATTCCTCCTTCCTCCTGTGGAGCTCTCCCAGCTCCCCTGGCCGGCCCCTTCCCCCCAGCTCCCCCACCTTCTCCCCAGGTCAGCTCCGCCTCCGATGTCTCCTCCCTGGCCCCCGGAATCGCAAGATTGGCTTCGTCTCCTCCTCCCCGCCGCCGTTCGGTCCCACTCCTCTCCCCTCCTCCCCCTCCGAGATCCCCTTCCTCGTCGCCGGTCGTCCCCTCAGTCGAGCAACCTCCGTGTTCTACGGGTTGGTTCTCGCAGCCACGCTGTGCTCGCCCGTCGACTCCTCGCTCCACCCGGCTCCGGCCGCCGGTGACGTCGACGACGGCCACCTTCAGCATCCCCTCCAAGCTCCCGCCTTCCCCCATTTCAAACTCACCCTTCCCCCTTAGAAGGCGTGAGCCTTTGCCCTGCTAGCCTCGGGCCCCCCGCCCCCCCTTCTCGGGGCCTGTGCTGCAGACGCGCGCCCCGAAGTCCCTCTCATTTGCGCTGCCATCATGGAGCTCAGCTCTGCCGAGCAGTCGCCAGCTGTTGCACAGCTCTTGGCATCCCCATCTATTGCTCTCCTCGTGGAACTCATCTCTTCCCACCTGACTCGGGAGCCGCGGACTGCGCTCTCGCAGGGTGGGCCACCCCCTCCCGCGCAGTCCAGTTCCATTGCCCCACCCCCCTTGCGCGCAATGGACTGCGCACAGCCCTGGGTGGGCCACCCCACCGTGCGTAATCCAGTTCCATACCCCCCCTGCGCAGTGCTCTCCCCTTCCCTTTGCGCAGTCGTACCCCCCTCTAGTTTGACTCTGCCCCCCCCTCCCGTCTCTCATCCCCTCTCCCTCCTTCCCCTTCATCCCCATCCTTCTTTGCCACCCTTCCTCCATCCCTCCCTGTGCGCTTCCCTCTCGCCTCACCCTCCTCTCGCAGCTCCCCCCCTCAGCGAGGCATCACCTCCGCCCTCTCAAGCACCCCCCCTTCCCGTGACTTTCCTGAGGGCTCTCGCCCTGCTCCGGCGTCCCCCAGGCCGGTCGCTTTCCGCGTTTGCCGCCCCTCAGTCTCATCCTCCTCTAGTGTTACCCCCCCGGGCCCCCCCTCCGCTCCAGTGGCGTCCGTGGCACCCCCTTCCCTCTGGGCCGGAGTGGCCTCCGCCTCTGGCCCGAGTGGCGTTGCGCCATCCGGCGCCCCTACACTCCCCCTTGCAGGCAGGCCTTTCCAGGCTCCCACCTCCACCTCTTTCTCTCGCGCTGGAGCTGCCCCCCCTCGGAGTCCGGCCCGGCTCAGCGGGACCCCCTTCTACCAGGACGTCTCCACCGTCCTATGCTGCAATGCTGCGCCCGGACCTCTCCCCCTCGAAGGGTACTATTCTCACAGACGTTGATCTACAGGACATCGATTACTCTCTTGACTCCCCTGTTCTAGTCATCCCCTTCTCCGAAGTGGAAGTATCATCGCTGTCGGGGGCCTTCTCTCATACCTTTATTCTGAAATTCTCCTCGGGGTGCCCCAAACTTGCCAAAGTTCAGGAAGAGATAGCCAAGTGGAACTTAGCATCCGACTATCGAGTAGCCCCCCTCGACCCCAGGCACATCCTACTCCACCTTTCTTCGGACCGCGATCACAGGACAGTGTGGTCCAAGGGCACAGCTAAAATCGACACTCACCTCATGAAGATAATCAAGTGGACTCCAGAATTCAACACCAAAGAAGATTCTGCCAGGGTGGCAGCGTGGGTTACCCTCCCAAATCTTCTTCTCATCTGCTTTGTCCCAGCAGCGCTAAGACGCATTGCCAACTCTTTCGGGACGTACGTGGCCACGTCGCCCGAGACCAGCAATCTCACCAAAGCTCACTACGCCAAACTTTGTGTTGAACTAGATCTCACTTCAGAACCCCCTAACTTCATTACCATTGAGCTGGGCAACCAAACCCACACCCAACAAATCCTCTACGACAACCACATATTATTTTGCAACCACTGCCACTTAAGAGGCCACCTCCCGAAGTATTGCCACCCGCCTTCACCCGGAGCTCAAAAAGAAATCATCCAGGAAAGACAACGACCCCACGGGTGGAAAATCTCCCAAGTCGCCCATCTTACCTCCTCCGAACTCCCATATACGATTCGAATCAAGCCCCATCGAACAAGCCTCTAACGACCCTCCGAGTAGAGCTATGATCCCTTACACTCCCCAACACATAGCGACCTCCAACCAATTCGCCATTCTCGACTCAGAGGATACGAAGCCGGCCACCAGCCCAGGCAGATTCGGGCTTCCCGACCTCTCACCTCCCTCACTCAACCCTTCACGAGCTACGAAGGGTACCGCCGCGAGCGGCACAGAGCATCGGACTACCCCCAGCGGTCAGGAGACAGAACCCTCGGCCTCTCCCACAATCAATGCAGCTCTTCTGCCCCCCAACGGGAACCCAGTCGAAGACACTCTAGCCCTTCTCGGTCCCGACCAAGCACGGAGAGGCATGCAAGTACTAGCCGCAGGAGTCCCCCTTCAGCAGTTGTTGACCGAGCAAGCTGATGACTCACTGGCCATTCCTCCAGAGGACCCCGCTGTCGACTCAGCCGGAGACCTAATTGGCCCTTCCTCATGTACGAACGTTAACCACAACGGAAACACTCCAACAACAACTATCGCGGCCGTACCGAACTCCCAACGGAGCAAGGAAGGCGGAGACACGACTGTCACCATCCTAACCAGATCCGCCGCACGGCGGAAGAAAAAATCCCCCCACAACATCATTAATGCTTAACATCCTATCTTGGAATGTTCGAGGTCTGGCTAACAAACCGACACTAAGGCGTATTTCCAACCTTCGAAAAATTTACAAAGTGGACCTCTTCATCATCATTGAACCCAAAATCCCCGCCAAACGTCTTAAATCAACCCAATTAGCACTGGGCCTCCCCACTGCCATTGCTGGCAGACACGACATCTGGATTCTGGGCTCGAAGAAGGTCAAACTCGACATCATCCAGGACTCCCAACAAGCCCTCTCTTGCTGGGTTACTCATCCCACTCTACCGGAGCGCGCCATCCTTTCAGCAGTGCACGGCAGCTGTGTCATCGCTGAACGCAAAAGCCTTTGGAGCGATCTTCTCGACATCCACCTCCACAACAGCAACACCCCCTGGCTTTGCATAGGGGACTTCAATGCCATCACCCGCAGAGAAGAGAAGATTGGTGGTCGTCCCACTCCCCTACCAGCCATAAATGACTTCAACAACTTCATATTCAACGCACATCTTACTCCTCTTCAGTTCAAAGGGAACGAATTCACCTGGTACAATATGCAGGACGGCGATCGCCGCCAATATTCCCGTCTGGACAGAGCCCTAACCAACGCTCGCTGGCAGGGAATGAGGATCACATCCACCCTGTCCCACCTCAACTCCGCAGAATCAGACCACGCCCCTATTCTGGTGGAGACCAACAACAACAACCACCTCCCCAAAAAGAAATTCCAATTCCTTGACTTTTGGACTGAACACCCGTAGTTCTCGAGCGTCGTTGCTGAAGCCTGGAACAGTCAGGACTCCCCAAACCCTCTCACTCGGATTAGTAACAAGCTCAAAGCCACCAGGAAAGCCCTCTCCAATTGGAGCAAACAGGCCTTTGGGGACATTTTCCAAGCAATCCGAGTCGCCGAAGATGACGTCGCCCGTGCCAAAGCCAAATTGCTGACCGACCGTTCCCCTGCGGTAAGAAGTGACCTGAACCTCACCAAGGCCATGCTCAAATTCAGACTCAAAGTTGAGACCGACTTCTGGAAACAGAAAGCCAGGCTAAAATGGGACAGCGAAGGGGACAAAAACTCTAAATACTTCCATGCCTGCGTCAATGGCAAAAGAAACAAACTATCGATTCACCACATAACCGACGAGCACGGCATCATCAGAACCGACCATAAGGGTATCCAAGAGGCGGCAGCGGATTACTATACTAAGTTATTCTACAAAGAAATGGTCCAGAAAGACTCTTCTTTCCTTGACCAAATCCCCACCATCATCAACGATGCCGACAAAGCTTTGCTGGACCGCCCCCTGTCCGAACAGGAAGTGAAAGCCGCGTGTGGGCTTTGAACGAGCACAGCGCCCCCGGACCTGACGGATTCAACAGAGTTTTCTTTCGTTCTTGTTGGGAGATTATCAAGCGGGATATCACCGACGCGGCTATTGCCTTCCTTGAAGGAGCTCACTACCCCAAAGCCATCTCCAGCGCCAACCTCATCCTCATTCCGAAAAAAGACAACCCCAACTCGTTCCGCGACTTCCGACCAATCAGTCTTTATACTTTCATCAACAAAATCATATCCAAGATCATTGCCACCAGAATAACAGACATTCTCCCCAAAATCATTTCGGAGGAACAAAGCGATTTCGTTCGAGGCAGGAACATCCAAGACAACATCATACTGGCCCAAAAACTTATCACCTGTATGAAGTTTCCCGTTCGCGGGGGCAACATCGCCATCAAAATTGACATGGAGAAAGCCTACGACAGACTCGATTGGCAGTTCATGATCTGGGTCTTCAGAGTGTTCGGATTTTCAAAGAATTGGACCAACACTGTGTGGAGATCCGTCAGCAATTCCTGGTTCTCCACTGTCATTAACGGGCAATCCGAGGGCTTTTTCAAATCTAGCCGCGGTGTCAGACAAGG